>SJYT01068347.1:502996-521520 GCA_006410635.1 Cephalophus harveyi | reverse complement strand
TCTGGAACTCTCTTGCTTTTTCCATGATCCAGCGGATGTTGGCAATTTGATCTCTGGTTCCTCTGCCTTTTCTAAAAACAGCTTGAACATCTGGAAGTTTATGGTTCACGTATTGCTGAAGCCTGGCTTGGAGAATTTTGAACATTACTTTACTAGTGTGTGAGATGAGTGCAATTGTGTGGTAGTTGGAGCATTCTTTGGCACTGCCTTTCTTTGAGATTGGAATGAAAACTGACCTTTTCCAGTCCTGTGGCCACTGCTGAGTTTTCCAAATTTTCTGGCATATTGAGTGCAGCACTTTCACAGCATCATCTTTCAGGATTTGAAATAGCTCAACTGGAATGCCATCACCTCCACTAGCTTTGTTCGTAGTGATGCTTCCTAAGGCCCACTTGACTTCACATTCCAGGATGTTGACCAACTCATGTGTTGATAAACCAGATATTGTTTTCAGATTACCTTTGTTCTCTTGGGTGGTTCATTTAAAAATTTCCTTAGAGTTGCAAAAATGAGGACTAGGAGACAGGAATATTTATTTACCAATATTTACTAATAAACTATTTTTGAATGTTTATCAAATGTTTATTAATAAAATATTTTCTAAAAATTTTACCTAATATTTATTAATAAACTATCAAGTTTATTAATTGAATAGGTTTCAACAATTGGATAAAATACCAACCTGTCATTCAGTAGATCATAATCTGGATAGTAATATATGGTAATGACAACTATATAGTAAAATATGAGCAAATGTGAATCTATATGGGTGAAGGAGAAAATGTTTGCCTAGCAAAATAAGTGAAGAGATCAGATCTGAAACTGAGAGCATATGCATGATTTTACTAAGAAAATGCAAGGAGGGAATACATTCCAACAAGAGACAACAGCAAGAAGAAAATTTCAGAACCACCATGGAATTAGATGGTATCTCCTAGAAGGAGCAGGTAGTGCCACGTGCTAAAGTGGTGGTGGTTTTTCAGTTGCTCAGTGGAGTCTCACTCTTTGCAATCCCATGCACCCAGACACCCCTGTCCTTCATCCGCTCCTGGAGTTTCCTCAAGCTTATGTCCTTGAGTCAGTGATGCCATCCAACCATCTCTTCCTCTGTCATCCCCCCTCCTCCTGCCTCAATCTTTCCCAGCATCAGGGTCTTTTCCAATGAGTTGACTCTTCGCATCAGGTGGCAAAAGTATTGGAGCTTCAGCTTCAGCATCAGTCCTTCCAATGAAAGTTCAGGGTAGATTTCCTTTAAGATTGACTGGTTTGATCTCCTTGCAGTCCACAGGACTCTAAAGTGATAGATGATACATAAAGCAGAATGAGAGAGAGAAATATGGCCAGAGAGTAAAATATCTGATGGACACTGTGAGGTCTGTTTGCTGTTTTAAGAATGGACCCGACATAGTCAGACCTGTTTGGTATAAAATTAAATAGAACCAGAGTTGAAAATTGATTAGGATAAAGTGAAAGCAGAAAGTGCAATTAAGAGGTTGTTGTAATAGTGCAGGTAAGAAACACTGAGGGTCACAATTTGGGCAGTGGCAGTGAGCCACCGACGGGTGCTGCTCGGCTGAGAAGTCAGTTTAGGAGCCATCACCAGACTGTGGAATTAGGTAAAATTGTTCAGGGTGAGTGGGAGGAACTAGTGAAGAAAGGGTAACAGGGGGAAATCCTAAGAACCCTGACATCAACAGCCCAAGACAAGCCAAGAAAAGACATCAGCCAGAACTAGTAGAAAGAAAAACCAGGGTCAAACATGACCATTTGTTTACCATTTGTGAATTCTGAAAATGCAGTTTCTATGGAGTTCTGAGAATTTAGTTTCTAGCAGTGGAGATGAAAACCACATTGAGGTGGAGGTTAAAGAGATAAGAGATTAAACAAGAGGAGCAGAAGCAAAAGACCACTCTTAAGTGGAAGAATGGAGGACAGTATTGGAAAGATATCGAAGCAGGGTGGGGAGAAGGGTTAGAAGGAGAGAGGAAGAGATGATAGAGGGAAGACAGAACATAGTAAGGGATGCAAGAAGAAAAGAGTAGAGAGAAACAGGAAGGTACTCAGAGGGTCCATGGTAAAGAGAATGCTGAAAAATGAGGAAGTTCTGATCCTTAGTCCAGTACTTCTGTTGACGTCTTTTATCTTTGCCCTTTGAGATATGATTAGCAATACTCAGTATTCACATGGCTTATCCTGCAAGCTTGAGAAATTTTACTCCAATGAGTTAATCTCTGACTTGCCAACTAGTGACCCTAGAAAATATCACCAGGTGAAACCATATCAACATAACTGTAACTAGCAACAGTAATTCTAACACCTTTAAATTCTCCCTAAAAGTGGTTTCCTTATTTCATATCTAAAACAAAAACAAAACACAGGTAACAGTGGAAACAGCCTCTCTGAAGCGAGTCCCTCTGAGGGCCAATTAGCAAATTAGAATTATATGAGGAATTATACACAAGGATGGGTCAATAGAAACTACTCACTTCATTTCTTGAATGGCTGGATGGAGAGGGAGTGAGTGGGGAATCCATCCTTTGAAAATAATCATTTCAACCAAATGACTAAAGTTATTGATTCAGACTCCATGGTGAACAGAGCCATTCCTTACTTTTCAGAGGGGAATTTGTGTCTGCAGTTGTCTTTGAAGTCAGAAATGGAGCTGATATTCTAGAAAATTACTATGGTGGCCACAGTGATCCAGTGATAAGCAGGGGTACAGAGTAGCTCACATAAGTGTCAGTCCAAAGGCCCATACAAACTAAAACTTAGGGGGAATATTACAGGAGTCCAGAAATATATATGGGCAGGATGCATGTTGCAAATTGCTTATAATAATGAAAACCTTGGATGCACTTTAATGGCACTTAATATATTTAATAGAAATTTAAATCTGTTAAGTTACATTCATGTTTTTGGTGGAGTCACCAAAACTATAAATGCTAGATGAAGAAAAGCCATTGCTTACTGAGCACTTATTCTATGCCAGGAACATTATTTGATTTATCTAAAACTTGGCAACAGACTTTTAGAATGCTGTTCATGTGATTTTATTGAGACACCAGGCATCTGAATAACTTATCCAGTATCACGCCACTAGTAGTTGGCAGAGTCAAGATTAGAATCCAAATGGTATTATTCTACTCAGGATAACTTTCATTGTAGGTGTACAAATAGTAATATTGGAAGATGGTCAAAGTATAATGAGAAAAATAGGTTATAATTGTATGATTTTAAATGCAGTTTATATGCTTATGTATGTTTGCAAAGAAAAGCATCTAGAAGAATGCATGCTAACCAATTTATCAACCCTGTGAGCTAGGTGTATTTTCTTGATTTTTATCTTCTTTTGCTGATAGATACGTATTTTCTGAAACCTATATATTATTCTTTAAATATTTTTTATTTAAAACAGTAGAAAAAAGAGTAAAAGAATAAATCAGAAACCAAGCACACAGAAGTCAGGTCAAATGTAAAAAGAAAGATGATAATGTTACAGGTGAATTAATATAAGAAGCCAGAAAGGAGAGCCAAGAAGGATGAAAGAATATTGAGTAAATTGATAGCATTAACACTGCTCTTCTAAGAGCCAGGCACCTTGATCTCATGAAGTTGACCTTGTGCCCCAGCTGATGATGTGTTTCAGAAGCAATACCATTTCCCGACTCTGGGATCTTCTATCTCTGATATGACTCTCTTTCCTTTTTCTTCTCCCCCAAACAGAAGAGTTCCACTTTACTTCTTAAACTCAATCTTCTGAGCCAGGAATCAACAACACCAAAAATTTCTTAGGTTGTTACCTGTTTCTTTGCTGTAGGTGACATTGTCTGACATTCAGTCAAGCCATGGGTTTTGAACACCCACCATGTGGTCAGCACCTGACTCAGTACTACAGGATTACACATGAACAACGCATTACTGTCCCTAACTTGACAGAGTGTGTAAGCTAGTTGGAGAGAAAAGATTATAGAGAATCATATAAGACAGTCTATGTACATGCATGCTAAGTCGCTTCAGTTGTGTTTGACCCTGCGCGGCCCTATGGACTGTAGCCTGCCAGGCTCCTCCATCCATGGGATTCTCCAGGCAAGAATACTGGAGTGGGTTGCCATGTCCTCCTCCAGGGGATCTTCCCAACCCAGGGATCAAACCCATGTCTCTTATCTCACGTGCATTGGCGGGCAGGTTTCTTTACCAATAGCACCACCTGGGAAGCCCAAGAGAGTCTGTAATGAAGGGATAAAATGATGTATTTTCAGCTCCAGTGCACCTAGACTAGACCCCAGGGATGAAGCCTGGGGCCAAAGTGACAAAGGACCGTGATCCACCAGGTCAAGGGCTGACGATTGGTGTGGTGTGTGTGATGGAGGTGAGAATGGCAGTCTTACTAGCCCAAGAGAGTCTGTAATGAAGGGATAAAATGATGTATTTTCAGCTCCAGTGCACCTAGACTAGACCCCAGGGATGAAGCCTGGGGCCAAAGTGACAAAGGACCGTGATCCACCAGGTCAAGGGCTGACGATTGGTGTGGTGTGTGTGATGGAGGTGAGAATGGCAGTCTTACGGGGTTGATGCAGTGGCCAAGGCTTTGAGGGTGACTCCAACAATCAGGAGAGGCCGAAAGACCATGTGCCGTGTATGTCTTATTTCAATTTCAGGACACCTTATATTGAAAGTAAGGGTGTCATACAAATAACTTGGTATTTGTGTTTTTTTAACTCTCTGTAACCAATTTTGTAAAAGAAAATTTCCTAGAATGAGACCAGTGAACCACCCCTATAGTATGTTATCAGCCCCGTTACGACTGCAGAGCTGAAGAGGTAGAAAAATAAATGAAGCATCATTGCATCCACTTTATCTGCTGTTTGTATTAAATTTACGTGAGATCCTTCTTTGCCTGCTATAGTAAAACCTAGGGTATTCATATATTTTTATTTTCCTTTCCAAGAAATAACTTTTCAAGCTATACAAATTAATATGCAATTACTGAAGAAATTAGAAATAACAGACAAGCAAGTGAAGAAAAGAATAGTTCCCCACCATCTTAGCAGCAAGAGATAAAATTATTCACATTTTCTTATAAATCTGACAGCTTCCTTTTGTACATACTATACATTTAAATTGGTTCTTGTCTGATTTCTTTCTGATTTTTTTCAGGGGCAGTGGGTGATTGGATAAACTACTTCACTTCAAAGCAGAAGAGAGTATTTGATGAACTATTCACAGAGAAAATGAAGCATAGTGAACTAGCAAAACACTTTGGAGATTACTCTTAATATAAATGGGAAATGAAACCAATTTCCATTTTATGCAAGGCAGTGCTTGGGGAATACATAAATATTTTTCACCAGTGTGGAAAGCAGATATTTCTTGCAGTGAAAAACAGACACCTTATGAAAAAGTGTCATGTGTGAGAGACAATGATTAGTCTATTTGGGGATAGATAATTACTAATAAAAAGAAGTATACAATTTTTGCATCGCTGAATTATATGTCTGCTTTCAGGATGTTCATAAGACAAAGAGATTACTTTTATTTAGAGATAGAATATTACTGTGGGTGTTCTATAAGCTGCATTAATGTAGAGCAAAAGAAGTGTGGGGCTAACCAAAATAACAAATGTCTAAGAAGAAATTATTTTCTGCCTATTTAGACCATCATGACCTCTAGGCAAACATTTTTTATTTCAACATTCCCCAGTGTCTGTGTAAAAATGTTCTCCAGTGTCATATAATGGCAGACATCATTTTATTAAGGAGAGAACTCCTAATAGATTATATTAAATGATAGTCTGGTATATTAATGAGGATGAAGAATGAAAAAATATTCTTTAGCTTTAAATTCACACTGGCTTGACATTCCAGTATTTTCTTTATCTTTAATAAAGTCAAATTACAAAATGACTTACTTTTCAGTTTTGAAAGGTATGTTTCCTTGAATTATTTATTATTTTTACAGTATTTTGAATATGTAGGCTTTCTCCCAGAAGCATTTCTAGCATTAATACAATCTCCATAATTTTCTCCTGTAATGAATATTATTCTGTAGCTTTAGCCTAGAGGACATTTTAATGAAATTTCAGTGAACTTATTTTAGGATTATTACCTAAATGACAAAAGACAAGTTTTGAATATCTATGGTATATTGCTTACACCTTGCCATATTATCTAGTTCAAGGCTAAATGGAAAATCAAAACTCTGGTCTGTATATGACTCTGAACTATAAATGCAAAGCCATGGATTGAGTTAGTTAATTCAGCCAAACACTTTGATTCTGTATGTCAATGTATTGTTAATCATTTTTAGTAACTTTTGGAGTCTTTTGTGGCAAGTTTATCACAATTCAGTAACCATTAGATTTTGATCAGTCTTCTCTATTGACATACTTGTTATGAATAAAATGTTTTCTTTTGGACTTTATGCAATTCAGATTTTTTTTTTTTTTTTCAAAATTAAACACTCACAGAAATCTACTTCAACACCTCCCTTTCCTAAATAAATAAGGTTAGTGAATGAGAAAGGCAATCAGGTATGATTTTGGTCAAGTCCTTATCTTCATGTTGGAACTAAATTCATACTTAACTTTCCCTGATGTTAATGTACAGAGAATGACTAAGTCATTGGAGTAAGGCAAAGAAAATCTAATGAGACTGGCAAGAGGAGAAGACAATGTCTGTGGTGTTCAAGGCACCAAATTCCATGAGGCTGTATCATCTTCTCATGTTGAGATGATCATTGAAGGACTTCCCTGGCAGTCCAATGATTAAGACTTCACCTTCCAGTGCAGAAGGTGCAGGTTCGATCCCTGGTCAGGAAGCTAAGATCCCATATGCCTTGTAGCCAAAAAACCAAAACCGTAAAACAGAAGCAGTATTGCAGCAAATTCAATAAAGACTTTAAAAAATGTCCGCATCAAAAAAAGACCATCATTAAGATGGAAAGAACTGAAATAGGACTTCATTTGATATATTTGGGATCATTGTAATCTAGTTTTAATAGGAAATTGTTTAAGATCAATTATTTAAAGTTATAACCAAAAGCCTTGATTCATTCATCACTATCAGTCAGGCAAAAAAGTTTTTGGAGCGTATTCTATGTTCCAGGCCTTATTGTAAACTATAGGGACACATGGTGAACTTGAAAATGCTCTCAAGATGCTTACATTCTAGTAAGAATAAATATATAATTTTTTTTAAGTAAACATTTGAGATATGCCAGGTACCAATATGTTCTCTAAAGAAGATAAAATGAGGCAATGTAGCAAACAGTGACTGCAGAGAGGCCTTAACTGCGTGTTGGGTTGAGGACCCTGAGGAGGCGATGTAGGAGATTCAATGAGAGTGATGAGTGGGGCTCCCTGGGCTTGGAGGCATGGCAGGGAATTTGTATTTTGTGCTAGATGGGGGATTTCCCATAGAGGAATGAAATATCCTGATGGACACTTTCACGAGATCAATCTGATAACTAGATGGAGGATGGACCTAGGGTCAAGGTAAGAGGCAGGTACAAATGCCTAGTACAGGGATGTAGGTCAGGGAAGAGGGACTCATGGATAATGTAGCAGTGGGAATGGTGAGAAATGGTCAATTTTAGGATATAACATGGATATTGAAATAGCTCATCTGTTATAGAAATGAAAGAAAGGAATAGAAGATGAAACCTAGATTTTTGGCTAACCAGCTGAGTATCTGAGGAACTTTTTATTTAGATGAAGGTTTGATAGCAGCATGATTTTGGTGTTGGCAATGGGGGAGCTAAGGATCAAGACCTCTGCTTGGACCATGCTATTGGAAATGTCTATTAGATACCAGGTGATGCTTTTGAACTGTGGTGTTGGAGAAGACTCTTCAGAGTCCCTTGGACTGCAAGGAGATCCAACCAGTCCATTCTAAAGGAGATCAGTCCTGGGTGATCTCCTTTGGAAGGACTGATGCTAAAGCTGAAACTCTAGTACTTTGGCCACCTCATGCGAAGAGTTGACTCATTGGAAAAGACTCTGATGCTGGGAAGGATTGGAGGCAGGAGGAAAAGGGGATGACAGAGGATGAGATGGCTGGATGGCATCACGGACTCGAATGTGAGTCTGAGTGAACTCCGGGAGATGGTGATGGACAGGGAGGCCTGGCGTGCTGCGATTACTGGGGTCGCAAAGAGTCGGACACGACTGAGCAACTGAACTGAACTGAGCTGGTAGGATAAGGTATGAAATTAAAAGATGCTTGCTCCTTGGAAGAAAAGCTATGACAAACCTAGATAGCTTATTAAAAAGCAGAGACATTACTTTGCTGACAAATGTCCGTCTAGTCAAAGCAATGGTCTTTCCAGTAGTAGTGTATGGATGTGAGTGTTGGACCATAAAGAAGGCTGAACACCAAAGAATTGATGCTTTTGAACTGTGGTGTTGAAGAAGACTCCTGAGAGTCTCTTGGACTGCAAGAAGATCAAACCAGTCCATCCTAAAGGAAATTAGTCCTGAATATTCATTGGAAGGACTGATGCTGAAGTCCAGTACTTTGGACACCTGATGTGAAGAACTGACTCATTAGAAAAGACCCTGATGTTGTGAAAGATTGAAGGCAGGAGGAGAAAGGGACAACAGAAGATGAGATGGTTGGATGGCATCATCTACTCAATGGACATGAGTTTGAGCAAGCTCTGGGAGATGGGAAATCTGGCATGTTGCAGTCCATGGCATCTCAATGAGTTGGACACAATTGAACAGCAACAATAAAGAAAATCTCTCTGATGATCATGGTGCTGTTCGCAGGGGCCAATAAGGTGATTTAAGGAGGTGGGGAAAAATCCCACCATCCAGATTTGTGTGGGAGATGCAAAGGCAAATGCCTATCCTGTGACAGCACTTTCAGTTTCAAATATATCATTTAAGTGAAAGTGAAAAAAAAAAAAACAAAACCAAACCCTGGTCTTGCTGAACGTGAGCTAGTGGAACAGACAAGGCAGCTGAGCTTTCCCCCGCCCATGTTCCTCCTCCTCTTCTGCAGCTCCGTCAAAATACTTTGTGAAAGACTGTATTTGACAAAACTGTAAAATAAAAGCATTGCAAAAAAAAAAAAAAAGAAGGTGGGGAGGCATGAAGGTTGGGCCCATTTAGAAGATTTACAGAAACTCTCATAAATGAGCGTCTGCGTGGTGATGGCTATTGCTGGAGATGGACTGTAGGCTAATTGCCACTGGGAGTTTCACCATTTCAGAGATAAGTTCTGGATCTCTCCCCTTGAAATCTGAGCCACACCACTTTGCTTCTTCACTCCCTTAAATCTGACAAAACAGCTTACATCCATTTCCTCATCCAAATTGCTCCCCACTACTCCCTTATGGATTCCCTTGTCTATTTTTTTTTTTTTTTTTGCTCTTTTTCCTCCATTTTTCTGCTCTACCCTTTCCTCTCTGTAGTTAATACATTGCTGCAGGATCCTAATGATCTTTCTCGGGTTTCATTGGAAAAGACCCTGGGAAAGATGCTGGGAAAGACTGAGAGGGCAGGAGGAGAAGGGGGGAGACAGGATAATATGGTTGGATGTCATCACCGACTCAATGGACATGAGTTTGAGCAAGCTTCAGGAGATGGTGCAGGACAGGGAAGCCTGGCCTGCTGCAGTCCATGGGGTCGCAAAGGGTCGGACACGACTTAGCAACTGAACAACAGGTTTGTTAGGAGGCACTGTCTCATTTCCATGTATTTATTTGTGCCTTAAAAGCCTTTCACCCCATTATTGGTTTAACACCAGCGCTGAGAAACTCTTCTCTGAAGTTCCCCTTTCTCTGCCCCATTGTTTTTCCTTTCTTCCTCATTGGCTCTTCAGTGACCCTTTACTTATATATTACTTCCCACACTTAATAATTCAGGCTTTGTATTACTAGGTAAATTGTATTATAGTTTATAAGGTTCCTGCCAGTTAGAATCCATGGCCTGTCCATTTTTGTATCCTCTACCACACATAGCCCAATCACTCATCATAAAGGTGTAACTAATGTTGGTTGTCAATTGGATTTATGGACCAGTTTAATTTTACATCTTCCGGGAAATTCAGTTACAATATCGTTATCCACTTTGGTCCTATTTTTGTATTCTCCTATTACTCCGTGCTTGCATTAGTCAATTTTGTTTATACTTATTTCCTTCAATTATTTCTTAAGTATTTCACGTTAGGCAAGTCTTTCCTTCTCAATTTTACAGTAGATTTACAAAGAGCTTGTCTAAAGCTATTTCAGTAACTGATGCAGTGTTGATCTCAGAAATTATTCAGTAAGGGAGGTTTGAATGAATTAATGATTTAAGAAATGAAAACACCTTCCTGTCTATCTACCTGCTCAACAGTAGGCATGAATACTTAGAGTCATATTTAATTCTTTGCTTTTCCACCACCTTCCACCTCAAACCAGTCAAAAAATTCTATTAATTTTGCTTTTCAGTCTCTCTTAATCTATTCTGCATGCAATGAAAGACTTTGTCAATCTTCCCTCAAACATTAAATAAGTAAAGATAAGTTATAAATGATAAGAACAGCTTACCACCTCTAGGGTAACTAAATCTCCTGAAGAGATCTGTGGGAATCCACACAGTGTGTGTGTGCTTTTAGCCTTTCCTTTTTTTTTTTTTTTTTGGTTTGCAATGTTTCCTTGTCGTGTGTAAGACTATAAAACAGAAGTACTTTTGTCTTTAGCAGCTCTTTCACACATTATTAAATATCAATTAAAGTCAAGTAATTGAAAATCAGTGTCAAAGAGGAATCCTGTAACCTTTAACTATAATATTCACATTGATTTATTAAAAGAATTCTTGATCCTTTATCTAAATGCACAAATACAGATCTCGATGGAATTTTCTAAGGAGTTAGCAGAGGAAGAAGTAGGAAATGGCTGGTTACTTTGGATGAAAACCTACATAAAACATCAATAGCTAAGGAGTCTTCAGTCCACCTAATCACCCCTCCCCACCACCAGTGGCCAATCTGGAAACTGATTAGAGCCTGTAGGGTTACTTGGTGGTTGTGTCCTACTTGGATAAGGACAGTTCTCTTTATTACCCATCTGAAATGTGAAGTAATCTCACACTATAACCACTATAACAGGGTTGGGTAAATAAACCTGGGCATTTTTTTCCAGTTTATTTACAATACAATCATTTAGTAGTTTAAAATCTTCATGACTATTGGTATATAACTGTGAGGGTTTATTAATCTTTAACTGTTGACTGGCTGTATGATCATTATCCCTGGGAAGAAAAGGAGGATCTCAAACTATAATTAATAACAGGAGTAGAAATATGAGCCAGTTTATGTCTACAGTATATTAATATGATATTTCATCATCAATATCATATATCATAGTGGGGTTTCCTAGGTGGCACAGAGATAAATAATCCACCTGCCAAAGCAGGAGATGCAGGAAACGTGGGTTTGATTCCTGGGTTGGGAAGATCTCCTAGAGAAGGAAATGGCAACTCACTCCAGTATTCCCGTCTGAGAAATTCCATGGACAGAGCAGCCTGGTGGGAGTCACATGGAGTCACAAAGAGTCAGCCATGACTGACCAACTGGGTGCATACATCATAGACTTGGATATATATGTTTCTAAAAGTGTGATTCTGCTGAATTCACATTTTCTATTTATTTCAATGGCTTATATTAATTTACATTATCAAATTTAATAGAAATGAGAAAATATAGGTCTTTGAATGGTCTCAATTATTTAGACTGCACCTTCTTTTTGTGGAAGTTTCATAGTCCTCGAGGATCTCTGCTAAGGACCCTAATGAAAGGTTCAGGCAGGCACGGAGGGAGAGATCGGAATGGTGATAACCAGCCTGGTTAGGAAAAGAGGGCATAATTCTAAGTAATTGGCTCAAAGGAAATTTCAATTAAAATAAGTGTGAGCAACTAAATCTGGCCAGGTAGTAGACAGTTGAGCTAAAAAAAAAATGACACAGAGAAGTTTATTCACTCCTGACAAATATTTAAAAGCCATCTGGTAAACACACAAATTAATACTGTTGATGTTACGTTTGATCCAAAAGTCAGTTCAAGCCGGTCTGATCAATGTCTTGTTTCATTCTTCTTTTTCTCAAATGGTAAAGGTCAACTGTATCCTGTTTTGTGAGATTTCAGCTTCTGTTTCATAACTAAGGTTATCAGGCTTCTGCAGGCAATAATAGGTAAAGTGCCATTTCCGCCCTGATGGTCACAAAGCTGATGTAGGAATTGCTTGAGCCTTCTATAGAGGGCAAATAAAATCAAGGACCAAGGGGGATGAGCTGCAGTGACAGGACTTGTCACAGTGCTCTTTCTATGATGCCAATCAAACCAAAGGGCCCGGGGTCACAGGAAGGACAGCTGACAAGCTCACTGGCCAGGCCTTGTTTGACACCTAGACTGTTAAGCTCCTGGCTTCAGTCAGACGTGCCGGCTCTCTCTCTGTCTTTTAAATTCCAGAATAATTGCTTTACAGTGTTGTGTTGATTTCTGCTGTGTGCATTTAGTTGCTCAGTCTTGTCTGACTCTTTGTGACCCCACAGACTGTAGCTTATCTGGCTCCTCTCTCCAAGGGATTCTCCAGGCAAGAATTCTTGAGTGGATTGCCAGGACCTCCTTCAGGGGATTTTCTTGATCCAGGGATCAAACCCACATCTCCTGCGTCTCCCGCATTGCAGGTGAATTCTTTACCCGCTGAGCCACCTGGGAAGCCCACCTGGGAAGTTGGTTTCTGCTGTACAACAACACAAATCAGCCATAAGAATATATGCTCAGGAATGGGGTCCTTAAGAGGACCCTGTAGACTGTCTGGGCTTCCTAGGTGACGCAGTGGTAGAGAACCTGCCTGCCAGTGTAGGAGACGCAAGAGACACAGGTTCTATCCCTGGGTTGGGAAGATCCCCTGGAGAAGCGAACAGCTACCCACTCCAGTATTCTTGCCTGGAGAATTCCATGGACAGAGGAACCTGGCAGGCTACAGTCCATGCCACAGTCCATATGGTTGCAAAGAGTCAGACGTGACAGAGATTTTCACTAAAAAAAAAAAAAAAAAAGATTATAAACAACTTTGATGAAGGTGTTAAGGTACCATGACATTTTGAAAACACTGTCTAGGCCTTCATCAAAGATATAATATGCTACCCTCGGGGATGTTCTCTGTCTTGAATTCTGGTTCCACCAGCTCATGTATGATCTTGGGCAGCTTTAACCTCTCAGTGTCTCAGCTTCTCCATCTGTAAAATGGAGGAAATAAAATTACTAACTTTATAGAAGTTGTGAGAATTAGAGCAACTCTCTCTCTGTGCCATTTTTATCTTGGGAATCTCTATAGTTGGCTCTAGGCCTCTAAAAAGGCAATAATTCAACTGTTTTTGTGTTCTCTTTCAGCCTTAGCCTTCCCATTCCATTTGCCAAGGCTTCCCAGGTGGGACTAGTGATAAAGAACCCACCTGCTAATGTAGGAGACATAAAATACATGGGTTCAATCCCTAGGTTAGAAAGATCCCCTGGAGAAGGAAATGGCAACCACCTCCAGTATTTCTTGTCTGGAGAATCCCATGAACAGCAGAGTCTGGTGGCTTATGGTCCATAGGGTCACAAAGAGTCAGACACAACTGAAGTGACTTAGCACAAGATTTTCCAGTCATGGTTAGAAGAAACTTCCTCTTCATGTGATCTACTGTGAAGAAAAACTAAATGTCCTAAAATTGTATTTTACAAAGAATTTCCACTAGTGGATATAAATGCTCAACGTATGACAGTTGAACAATGAAAATACATGATTAAATCTCTAATAAAATTAATAATAATGAGATTTAATAATCTCATTGGATTTAACATTAATTTCTTACTAATTAAGAGAGTTCCAGAAAAACATATACTTCTACTTTATTGACTGGGCCAAAGCCTTTGATTGTGTGGGCCACAACAAACTCTGGAAAATTCTGAAAAATTCTGAAAGAAATGGGAATACAGACCACCTGACCTGCCTCTTGAGAAATCTGTATGCAGGTCAGGAAGCAACAGTTAGAACTGGACATGGAACAACGGACTGGTTCCAAATAGGAAAAGGAGTATGCCAAGGCTGTATATTGTCACCCTGCTTATTTAACTTCTATGCAGAGTACATCATGAGAAACACTGGGCTGGAGGAAGCACAAGCTGGAATCAAGATTGCAGAGAGAAATATCAATAACCTCAGATACACAGGTGACACCACCCTTATGGCAGAAAGCGAAGAAGAACTAAAGAGCCTTTTGATGAAAGTGAAAGACGAGAGTGAAAAAGTTGGCTTAAAGCTCAACATTCAGAAAACTAAGATCATGGCATCTGGTCCCATCACTTCATGGGAAATAAATGGGGAAACAGTGGAAACAGTGAGAGACTTTATTTTGGGGGGTCCAAATATGAACAGGGAGGCCTGGCGTGATGCAATTCATGGGGTCACAAAGAGTCGGACATGACTGAGCGACTGAACTGAACTGAACTAAAGTCACTGCAGATAGTGACTGCAGCCATGAAATTAAAAGACATTTGCTCCTTGGAAGAAAAGTTATGACCAACCTGCTGCTGATACTGCTGCTAAGTCACTTCAGTTGTGTCCGACTCTGTGTGACCCCATAGATGGCAGCCTACCAGGCTCCCCCATCCCTGGGATTCTCCAGGCAAGAACACTGGAGTGGGTTGCCATTTCCTTCTCCAACCTAGACAGCATATTAAAAAGCAGAGACATTACTTTGCCAACAAGGGTCTATCTAGTCAAAGCTATGGTTTTTCCAGTAGTCATGTATGGATATGAGAGTTGGACTATAAAGAAAGCTGAGCACCTAAGAATTGATGCTTTTGAACTGTGGTGCTGGAGAAGACTCTTGAGAGCCCCTTGCACTGAAAGGAGATCTAAGCAGTCCATTGTAAAGGAAATCAGTCCTGAATATTCATTGGAAGGACTGATGCTGAAGCTGAAACTCCAATACTTTGGCCACCTCATGTAAAGAATTGACTCACTGGAAAAGACCTTGATGCTGGGAAAGATTGAAGGCAGGAGGAGAAGGGGGTGACAGAAGATGAGATGGTTGGATGGCATCACTGACTCAATGGACATGAGTTTGAGCAGGCTCTGGGAGTTGGTGATGCCCCAGGGAAGCCTGGCATGCTGCAGTGCATGGGGTCTCAAAGAGTCGGACACAACTGAGCGACTGAACTGAACTGAACAAATAATTTATTAGTTACTTCCAGCCAGTTGGTTAATTCCATCTTTTTAAAATGTAAAACTGTAATGACACCCAATTTATCTTTGAGAAGATAAACAAAATTGATAAACCTTTAGCCAGACTGATCAAGAAAAAAGGAGAGAGTGTTCAAGTCAATAAAATTAGAAATGAAAAAGGAGAAGTTACAGTGGACACCACAGAAATACAAAGGATCGTAAGAGACAGTGTGTGCATGCTCAGTCGCTAAGTTATGTCCGACTCTTTGCAACCCCATGGGCTGTAGTCTGCCAAGCTCCTCTGTTCATGGGATTCTCCAGGCAAGAATACTGGAGTGTGTTGCCATTTCCTCCTCCAGGATTGAACCCGCATCTCCTGCATTGGCAGGCAGATTCTTTATCACTGAGCCCCCTGGGAAGCCCTCATAAGAGAATTACTATAAGCAAATGTATACCAATAAAATGGACAACCTGGAAGAAATGGACAAATTTCTAGAAAAGTAAAAGACTGAACCAGGAAAAAATAGAAAATATGAACAGCTGAAATTGAAACTTTGATTTAAAAATCCCATGCAACAAAAGTCCAGAAAGAGTTGGTTTCACAGGTGGATTCTATCAAACATTTAGAGAAGAGTTAACACCTATTCTTCTGAAACTATTCCAAAAAATTTCAGAGGAAGGAATACTCATTCTATGAAGCTACCATCACCCCGATACAGAAATCAGTCAAAGATACCACAAAAAGAAGACAATTACAGTCCAGTATAAGTGATGAACATTAGCACCCTGAATCCAAAAAATACATTAAAAAGATCATACACGATGATCAAGTAGGATTTATCCCAAGGATGCAAGGATTTTTCAATATCCACAAATCAATCAGTGTGATAACTACATCAACAAACTGAAGGATTAAAAGCCATATGATCATTTCAATAAATGCAGAAGAAAGCTTTTGGCAAAATCCAACATTCATTTAGGATTAAAAAAGAAACTCTCCAGAAAGTGAACATAAAAGAAAACTACCTTAATCTTAATAAAGGCCATATATGACAAACCCACAGCTAACATGACACTCAACAGTGAAAAGCTGAAAGCATCTCCTTTAAGATCAGGAACAAGGCAAAGATGTCACTCTCATGATTTTTATTCAACATAGTTTTGGAAGTCCTAGCCACAACAATCAGAGAAGAAAAATAAATAAAAGGAATCTAAGTTGGGAAAAAAAAAACTATCACTGTTTGCAGATGACGTGATACTATACATAGAAAATCCTAAAGATGCTACCAGAAACCTACTAGAACTCATTAATGAATCTGATAAAGTTGCAGAATATGAAATTAACACAGAGAAATTTATTGCATTTCTGTACACTAAAAATGAACGATCATAAAGAGAAATTAAGGAGATAATTTATATATAGATTATACATACATATATATATATATATATTGTTTAAGCTAGAACTGTAATGACACCTAGTGGCCAAATGTTGACTAGTGAGTGAAAGTCGCTCAGTCGTGTCCGACTCTGCGACTCCGTAGACTATACAGTCCATGGAATTCTCCGTGCCAGCATACTGGAGTGGGCAGCTTTTCCCTTCTCCAGGGGATCTTCCCAACCCAGGAATCGAACCGAGGTCTCCTGCATCACAGGAAGATTCTTTTTTAATATAAATTTATTTATTTTAATTGAAAGCTAATTACTTTACAATATTGTATTGGTTTTGCCATACAACGACATGAATCTGCCACGGGTGTACACGTGTTCCCCATCCTGAACCCCCCTCCAACCTCTTTCCCCATACCATCCCTCTGGGTCATCCCAGTGCACCAGCACCGAGCATCCTGTATCACGCATCGAACCTGGACTGGTGATTTGTTTCACAAATGATAATATACATGTTTCAATGCCATTCTCCCAAACCATCCCACCCTCACCCTCTCCCACAGAGTCCAAAAGACTGTTCTATACATCTGTGTCTCTTTTGCTGTCTCGCATACAGGGTTGTCGTTACTATCTTTCTAAATTCCATATATATGCGTTAGTATACTGTATTCGGAGAATGCAATGGCACCCCACTTCAGTACTCTTGTGTGGAAAATCCATGGACGGAGGAGCCTGGTAGGCTGCAGTTCATGGGGTCGCTAAGAGTTGGACACGACTGAGCGACTATAACTTTCACTTTTTACTTTCATGCATTGGAGAAGGAAATGGCAACCCATTCCAAAGTTCTTGCCTGGAGAATCCCAGGGACGGGGAAGCCTGGTGGGCTGCCATCTATGGGGTCACACAGAGTCGGACACGACTGAAGCAGCTTAGCAGCAGCAGCAGTATAATGTATTGGTGTTTTTCTTTCTGGCTTACTTCACTCTGTATAATAGGCTCCAGTTTAATTCACCTCATTAGAACTGATTCAAATATATTCTTTTTAGTGGCTGAGTAATACTCCACTTACTCCTTGGAAGGAAAGTTATGACCAACCTAGATAACATATTCAAAAGCTGAGACATTACTTTGCCAACAAAGGTCCATCTAGTCAAGGCTATGGTTTCTCCAGTGGTCATGTACGGATGTGAGAGTTGGACTGTGAAGAAAGCTGAGTGCCAAAGAATTGATGCTTTTGAACTGTGGTGTTGGAGAAGACTCTTGAGAGTCCCTTGGAGTGCAAGGAGATCCAACCAGTCCATTCTAAAGGAGATCAGTCCTGGGTGATCTTCTTTGGAAGGACTGATGCTAAAGCTGAAACTCCAGTACTTTGGCCACCTCATGCAAAGAGTTGACTCACTGGAAAAGACTCTGATGCTGGGATGGATTGGGGGCAGGAGGAGAAGGGGATGACAGAGGATGAGATGGCTGGATGGCATCACCGACTCGATGGATGTGAGTTTGAGTGAACGGGAGTTGGTGATGGACAGGGAGGCCTGTCCATCAATTGCAATTCATGGAGTCGCAAAGAGTCGGACACAACTGAGCGACTGAACTGAACTGAACTGAACTGAATACTCCATTGTACATATGTACCACAGCTTTCTTATCCATTCATCTGCTGATGGACATCTAGGTTGCTTCCATGTCCTGGCTATTATAAACAGTGCTGCGATGAACATTGGGGTACACGTGTCTCTTTCAATTCTGGTTTCCTCGGTATATATGCCCAGTAGTGAAATTGCTGGGTCATATGGCAGTTCTATTTCCAGTTTTTTAAGGACTCTCCACACTGTTCTCCATTGTGGCTGTACTAGTTTGCATTCCCACCAACAGTGTAAGAGGGTTCCCTTTTCTCCACACCCTCTCCAGCATTTATTGCTTGTAGACTTTTGGAT
>SJYT01068347.1:362204-501169 GCA_006410635.1 Cephalophus harveyi | reverse complement strand
CTAATTTTTAAGATTTCTTTCCTTCTACTAACCCTGGGGTTCTTCATTTCTTCCTTTTCTAGTTGCTTTAGGTGTAGAGTTATGTTATTTATTTGACTTTTTCTTTTTTCTTGAACTATGACTGTATTGCTATGAACCTTCCCCTTAGCACTGCTTTTATAGTGTCCCACAGGTTTTGGGTTGTTATGTTTTCATTTTCATTCGTTTCTATGCATATTTTTATTTCTTTTTTGATTTCTTCTGTGATTTGTTTGTTATTCAGTAGTGTGTTGTTCAGCCTCCATATGTTGGAATTTTTAATAGTTTTTCTCCTGTAATTGACATCTAATCTTACTGCATTGTGGTCAGAAAAGATGCTTGGAATGATTTCAATTTTTTTGAATTTGCCAAGACTAGATTTATGGCCCAGGATGTGATCTATCCTGGAGAATGTTCCATGTGCGCTTGAGAAAAAGGTGAAATTCATTGTTTTGGGGTGAAATGTCATAGATATCAATTAGGTCTAACTGGTCTATTGTATCATTTAAAGTTTGTGTTTCCTTGTTAATTTTGTTTTTAATTGATCTATCCATGGGTGTCAGTGGGGTATTAAAGTCTCCCACTATTATTATGTTATTGTTAATTACCCCTTTCATACCTGTTAGCATTTGTCTTACATATTGTGGTGCTCCTATGTTGTATGCATATATATTTATAATTGTTTTATCTTCTCCTTGGATTGATCCTTTGATCATTATGAAATGTATTTCTTTGTCTCTTTTCACAGCCTTTGTTTTAAAGTCTATTTTATCTGATATGAGTATTGCTACTCCTGTTTTCTTTGGTCTCTATTTGCATGGAATATCTTTTTCCAGCTCTTCACTTTCAGTCTGTATGTGTCCCTTGTTTCGAGGTGAGTCTCTTGTAGACAACATATATAGGGGTCTTGTTTTTGTATCCATTCAGCCAATCTCTGTCTTTTGGTTGGGGCATTCAACCCATTTACATTTAAGGTAATTATTGATAAGTATGATCCCGTTGCCATTTACTTTATTGTTTTGGGTTTGAGTTTATACACCCTTTCTATGTTTCCTGTCTAGAGAAGATCCTTTAGCATTTGTTGGAGAGCTGATTTGGTGGTGCTGAATTCTCTCAGCTTTTGCTTGTCTTTAAAGCTTTTGATTTCTCCTTCATATTTGAATGAGATCCTTACTGGGTACAGTAATCTGGGCTGTAGGTTATTTTCTTTCATCACTTTAAGTATGCCCTGCCATTCCCTCCTGGCCTGAAGAGTTTCTATTGAAAGATCAGCTGTTATCCTTATGGGAATCCCCTTGTGTGTTATTTGTTGTTTTTTCCTTGCTGCTTTTAATATTTGTTCTTTGTGTTTGATTTTTGTTAATTTGATTAATATGTGTCTTGGGGTATTTCACCTTGGGTTTATCCTGTTTGGAACTCTCTGGGTTTCTTAGATTTGGGTGATTATTTCCTTCCCCATTTTAGGGAAGTTTTCAACTATTATCTCCTCAAGTATTTTCTCATGGTCTTTCTTTTTGTCTTCTTCTTCTGGGACTCCTATGATTCAAATGCTGGAGAGTTTCACATTGTCCCAGAGGTCGAGATTGTCCTCATTTCTTTTAATTCTTTTTTCTTTTTTCCTCTCTGTTTCATTTATTTCTACCATTCTATCTTCTACCTCACTTATCCTATCTTCTGCCTCAGTTATTCTACTGTTGGTTCCTTCCAGAGTGTTTTTGATCTCATTTATTACATTATTCACTATATACTGACTCTTTTTTATTTCTTCTAGGTCCTTGTTAAACCTTTCTTGCATCTTCTCAATCTTTGTCTCCAGGCTATTTATCTGTAACTCCATTTTAATTTCAAGATTTTGGATCATTTTCACTATCATTATTTGGTATTCTTTATCAGGCAGATTCCCTATCTCTTCCTCTTTTGTTTGGTTTGGTGGGCATTTATCCTGTTCCTTTACCTGGTGTGTATTCCTTTGCCTCTTCATCTTGTTTATATTGCTGTGTTTGGGGTGGCCTTTCTGTATTCTGGCAGTTTGTGGACTTCTCTTTATTGTGGAGTTTCCTCACTGTGGGTGGGGTTGGACAGGTGGCTTGTCAAGGTTTCCTGGTTAGGGAAGCTTGTGTCAGTGTTCTGGTGGGTGGAGCTGGATTTCTTCTCTCTGGAGTGCAATGAAGTGTCCAGTAATGAGTTATGAAATGTCAGTGGGTTTGGAGTGACTTTGGGCAGCCTGTATATTGAAGTTCCTGGCTATGTTCCTGTGTTGCTGGAGAATTTGCATGGTATGTCTTGCTCTGAAACTTGTTGGCCCTTGGGTGGTGCTTGGTTTTGGTGTAGGTATGGAGGCATTTGATGAGTTCCTGTCGATTAATGTTCCCTGGAGTCAGGAGTTCTCTGGTGTTCTCAGGATTTGGACTTAAGCCTCCTGCCTCTGGTTTTCAGTCTTATTTTTACAGTAACTTCAAGACTTCTCCATCTATACAACACCATTGATAAAACATCTAGGTTAAAGATGAAAAGTTTCTTCACAGTGAGAGACATCCAGAGAGGTTCACAGAATTACATGGAGAAGAGAAGAGGGAGGAGGGAGTTAGAGGTGACCCGAATGAGATGAGGTGGAATCAGAAGAGGAGAGAGCAAGCTAGCCAGTAATCACTTCCTTATGTGAGCGCCACAGTCTGGACTGCTCAGAGATGTTCACAGAGTTATACAGAGAAGAGAAGAGGGAGGAAGGAGACAGAGGTGGCCAGGAGGATAAAAGGGGGGAATGAAAAGGAGAGAGACAGATCCAGCCAGTAATCAGTTCCCTGAGTGTTCTCCACTGTCTGGAACACACAGAGATTCACAGAGTTGGGTAGAGAAGAGAGGGGGAAGGTGGAGACAGAGGCGACCTGGTGGAGAAAAAGGAGAATCCAAAGGGGGAGAGAGCAGTCAAGCCAATAATCTCATTCCCAAGTAAAAATGGGTACTGAAGATTGGGTTGTTAAAGGTACAGGATTGATAGCAAATACCAAAAAGCAAAGATTAAAAATCTAGAGTAGAGGTTGGATTTTCAAAAATACAATATTTTTTTTAAAAAGTCACAAAAATTATAAAATATATATATATGAAGTTTACTTTAAAAAATTGGGTCTTTTTTTTTTGCAAAGTAATAGTAGGTTATAAAAATGAAAATTAAAGGAGTAATAGAGGACTTAAAACTAAAAAAAAATTTTTTTTTAATTTAAAAAGTGATAATAATAAAAATATATCTAGGACTTTCTCTGGTGTTGTTGTGGACAGTGTGGGGTCAGTTCATTTTCAGATAATTCCTTGATCTGGCTTATTCTTCTCAAGATCTATAGGCCCCTTCCTATGTAGTCGGTGCTAACTACAGGATTTTAATCTATTGCACCTGTCGCTTCCAAGGCAGTTCCCTCTGTTTTAGCTTCTTCTGTTTGCTGGTCTCTTCAGTGTCTAATTTCTGCCCTGACACAAGGGGACGGTGGTGGACACTTTTTTAGGCTCACTTGTTCAGTTGCACTGTGGCGAGGGAGGGACACTGCAAACAAATAACACTGGCATGTGCTCGCAGTGTCTCAGCCACACTGGGCCTGCCCGTGTTCACAGCGTGTGTGCCCTCCCTGCCCACACTGCTCAGGCTCTAGGTTGCTCTGGTGGGGACTGTCTGAGGCCGGCCCTGGGTTGTACGTACTTCCCAGATCTAAGCCGCTCAGGTTCAGGTACTCGGGTAGTCCTCAGAGGCGCAGACTCAGTTGGGCCTGTGTTTTGTGCCATTCCCAGGTCCGAGCAGCTCAGGTGACCAGGTGTTTGGTGAGCGCGGTTGCCGCGACTTATCGCCTCCCCTGTCCCTGCTGCTCGGTTTTCTGGGTGTGCAACCAGTGCACCTTCTCAGGCAGTTATTGACCGTCCAGAATCTCAAGAAGTCTTGGTTAGCAATGAAGCCTGCTTGCAGTTTGGTAGATAATGCCTCTCTGGGGCTGCAATTGCCCCCTTCTAGCTCTGGCTGCTCTCGCCTGCCTGTCTCTGGAGGGGGATGGGCTGGTCAACAGATGGCTAGCTCTGCTCAGTCCTTTGTTCTGTGAGCAGGCCTGGCAGTGTCTTAGATTAGGGCTTTTTGCAGGGTAGCTATCCCATAGTCTGGTTTGCTATCTCAAGTTAGTTCTCTCAGATTGCCCTCGGGGCATTCAGGCCCGCTCCTTACTCTAAGCAATGCAGCCCGCACCTCCCTTCCCAGCCCCCTCTTGCTAGTGGCGGCTGCAGGTAACTGCGCTGCTTCTCCGCTGGGAGTTACCGTTGGGTACGTAACCTGTGGGTTTTAATTATTTATTGATTTTTCCTCCTGGTTATGTTGCCCTCTGTGGTTCCAAGGCTCACCACAGACTCACCAGTAAGAGTGTTTCCTGGTGTTTGGAAACCTCTCTTTTTTAAGACTCCCTTCCTGGGACAGATCTCCATCCCTCCCTCTTTTGTCTCTCTTTTCTTTTATATTTTTTCCTACCTCCTTTCAAAGACAATGGGCTGCTTTTCTGGGTGCCTGTTGTCCTCTGCCGGCATTCAGAAGTTGTTCTGTGGAATTTACTCAGCATTCAAATGTTATTTTGATGAATTTATGGGGGAGAAAGTGGTCTCCCTGCCCTATTCCTCTGCCTTTTAGGACTGCCTACAGGCAGATTCTTTACCAACTGAGCTATCACTGAGATTTTTCAAATATGTACATTTTCCTCAGCATCAGTTCAGTTCAGTCACTCAGTTGTGTCCGACTCTTTGAGACCCCATGCACTGCAGCACACCAGGCTTCCCTGCCCATCGACAACTCCCGGAGCTTGCGTAAACTCATGTTCATCAAGTCGGTGATGCCATTCAACCATCTCATCCATTATTGTCCCCTTCTCCTCCTGCCTTCAATCTTTCCCAGCATCAGGGTCTTTTCCAATGAATCAGTCCTTCACATCAGGTGGCCAAAGTATTGGAGTTTCAGTTTTAGCATCAGTCCTTCCAATGAATATTCAGGACTGATCTCCTTTAGGATGGACTGGTTGGATCTCCTTGCAGTCCAAAGGACTCTCAAGAGTCTTCTCCAACACCACAGTTCAAAAGCATCAATTCTTCAGCTCTCAGCTTTCTTTATTTTCCAACTCTCACATCCATACATGACCACTGGAAAAACCATAGCCTTGACTAGATGGCTGTGGTCCTAGTGTGATTAGATTGACTAGTTTTCTGTGAGTAAGGTTTCAGTATGTCTGCCCTCTGGTGCCCTCTTGTAACACCTAGCATCTTGGGTTTCTCTTACCTTGGGTGTGGGGTATCTCTTCACGGCTGCTTCAGCAAAGCATTTTCAAAAGCAGAGACATTACTTTGCCAACTAAGGTCCATCTAGTCAAGGCTATGGTTTTTCCTGTGGTCATGTATGGATGTGAGAGTTGGACTGTGAAGAAGGCTGAGCACCGAAGAATTGATGCTTTTGAACTGTGGTGTTGGAGAAGACTCTTGAGAGTCCCTTGGACTGCAAGGAGATCCAACCAGTCCATTCTGAAGGAGATCAACCCTGGGATTTCTTTGGAAGCAATGATGCTAAAGCTGAAACTCCAGTACTTTGGCCACCTCACGCTAAGAGTTGACTCATTGGAAAAGACTCTGATGCTGGGAGGGATTGGGGGCAGGAGGAGAAGGGGACGACCGAGGATGAAATGACTGGATGGCATCACGGACTCGATGGACGTGAGTCTGAGTGAACTCCGGGAGATGGTGATGAACAGGGAGGCCTGGCGTGCTGCGATTCATGGGGTCGCAAAGAGTCGGACACGACTGAGCGACTGAACTGAACTGAACTGACTAGATGGACCTTTGTTGGCAAAGTACTGTCTCTGCTTTTTAATATGCTGTCTAAGTTGGTCATAACTTTTCTTCCAAGGAGAAAGCATCTTTTAAATTCATGGCTGCAGTCACCATCTGAAGTGTTTTGGAGCCCAAGAAAATTAAGTCTGGCACTGTTTCCATTGTTTCTCCATCTATTTGCCATGAAGTGATAGGACCAGGTTCCATGATCTTAGTTTTTTGAATGTTGAGTTTCCTCAGCATACTGCTGCTGCTGCTGCTGCTGCTGCTAAGTCGCTTCAGTCGTGTCCAACTCTGTGCGACCCCATAGATGGCAGCCCACCGGGCCCCCCAGTCCCTGGGATTCTCCAGGCAAGAATACTGGAGTGGGTTGCCATTTCCTCCTCCAGTGCATGAAAGTGAAAAGTCAAAGTGAAGTCGCTCAGTCGTCCGACTCTTAGCGACCCCATGGACTGCAGCCTACCAGGCTCCTCCATCCATGGATTCTCCAGGCAAGAGTACTGGAGTGGGGTGCCATTGCCTTCTCCCCTCAGCATACAAATACTTAATATTGAATCTACTTAGTGTTTATATTTTTGGGAGAAATTTAGTAATATAGCATGAAATAATCCTGAATTAAGTATATCATCAATAATAACACTTGTATGTGGAATCTAAAGAAAAATGGTACAAATGAACTTATTTGTGAAACAGAAAGAGAGTCACAGATATAGAAAGCAATCTTGTAGTTACCAGGGGAAAGGGGTAGAGGGAAGTATAAATTGGAAGATTGGAACGGACATATACACACTGCTATATATAAAAGAGATCACTAATAAGGACCTACTGTATAGCACAAGGAACTCTACTCAATACTCTGTAATGACATATATGGGGAAAGAATCTAAAAAAGAGTGGATATATGTTTATGTGTGTCTTTCCCAGTGGCTCAGCAGTAAAGAATCCATCTGCAATGCAATAGATGCAGATTTGATCCCTGGGTCTGGAATATCCGCTGGAGAAGGAAATGGCAACCCCTTCCAGTGTTCTTGCCTGGAAAATCCCATGGATAGAAGAGCCTGGTGGACTACAGTTCATAGGGTTGCAAAGAGTCGAATACCACTGAGTGACTGAACACACACACACACGTATATGTATAAATAGTTCACTTTACTGTACACCAGAAACTAAAACAACATTATCAATCAACTATACTCCAATAAAATTTTTTAAAAGATAAAAATTTACCCAATTAAAAAAATAGAATAATATCAATGAAATGAGCACAAACCAAAATTCTTTCATATATTTTTAGCAGTAGAACTTTTCTAACCTATTCAGGCAAACAAGAGCAGCAGGTTATCAAAGGTGACATTCCTAAAAAAAACTTTTCCACTTGGAGAAAGCAATTTGGGTCACTATGTAGAAAACAAACAAAAGATCAGACACCGGAGAGTTGTAACAGGGATTACTAAGACTTCATATTGTTGTTGTTGCTGTTGTTGTCCAGCCGCTCAGTCGTGTCTGACTCTTTGTGACTCCATGGACTGCAGGACACAGGCCTCCCTGTGCCTCATTATCTCCCGGAGTTTGCCCAAGTTCTTGTCCATCGAATTCACATCTAGCGCTTTAAATAATTAGGAACTATTTAGCAATCCCTCTATCTAGTTCCCCTCCCAAATGGTATAGGATTTATCCTTCTGTGTATTCATTCATTTGCTCACTCAGGAAGTATTCCCCAATGTCCCAGTTGAGGAGCAGGCTCTGAGAGGGAGAGGAGTGTCCAGGAGGCTTACAGGGAAGTGATCTTGAAAGGATTGGGCAGAGGGAGAAGATGGACTGCCATGCAGTCTCAACAAAGACTTCCACTTTCCCCATAGGTAGCTCTGAAGCTAGCATGGCCCATTAGTGTCTCTTGTTGAAGAAAGGGGGCAGGGGAGAACTTTTATCCTCTGTGTCCATCCAGTCATTGGATATGGGCTACCCTTTAGAAGAGGTGACCTTGGGTGAAGCAACTCTCTTTTAGCTGAAGCAGCACTTAAGAGGGCTGACAGCTGAGGCTCACCTGCTGACAATACTCCCAGCAATAAGTCCTTCATTCTCAAGATGATCTGCTTGGCCCATCTCAACACCCTCTGAATTACCATGCTGATACCATACAATGACCACAGAACAGATTGGCCTTCGGACCTTAAACAAAACTGTTAGTTGCTCAGTCCTGTCTGACTCTTTGTGACCCCATGGACTGTAGCCCACCAGGCTCCTCTGTTCATGGAATTCTCCAGGCAAGAATACTGAAGTGGGTAGCCATTTCCTTCTCCAGGGAATCTTTCTGATCCAGGAATCAAACCTGAGTCTCCCACATTGTAGGCAGATTCTTTACCATCTGAGCCACCAGGGAAGCCCTAATCACCCAAATAAATACTCAGGACTATGAAGGAAGAATGAACTTTAAGAGAATAATGGGCACAGGTGGAGTAAGGAGAGGAAGGTTAATTTTGGCTCTCTGCCGATTTCTGCATCAGAGTAGAAGAGCAGGAAGGATATAGAGAACTATTACACTTGGACTGGGAAGTGTTCCTTTGGGCAGTTTTGAGTCACTATAAGTCTTTTTATTTTTATTTTTGGCTGTGCTGTGTCTTCATTGTTGTGCAGGCTTTCTCTAGTTGCTACAAGTGGGGACACTCTCTAGTTGCAGTGCGTGGGCTTCTCATATTGGTGGCTTCACTTGTTGCAAAACACAGGCTCTAGGATGCATGGGCTCAGTATCTGCAGCTCATGGGCTCAGCAGTTGCGGCAAACGGGCTTAGTTGCCCCTCAGCATGTGGAATCTTCCCTGACTGGAGATAAAACCTGTGTCCCCTGCATTGGCAGGTGGATTTTTAACCACTGGGCCACCAAGGAAGTCCATGGAGTCACTGTAAGTTTTTACAAAGAGAACTGCAATGCTAATGAGACAAACAAGTACAATAGATTGACTTGGAAGAACTTTGGGCATTTCCAAGTCAACACAAGCCATGACTATTTTCTTTTAAAGGTCACCCCCAATTTGATCCTAGATTTCTGATCTCGTTTCTATTTCCTTCTAGATTCTCTAGGTCACGTACACTGTGGGCCTCTTCTATTCTTTAAATATGTTAATCCTATTTCTCTCATGTTATCCTTTGACATCTAATAAATTTCCAGTCTTTAAGGCCCAGGACAAATTGCACCTTCACCTGAAAAGCTTTTCCTACTTCAAAATCTTTAAGGACATCTCTCCACCCTTAGTCTTGAATAAAAAATAGAAATTCCTTAATGTAACTTACAAGACCATGTATGATTTAGTTCTCTTTGTTTGCCACTCCAGACTCATCTTTCATCTCATTCCCCTATATCTATCAATCAGCCTAGGTGGTGAACTGGTGTCTTATTTATCTTTTTATCTTCAGGAACTATAGCAATATTTTTAATAGGCTAAATGCTCCATTGTTGAATTGAAGAAAAGTAAATAGTCCTAACGGATTAAGTTACTTTGCTGATAGTTGTTCTCCCTCAAAGAACCACAGAATCTAATGAGGAGTATTTCTTTTCCAAGTTCATTTTTGTAAAAAGAAACTTAAAAGAGTTCTGCACTGCAATTCTGTGTCCAGTCATCCAAGAGCCTTAAACACCTACCATATATTTGGCATATATTTCTTCCATGTGAAACATTTCTTCTCAGTTAAACATCAGTACATTTGAAATTTGAAAAAGCAAGAGAGTTCAAGAAAAACATCTACTTCTGCTTTATTGACTATGCCAAAGCCTTTGACTGTGTGAATCATAATAAACAGTGGAAAATTCTGAAAGAGTTGGGAATTCCAGACCACCTGACCTGCCTCTTGAGAAACCTGTATGCAGGTCAGGAAGCACCAGTTAGAACCAGACATGGAACATCAGATTCATTCCAAATAGGAAAAGGAGTATGTCAAGGCTGTATATTGTCACCTGCTTGTTTAACTTATATGCAGAGTACATCATGAGAAATGCATGGCTGGATTAAGCACAAGCTGGAATCAAGATTGCCGGGAGAAATATCAATAACCTCAGATATGCAGATGACACCACCTTTATGGCAGAAAGTGAAGAAGGACTAAAGAGCCTCTTGATGAAAGTGAAAGAGGAGAGTGGAAAAGTTGGCTTAAAGCTCAACATTCAGAAAACGAAGATCATGGTATCTGGTCCCACAACTTCATGGCAAATAGATGGGAAAACAGCAGCTGACTTTATTTTGGGGGGCTCCAAAATCACTGCAGATGGTGACTGCAGCCATGAAATTAAAAGAAGGCACTTGCTCCTTGGAAGGAAAGTTATGACCAACCTAGACAGCATATTAAAGAGCAGAGACATTATTTTTCCAACAAAGGTCCATCTAGTCAAGACTACGATTTTTCCAATAGTCATGTATGGATGTGAGAGTTGGACAATAAAGAAAGCTGAGTGCAGAAGAAGTGATGCTTTTGAACTGTGGTGTTGGAGAAGACTCTTGAGAGTCCCTTGGACTGCAAGGAGATTCAACCAATCCATTCTGAAGGAGATCAGCCCTGGGATTTCTTTGGAAGGAATGATGCTAAAGCTGAAACTCCAGTACTCTGGCCACCTAATACGAAGAGCTGACTCATTGGAAAAGACCCTGATGCTGGGAAAGATTGAGGGCAGGAGGAGAAGGAGACAACAGAGGATGAGATGGTTGGATGGCATCACTGACTCAATGGACATGGGTTTGGGTGGACTCTGGGAGTTAGTGATAGACAGGGAGGCCTGGTGTGCTGCAGTTCATGGGATTGCAAAGAGTCAGACACAACTGAATCTTACTGAACATTTGCAATTATAGAATGAGAAGGGATTGTAGAGGTAGTCTATTATATAAGCCCCTCAATTCATAGCCAAACTAACTTGAGAGTGTCAAATGATTTAAAAAATGCCACCTAGTTAGTTAGTAACAAAGTTGAATCTAGAATCCAGAATCACAATTGCTAAATCATTACATCACTCACCATCATCATCATTATCACCATCAATGTTTAGGGGCCCTACATGAACCAGGTGCTTCTGTAAAGATGCTACTAATATACTATATCATTTAATCTTCACGATGTTATGAGGTGATACTATTCTAATGCGGAAGGTTCAGTTCGGTTCAGTTCAGTCGCTCAGTCGTGTCCGACTTTTTGCGACCCCATGAATCGCAGCACGCCAGGCCTCCCTGTTCATCACCATCTCTCGGAGATCACTCAGACTCACATCCATCGAGTCAGTGATGCCATCCAGCCATCTCATCTTCGGTTGTCCCCTTCTCCTCCTGCCCCCGATCCCTCCCAGCATCAGAGTCTTTTCCAATAAGTCAACTCTTCGCATGAGGTGGCCAAAGTACTGGAGTTTCAGCTTTAGCATCATTCCTTCCAAAGAAATCCCAGGGTTGATCTCCTTCAGAATGGACTGGTTGGATCTCCTTGCAGTCCAAGGGACTCTCAAGAGTCTTCTCCAACACCACAGTTCAAAAGCATCAATTCTTCAGCGCTCAGCCTTCTTCACAGTCCAACTCTCACATCCATACATGACCACAGGAAAAACCATAGCCTTGACTAAATGGACCTTAGTCGGCAAAGTAATGTCTCTGCTTTTGAAAATGCTATCTAGGTTGGACATAACTTTTCTTCCAAGGAGTAAGCGTCTTCTAATTTCATGGCTGCAGTAACCATCAGCAGTGATTTTGGAGCCTAAAAAAATAAAGTCTGGCACTGTTTCCACTGTTTCCCCATCTATTTCCCATGAAGTGATGTGACCAGATGCCATGATCTTCATTTTCTGAATGTTGGCACGTGAAAATTGATTAAATTGGACAAAATGATCTTTTGGGTTTTTCCTAACTTTTTGACCAACCCAGTAATAATAAAAGCCCTTAAACATATCTCTTTTTTCAGCTTCTTTAATTTCCCAAACCTGAACATATCAGCATAGATAGTGGGCTAAAAATAAAACTTCTTCCATTAGGAAACAGACTCCCTCCTCCTGACTTCTTGATCTGGACTGGGTAGTCAGCCACTTGCCTCATTTTCTCCTGTAGAACTGGGACTGAAGTGATATTGGATGACTTCTAAGGGAGCCCTTGAGAGGTGCTGTGGCTTTCAATTTCACCTTGCTGCTCTGGGATTGCCATGTTAAGAAGCCTAGGTTAGTCTCTTTGAAGCTGAAAGATTACAGAAAGAGAAAGACCTAGGCAACAGCCATCATGTGAGTAAAACTAGCTTGGATCATTCAGTCATTCTAGCCACCAGGTGGTTGCAACCACAAGAGTGAGCCCAGGAGAGACCAGAAGCACAACCATGCTGTGTTCTGTACTAGCTGCTGACCCAAAGAACTGTGAGAAATTAAATGGTGGCTGTTTTAAGCAAATGCAGTTTGAAGTAGTTCATAATACAGCAATAGACAAGTGGTACAGTATATGATATTATCATTCAATTAGTATTATTACTTTCAGTATTTCTGAGTCATTATATTTTAAGTGGGGGCTTCCCTTGTAGCTCAGTTGGTAAAGAATCCGCCTACGGTGCAGGAGTCCGCCTACAATGCAGGAGACCTGGATACAATTCCTGGGTTGGGAAGATCCCCTGGAGAAGGAAATGGCAACCCACTCCAGTATTCTTGCCTGGAGAATCCCATGGACAGAGGAGCTAGGAGGGCTATAGTCTATGGGGTCACAAGTGTTGGACATGGCTTAGCCACTAAAAACCACATATTTAAACTATGTTTGTGGTAGACAGCATAAAGTTAGGTCTAGTTTTCTTTAGTCCAGTCTGATAGTCTCTGTCTTTCTACTAGCATGTGCGCTTGTGTGCTCAGTCATGGCAGACTCTTTGCAACCCCATGGACTGTAACCTGCCAGGCCCCTTTGTCCATGGGATTCCCAGGCAAGAATACTGGAGGGGGTTTCCATTTTCTCCTCCAGAACTAGTGCGTAGACCACTCATATTTAAAGTGATTATTGATATAGTTGGATTAAAATGTATCATATTTGTAACTGTTTTCTCTTCATTACATTTGTTCATTGTTATCCCACCCATCTTTTTCTGATTTTCATGAGTTTGAAAATTTTGATTGATTGTATTTTATTTCCTCTTGATCTCAATATTTAAAAAGCACATTTTCAGTTGTTGCCTAGGAGTTATATATTTTAAAATAATCTAAGTCCACCTTCAAATAATACAATACTGCTCCACTTTATAAGAGTATATTTTCAAGTCAGCCTTCCTGTCCCTTGTGATAATGCTGTCAGTCATTTAATTTACTCATATGTCATAATCACCCCAGAGAGGTTAGCCAGACAGAAAATCAATAAGGAAAGAGCAGACCTGAATAACACTGTAGACAAAATGGACCTAACAAAATATAAAATATTCCACCCAACACCACCAAAATACACATTCCTCTCAAGCACACATGGAACATTCTCTAGCAGAGATCATATGTTGGGTCACAAAGCAAGCCTTAACAAATTTAAGAATATTGAAATCACGTCAATAATTTGTTCTGTCCACAGTGGTATAAAACTAGAAGTTAATAGCAGGAGGAAAATGGGAAAATTCACACATATGTGGAAATTAACATGCCCCCAAACATAAAAAATATGTCAAGACAAATGAAAATGGAACAACAACTGATGGAACATAGCAAAAGCAGTTCTAAGAGGGAATTTTATAGTGTTAAACGTATATATTAAGAGAAAGATCTCAAACAACCTAACTTCAAAGAATTAGAAAAAGAACAAACTAAGCCCTAAGTTAACAGAAAGAAGGAAATAATAAAGATTAAAACAGAAATAAATGAAACAGAGACTAGAAAGACAGCAGGAAAAATATCCGTGAAACTAAGAGTTGGTTTTTTAAAAAAATAAGCAAAACCGGAAAACTTTTGACCAAGAAAAAAAGAGAAGACTCAAATAAAATTATAAATGAAAGAGGAGGCATTACAACTGACACCACAAAAATATGAAGCACTGTAAGAAGCTGCTGTGAAAAGTTACAGTCCAATGACTAGAATAGCCTAGAAGTGGATAAATTCCTAGAAACATATATCTTACCAAGCTTGGACTCTAAAGCAGCAGCTGGTAAAGAAAGTAGTTTAGCTGCTTCCAGGGAGAAACTGTGAGAAGGCTGTTTTGCCAGCTTCCTCTGCACTGAGTCCTGAGGGAATATAACTGGCAAGTGCTCACCTGCCCATTAACAATTTCTTCCCTGTTTGCTACAGTCTTTGGGTCTGAGGTATGCAAGCCTGATTGGCTCTCAGAGTTGGGTGTTTTGGGGGCCCATTTCTTGGGCAGGACTCTTAAAAGAGGGGGTGCGAAATATGAAATCCAAACCTTTCACTCTTCAGGAAGAAGCTGGTATTTGGGAGTTTCCTCTTGGTTGTTCGGTACTGTGATGGAGGTGGAGTTTATAGGGAGAGCGTGTCTCAGCCTTTCCTACCAGTTTCAGCATGGGTCTTTTCCCACTTGTGTGATGTTTAGGAATCACTCAGCTAGTTCCTGACTTTCTTTTAAAGAAAATTGCTGTATATCTGTTGTGTCTGTGTGGAATTCAGCAGTATCCTGTGTTACCATATTGGTTGATTCCATATCTTATTAATGGGCTTCCCTGGAGGCTCAGTGGTAAAGAATCCACCTGCAATGCAGGAGACACTGGAGGTGCAGATTCGATTACTGTGTTGGGAAGATCCCCTGGAGGAGGAAGCGACCACCCACTCCACTATTCTTGCTTGGAAAATCCCAAGACAGAAGAACCTGGTGAGGTACAGTCCACGGGGTTGCAAAGAGTTGGACAGGACTAAGAATGCACATGCATATCTATGTAATCCACTTTATAAATGTTAACCTGACAAATTCATAACACATGTCAACAACCTGTCTGTCCATGATGAATGAAGCAAATGTTGAATACATATGTGTGTATGTTCGTGTCACTAAGTTGTGTCTGATTCTTTTTCTACCCTATGGGCTGTCCATGGGATTTTCCAGGCAAGAATACTGGAGTGGGCTGTAATTCCTTCTCCAAGGGATCTTCCTGACCCAGGAATCAAACCCATGGCTCCTACTGTGTCTCTTACACTGCAGGCAGGTTCTTTACCACTGAGCCCCTGGGGAAGTCCTACATAGTTATATACAGTGATATACAGTGGAATATTATTCAGCCATAAGTAGGAAGAAGTCCTGCCATTTGCAACCACACGAATGAAACTTAAGGGCATTATGCTAACTGAAATACACTCAAGAGAAAAAGACAAATACCACATGATTTCACTTACATGTGGAATCATAAAATAAAATAAAACCAACAAAAAAGGATTCATAGAGAGTGTATTGGTAGTTGCCAGGGGCTAGGGAGTAAGGCAAATAGATGATGTTGGTCAAAGGGTCCAAACTTTCAGTTATAATATACGCAAGTTTCTGGGAACTAGTGTATAACAAGGTGACTGTAGTTAGCAATACTGTATTGTATTGAAAATTGTATTGTATTGAAACTTGAAAGTTGCTATAAGAGTAAGTCTTAAATGTTCTTACCATACATATTCTCACACCCACACACACACGCACACACACACACACACACACATACACACGGGATGATAACTGTATGAGATAATGGATGTGTTGACTAACATTATTGTGGTAATCATGCAATATATAAGTATTTCAAACCATCATGTTGAATACCTTAAACATACACAATGTTATATGTTGAGTACAGCTCAGGTCAAAGCTATGGTTTTTCTGGTAGTTGTGTTCAGATGTGAGAGCTGGAGCATAAAGAAGGCTGAGCACTGAAAAATTGATGCCTTTGAACTGTGGTGTTGGAGAAGACTCTTGAGAGTCCCTTGGACTGCAAGGAGAGCAAACCAGTCCATCCTAAAGGAAATCAGTCCTGAATATTCATTGGAAGAACTGATGCTGTATCGGAAGCTCCAATAATTTGGTCACCTGATGTGAAGAGCCGACTCATTGGGAAAAACTCTGATGCTGGGAAAGATTGAGGCAGGAGAAGAAGGGGATAACAGAGGATAGATGATTAGATGACATCACTGACTCAATGGGCATCAGTTTGAGCAAGCTCTGGGAGATGGTGGACAGGGAAGCCTAGCATGTTGTAGTCCATGGGGTCGCAAAGAATGGGACAAAACTGAGTGACTGAACATCAACAAGGAAATCTCAATAAAGCTGGAAAATCATAAAACAGTAAAATAAACATGTAATTCAGGTGTATAGAAAAAAATAAAATTGGCTAATATTAGAGAGTTCACCCATTCTTTCCTGAGCTGTTTCAAGCATACTCACCCACTCTCAAAGACATTCTTCATTCCTGTTACTGTGTCTGATTGCTAGCATTTCTTTCTGATTCCCTTATCGTTTCCATTTTTCTACTGACATTACCTAGCTAGTCTTTCATGTTGTGTATTTTGCCTATTGCAGCCTTTCATATTAATCATAGCTATTTAAATTGCCTGTCTGATAATACTAACATCTGTGTCATATCTGAGTCTGTATCTGATGATTGCTTTGTCTCTTCAGATTCTGCTTTTTCTCATCTTTTGGTATGCCTTGTAAAGCTAGATATGTTACTGAGTAATAGGTGTTGATACATACAGGTTTTTAGTGTGAAGATTCACATTCATCTTGCTAGGAGTTGGGCTGTTTCTTGTAGCAAGATGTACCAGAGACCTCAAATTTATCCAATGTCCTTGTTTTTAGTTTGGGGACTTCCTTTTGTATTGCTCCTCAGAGGACGTCTGTGTCTTGTACCTTTTAAAAGTGTAATCCACCGTTTCTATGCTAGCAATATGTTGGTGTGTGGCATAGGGTATGAAAGACAGAGAACATTCTAAAATCTTCAGAGTCTTGGTCTTTTAGTTGGCTCTTGGGAATATTGGCTCTCTCTCTTAGCCTTCACAAGTGTTTGTCTCTCCTGCAAGGTATATAGCTTTCTTCCTCCGGCTTTTACTTCTTTCTGCCTGCAGCATTCACTATGCTTCCTTGATGTTATCTCCTCTGTTGACTAAGGCAGAGTTTACCCACCTTAGATGAGACAGAAAAGTTGGAGTGGAGCAGAGTTCCCTTCTCCCTGCTGGGTTGTCATTTAGTATTGCCCTCTGGGGAAGTCCTTCCTATTGGAATAGCCCTTTCCTAGGGAGAAAGGATTCCACAATGGCTATTCTCCTCTCAGGGCCACATGGGGATTCTTCCTGAATCCTCAGAGCCGGTCTGTGATTTCTGCAGGGAAGGTGTGCCCTACACTTCCACCCATCATGACTACAATCTCCATGACTACTACCTCACTTTGGTTCACACAATCTCCAACAGCTTTCAAATTAGTAGTTAACTGTTCGTTTATGGTATCCAGCAGCTTTTGCTCTAGGCAGACCACTATCAGGTGTCTATCTCTTCAGATTCTGGATGTTTGTCCTATCTCTGTTCTCTTGCTACTGCTAAGTCACTTCAGTCGTGTCCGACTCTGTGCGACCCCATAGACGGCAGTTCTCTTGAGAGGCCAAAGAAAGGGCATTGATTTTGTTTGGCCAGTTTGTCTTATAAGTGAAAGTGTTAGTGGATCAGTCATGTCTGACTCTTTGAGACCCCATGGGCTATAGCCCACCAGGCTCCTCTGTCCATGGAACTTTCCAGGCAAGAATACTGGAGTGGATAGCCATTTCCTTCTCCAGGGGATCTTCCTGACCCAAGGATTGAACCCAGGTCACCCGCATTGCAGGCAGATTCTTTATCATCTGAGCCACCAGGGAAGCTCATCTTATAAGGAAGGGGTTGGCAACTTCTAAGTTTTTTAATATGTCAGTGCTGAACATATATTTTCTTGACCAAGATTCCCTACTACCGGGCACATGGAAAGTAGGAGTCACAGTGAGGATTGAAGGTCTCCTGGTATTTGGCTTTGGGTAATGGAAATGAAGCAAGGACTCTAGTATAATCTATACTCACATATGGTATTTATGGGACATATTTTGGCAGGAGTTTTGTAGGAATGAGTAACTCATTTGGTGATTAGAAGGTAGGGTTTGGGAATAGGCTAATAGAGGCATTGTTGGAGAATTACATAGAATAGCTTGATTGGGGTGGAGGGACCCACAAAGATTAGTAGAAACCAAAGCTGGAAATATTACGTGTCCAGAGCACATTTGGACCAGGACATGTGTGATCACATTCTGTGGTATCCATGTTGTAAAGGATAACAGCAAATATATAATCAAACTAGCAATAGTATTAGATAAACTGAAAGGACATCGGGCTATAGTGTCAAGCTCAAGATTTAGTGTCTGACTAGAAATGGAGAAACTGAGGAAGGCTGTGATGTCCCAATGATAAAATGAGACCTTTGGGAGATGAGGTACAGGTGACTGGCCTATAAGAATTTTAAAGGCAACCAGAACTCACAACGGACATTAGATTTTAGAGTCATTAGATTTTGGAGTCATCTGCATGGAGTCTATAGCTGAAATTTTCAATAGAGATGTGGTCTTTGGGAAGAACAAGAATAGGGGTAAGAACTTTGGGAATGTGCAAATTTAAGGGGACTGGAGAAAAGTGGTTGCTGTGGGAAAGCAAGAAAGATGGGAGTAAAGCCAGGACAAACTGTAAAGGAAATTAATGTAGAAGAGGATCCTTTTTTCTTCTACCTTATGTCTGGCCTATAGGAGCAATCTTTGAACTGAAGATTCACTCAGCCCTGACAGAAAAACAACTTCCTATATAGCACAGTATGAGTGGCCTGCTTCTTGCTAGAGTTTTACATGAACTCTTTTTATAGTGGAAATAGATGAAAATGTTCCACAGGAAATGGTTAGTGTTTATTAGGTAAGGGTCCACATTTATGAGCTAATGCCCCATTCTTGGAATCTAACCAGGTAGGAGAGTGATTTGTGGTGGTTGTAAAATTGTAATAATAGCCAAATATAGTATACAAAATCACCATGACCTCACAGGTAATTGCAAATGATATACTAAAAATCAATACAGAACCTTCACAACACAAATTTATTCAGACATCTCTATTTGTATTTATGTGCTATATGTATCCATATATGAAGTTCAACAGGATGCTCTACAGCTGGTATTTGGTGGCTTGTTTCTTATGCCGATTGCACTGTCAGTGTTTAAAGGAAATTGGGCAATGTTTGGTAAATCTCTTCTAAAACAACAAGGCAGTTTTCATCAAGTTTGTGAAATGTAATTTTATTAATAGAAGGGCATGTCTTAAGACAAACTATCCCCAAATAAATAAAGTTTCAGCATCATTAAAAGCACACAAACGCACAACTTTACAGAGTACAATACAAAGTCAATTTTGATGATGTTCTTACTTGCATTGACTAAAAATCTGAGAAAGACTGTAATCAACCTCTAATTAATGATTCCGCATAAAGAGGAAAAGTAGAGCACAGTTATTTCATAGAAGGTTTCAGAGTGAGAGTTTGAGTGCTTTAAAAGATATCAGATAGATCACAAATTAAATCACACTGTTAATATTACAGCATGGAATTGTAGTTAATCAAAAATAAAAGTTAAAATGGCTGACGAAGGCTGCATATGTTCTTTTCCAACATAACACTACTTTCTATTTTTGGCATGAATTGATAACCTTTTCCATGAGTAGGAAAATGTGCTCTGCAAACTCTCGGAGGGCACCACGGCCTCCACTGCTTTTGCAAATATATCCAACAGCCTTCTGGGCAGCGGCACAGGCGTCAGCAGGAACGCCGCTGAGGCCCACTTTCTTCAAGCACTCCTCATCAGACACTTCATTTCCTATCAAGTTGAAGAAACACTGGTTAAATATTTAAAGATAAGGAATATTCTTTCTAAATAATGCAAAGAGCAGTCAATAAACAATTCTGGCAACTTCAGACACTGCATATAAGAATGCTACAGATTAGATGGAACAAAATGAGTTAAAGTATTTCTATGTATAGTAAATACTTGAGGTCTAGTGTTTTTTCTTAAGCAATTCAAATAAATGCTTATCAATTAGAGGAGAATGGAGTATCCTCTCTGTGTGCCATGCCTATTACAGGTACTAGAAATTCTACATATAAATTATAATTAAACTTTTTTATGAAGAAAAATTATAAGCAAGAACCCCAAATTTATGTGGAATAATTATTAATGTTTTGCCTTATTTATCAATATTTTTATCCATATCCTGCCAAGTTTTTTGAAGGAAAGGAAGAAGGAATTCCCAGACAACATACTTAAGCCATAAACACTTCACCATTTGCCTATAATAAATACATTTTTAAGAAACTGACACAGTATCATCCAACTAACAAAATCAACAGTAATTCTTTACTATCATCTAATAACCTAGTACATGCTCAAATATCCTCAGCTGTCTAAAAATTGTCTTTTTATAATTGATTTATGAGTCAGAAATCAAAAAAGGTCCACATATTGCATTTTGTTGATATACATCTTAAGTTTCCCTTTAACAGTTCTGATTTGTATGCTGCTTGATAAACAATTATCATCACACTGACCTAACTATATCCCTCTCCCTGCCTTGCTTTTACTCTTTCTACCTCCCTCTCTTATCTTTCCTTTGATTGGATAAATTTCAGAAACTCCTAGGACCTAACATTCACCATTCTGAATACAACTATTACTATAATATAGACCAAATACTACTAATAAAATGTTGGTTAAGAGTGTTTGTTTTAAATTTGTTCTACATGTATCTACTGAAAATTTTAATTATTAAATGTATGGAAATGTGAATTGTTTTCAGTGAAAGATAATAAATATTAAAAGTATCTCTTTGCATAATTATGGCTGAAAAGAAGGATACCAACCAAGATATGCCACTTCTTTCCAGCACAGACCCATTTCTTTTCTCCATTCATCTACAACTGCAAGCTTATCTGGCACATTGACTTCCATTTTGCAGTCCAGTTTTAAGGAGGAGAGGGTCTGCTTTGAACAGGCCCTTTCTGAGATTAACCTCACCTAAAAAATAAAAGGGCAAAATGAGAAAACAGATATCACTCACAATAAAATAGTACCTTTTAAATAATACAAATCACAAGTGAGTAGTCCTTTGAAGGACTAATTAGGAAAAATCAACTAACTTATTTTAAAATGATGAAGCTTTAGTAGATTTTATTTCTAGTAGTCCAATAAAGGTGAAAGACTGTTTTCCACAGTGAAAAGTAATCTATCTACAGGTAAAAAAAATAAAACATACATTGTCTGTTAGCAATCTAAGATTCCCCTATAATTCATTTTATTCAGAGGAGAGTCTATAACTTGACTTTCGACCTGCTCAGGAACACGTATTTAAGATCTCTAATGAATCATAATAAATCATCTTAAACTTCATTTTTGAAAATACAAATAAGTATTGTTACTTTGAATTAAAATATTCAATTGTAAGAATCAGTTCAGTTCAGTTCACTCAGTCGTGTCTGACTCTTTACGACCCAATGGACTGCAGCACGCCAGGCCTCCCTGTCCATCACCAAATCCCTGAATTTACTCAAGCTCATGTCCATTGAGTTGGTGATGCCATCCAATCATCTCATCCTCTGTCATCCCCTTCTCCTATCAGGGTCTTTTCCAATGAGTCAGCTCTTCGCATCAGGTAGCCAAAGTACTGGAGTTTCAGCTTCAGCATCAGTCCTTCCAGTGAAAATTCAGGTCTGATTTCCTTTAGGATGGACTGGTTGGATCTCCTTGAAGTCCAAGGGATCGCAAGAATAAGCTACATTCAAAAAAAAATCCATCTGACATTTGCCTTCTCCAAATGCTGACACCTATTTTCTATGAACTCTTTCTGGTTGCAAGATCCTATAGGAAACATTAGGTAGCAACTATTTAAAATAATATATTCACATTCATTAAATAAACAAGAAATCTATTTGTTGATAGATTCCTAATTCTACTCACCTAAAAGTAAAAATAGCATAATTTTCTAGGCATGTCAAGGCTAAATTTGAGACACTTTAATTGATAATACTAAAAATGTAAATCTCTTATTTCAGTCACATGTACCTTGACCCTATATCACAATCTTGAAAAACACCGCTATGTTCAGGGGGCACATACCTCAATACCACTTTTCTTTAATAAACTTATCCCAATAGCATCTTTTACATCATAAGATATTATTTCTTTTTGGTCTCCTGATACATAAATGTGGCCATTGGTGAGACATCCATCAATATTGCAAACAAAAAGTTTTATCTCCTTCAGTTTCTCTTTGCCAAAATAACCGTATCTAAAAGAAACCAAAACAGACCTTTGAATCCAAGTGTGAAACTAATCACTCCCTCTCATCTGGCTAACGCCAATAAACTTGATAATCCATTCCCATCCAATTATTCAAACATTACCTTTTCAAGTTACTTCACACACACTTCAGCTTATAGTGCAAGAACTTTAAGTGTGGTCCAACCAAACTACGTGGTTCTGAAGTTAAGCCATCTATAGGCATATTTTATGTATATGTCTTCCTCACGTAAGCAAAATATTACAAAAGATTCTAAGATGTTTGGAGGGTCAGAAATCTGTGTCTAAAAGTGAATTTAAATGGATCTACTAAAAATAATTTGTTATGATCTGGTGCAAAGGCTCTGAGGTCTTGTTTTCACCTTAATACTCTTTGTTCTGCAATAGGCCAATCAATGTCCACATCGATGTCCACACTGTGCTCGGCTCTCATCTCGTAGTATGCCATCTTCCCACCCTAAACATATTACGAGTACCATGAGGACTGTTGTCAACATGCATTCATGCGTATCAACAAATTTACTAAAATACAGAACAATGAATTCACTGCTACAGTACTAAGAAAAATGAACAACCCAGCAATATCAGACATACAACAAGTAATTTCTTTTGGAGGGGAGAGCTTTATATATTTCAATCTGTAAAACAAGTAAATTTAACCCTTTTCAAATTCTACCTACACAGTGCAAGTTCCCATTTTTTCAGAATTCTATTTTAACACTGAACAAGAGTAGAAATAATATGTTATCTTCCAGGGTTCTGACCACAAGGAATTTCCTGAGAATCCCTAGTTGTATTCCTCCCTTTGTTCTGGTAGTTTCTCCCTTCATCATCCAAGAGCAGTAGTATAAGCATTTTTGGAACTTCTGTTCCTATTTGCAATAGGGGTCAGACTGGGGAGGAAAAGGAACTGTAATATCTATTGCACAGAACTGATCTCTGAGGTACTGACAGGAGTCAACAATAACTAAATGGATCGCATGTGGGCAAAAGTAAGAACAAGGAGCATCATGATCCTGGGGTATGCACAGGGCAAGAGCGTTGAGGCACTTATGATTGTAATCATTGCAAGGTCAAGATCAATTATTGGAAATTTACATTTTTCACAGTTGTCAGTCTCTTTACAAATCTTGTTACAATGAGGAACTATTTTTCTCCACCCTTAGGAAAGGGTCAAATTACAGTCTCCCTAGCAAAGAGCATAGGGAAAGTTGTACCTATAGATGTCAAATCTAATTTTCCTGAATACTCAAACTTAACTGAACAGCTAGCCTACAGTATGCCTACTGACCAGAAGACTGGAAAATTTCTTCCCCTTAGAGAATGAGTCATATGAGAATTTTTACTATAAACAGTAGAGTTTTGGAGTTTTAAAATGCTATTTTTTGAGTAACATAAGGATCTGAATTAAAACCCTAACAATGCCATTTACAACTTGTTTTTGCTTTGAGCCAATGACTTCATTTTTCAGAGCTACCATTTCCTCCTCTGAAACAAAACTAGAAACATCCACTTTATTTCATTATATGACATAACCTATGTAGTATTTCATAAATCAACAGTAGGTGTTGAATCAACAATAACTATAACTAAAATGAACAAACAGTATATGGTATAACCATGTAAGCTCTAAAGCTGAGAGAGACATCCAACCCACTTATTGTAAAATGAGAGCACTTATTGTAAAAGGAGAGCACTAAGATTCAGAACAGATAAAATGATATATTCGAGGTTAAATAGTTACAGATAGAGATATTACTATAATCTGGTTTTGCTGATGCCTAGGTTGGTTGCTCTTTTACCTCTACTATACTGCTGCCTTTTTTTTTTTTTTGGTCTCTTTTAAAAGCAGTAAAGATTATTCAACTGTATAACCACAACTTGACAATAATACAACCATGGATTAGAGTTTTGAATGAAATAATATGAATACCACAACATATGTAGAATACTCAACAGTTGATTTCTTATCAATGTTAGAATTGTAGCAGAATCCTTCACATACTCACTGAATGTATCCCAAATCAGTTTGGGTTGGTGTGTCAGATAAATATACCTTGGATGATAAATCTTGTCAGTTAATCCTTTTCCTCTAGGGGGTGATACTTTCCTTTATGAACTGTGCCATACTTTTTTCTTAGAACTCAAAGTACATAAACAAAAGGGTTTAAAGGACTTTTTGCAAAACAAGGGCACAAACCTGTAAGTAACCCATCTCTATCAAATGTCTTTTAGCAAAATAAAACGAGCCATTTTCATATAATTCTCCATCCCAGTCTTGTCGGCGAGGTCGTTTAGCTGGATTCAAATTCAGAGGCTCAGTCATTTCACGAACTAAAGGCAAAAAGCTACAATAAGTCCCGGGTGCTCTGAATACCAAAATAGTTCTTTCAGTAATTTTTTTTAAAAAGCAAACAAAAATAAACTCAGAGTATAGAATATTTCTGTTTCTAAATAAACAATTTACAAGATTTTTTTAAAGGAACAAAACCTCTGATAACAACTCTCAGATGATGTATCTGATAATAATTCTGATAAATAATTCTGATGATTTATCTTTGCTCTTCCATAATAATAAGAGGAAAATAAAGTATCTTATGGAGAAATCCTGAATAATTAAGGTTTTAAGGGATTCATACAAATATAACGCTTTGGGAGGACATAAAAGCAACCTTAGCTGCCAAAGAACTGAACTGTCATAAAATACTATATTCGATATTTGAGCCCTTTAAATCTATTGCACACTATGTGCTTCTATAGAAATACAATGTGTGTGTTATTTATCTAATGTGGTTGAGAAACTACATTTATGGAATTACTGAAAAATGACTATTTCCTCATTAAATTATTCAACCTTACATATTGATGGGAAATGTTTATATAATGTATGATACATTCTACCAGTAATTAAAAAAATACTAATATAAAATATAGATGTGTATAAGAGACAGCCTATTTTCTATGAACTCTTTCTGGTTGCAAGATCCTATAGGAAACATTAGGTAGCAACTATTTAAAATAATATATTCACATTCATTAAATAAACAAGAAATCTATTTGTTGATAGATTCCTAATTCTACTCACCTAAAAGTAAAAATAGCATAATTTTCTAGGCATGTCAAGGCTAAATTTGAGACACTTTAATTGATAATACTAAAAATGTAAATCTCTTATTTCAGTCACATGTACCTTGACCCTATATCACAATCTTGAAAAACACCGCTATGTTCAGGGGGCACATACCTCAATACCACTTTTCTTTAATAAACTTATCCCAATAGCATCTTTTACATCATAAGATATTATTTCTTTTTGGTCTCCTGATACATAAATGTGGCCATTGGTGAGACATCCATCAATATTGCAAACAAAAAGTTTTATCTCCTTCAGTTTCTCTTTTCCAGTAATTAAAAAAATACTAATATAAAATATACATAACAAAAAATTATGTTTATTATCATTAGTAATAATGAAGGCCGAACAATACCAACATTAATTACACCATGATATAATAAATGAAGCCTTTCTATTAAAGGTCCTATAGTATTTTTCTCCACTGAATCTTCACATGTGATTCAAAGGCTGTTCCTGAAGTTCCCAGATCAGACGCTCCCATAGTATCCTTATACTTTTATGTCCTAACTGTCCTAGTAAATATGTATCTCATACATGGTTTATAGTTATTATGTATTTAATAACATTTCATTACAGATATTTAAAAACCTGACATCATTAGACCACACACTCTGTAAGCAATAAGTCCCAGCAGCCAGATCCAAGCATGCATAGAGGAGACACCTGACAAATACATTAATACTTGCTTAATTCTAAAGTGAAAAACTTGTGACATCTATGTCTGAGAGTATATATTACAGTACTATTCTTAATGGTTATAAAGTATTTGATTTTACAGATAATCTAGTTTTGCAAGGTATTTAAATGGATTTTTCTCCCTGTTATTGGCATATTTCTCTATAATTTCTTTCCTATAAATGCAACCTGGTGGGGGTGGCGGGGTCAAACCTATGTACATTAATAGCATAGTATAGTACATACAGGAATTCCCTTGCCTTTTCACTAAACTTTTTGCAAATTTGTATTTGTCAATATGTATAAATATTTTCTAACTCTTTTTAACTTTAATCATATAAAACTTTATCATATAAAGCTTAACGTTCAGTTTAACACTGGGTTTCCTTAACTTATTCAAAAGTGTGCTTTTCAAGCTTTAATTCTTCCTATATTTTATTTTTGATATTTAGTGGTGGTGGTTTAGTCGCTAAGTCATGTCTGACTTAGTCATGCACTAAGTCATGCACTCCCGTGGACTGTAGCCTGCCAGGCTCCTCTGTCCATGGGATTCTCCAGGCAAGAATACTGGAGCGGGTTGCCATTTTTCTTCTCCAGGGGATCTTCCTGATGCAGGAATTAAACCTGGGTCTCCTGCATTGCAGGCAGATTCTTTACTGACTGAGCTACAAGGGAAGCCCTTGATATTAGTAAATAAGTTCAAAATATTATATATATAAAACAACGAATTTGCTACAGAGAAGATAATAATTGTTTATTGAATGAAATCAATAAACTAGTCATTGATATATTTATGACATTCACATTTAGAGACTAACAATCATTTTCTGCCTATAACTTTATCTTCTTATCTTAATCGCTCTTTTGTGGACCTTCTCCATTTTTACTGCATCTTCCTTACTATCTCCTTTAAAGCAAACATAGGTTAGAGACAATTGGCCCAGTTTTCCTACACTCAACAAATGTCAGGACTGAACAGAAATCATACTGCCTTTCTTCATGTATGTCTCATTTATCTATTTGTTGGTAATTCTATTCTTTGTGATATATTTTAGTAGTTTGTCTGGAGAGAAATAAGGCTCCAACTAAATGTTACGGTACTCTTTTGGTATAAGAAATTGTGAACTTTGAGAAGCAATTCTACAGATTCATTCTTGAGTTTCTCCAGAACTTTTTGGTGGAAGACTTCTTTTCCCACCATTCTATATGATTCATAGGTAGAACAACACAAAAAAAGTATCTGCTCTGGAAAAATGGCATATTTGCCTCAAAATACAAATAGAGGGTTAAAATAATCCTTTGTAAAAAGAAAGATAAATAATTTAGTTTCCATTGTTTTATCTCAACAATCACAAGATTTAGAACTGATTATAAATGTTATTATCTACTATAGTGATATAAATCCCACGTTCTATTTTACTGCTCCCTTTTTAACTCTCCCACTCCTAAAGAATATTTCCATAAGAAAAATTAATTCTCCATAAGATGAGCTAAAATAAAAATCAATACAACAGATTACCTCCTTTCTGAATTTCACCCCATCGAAACTGATGCCGTCTCACAACAGAGAAAACAGAATCGTATCCTTCTTCTCGAATCATTTCTGCAACTTTTTGAAGATCAGTAGGATGTAAACATGGAGAAGTAGCTTGAATATTTCCTACAATGTCAACCTCTTAAAAAGACAAGACAAATGAAAAGAACATCAAAATGAAGTTCTTTGCAAGTAAGTAATACTAAGAGCTAAATTCAAATGTTAAACAAGTCTTGTGAAGTGAGTAACAAGTTGGAAATTACATAAAATTTTGAATAAACTGTTAGTCAAATTCATACCATTGTGATAATTAAGAAATTCTATGATGGCATCTAGTGAGGTAGAACTGTCTTTTGAAGCTTCAGAACTTCTTCGATGAACTTGTGCACCAAACTGTTTGGCCACATTCTCAATTTCATCATGGTCTGTTGAAACCCATACACTGTACAGATATTAAAAAAAAAGAAAAAAGCCAAATCACTAAAAAAAAAAAAAAATTTAAAGATAAAAAGGAGCTCTGTAACCCCCAAAATACAGCTTACATAATGTTAGAATAGTTTTTGTACCATCAAAATAATGTTACAGATTCAAAGCAATATAAAACTTAAAGAAAAATAAAGAATTTTCTATGGAAACCACATTTTTAAATGCTGGAATTATAAATGTGGTCCCAGATATAATATTTATATTTATATTATATATAACATTTATATACATATTGTTTACACAGCCCTAGATCTGTCTCTTATACACATCTTTTTACACAGCCCTAGATAGCAGTTTATAAAATTAGAAAAAATTGATATTTTTAAGGTTAATGGTTTATTAAAAATACTAGTAAACCTGGAAGTTCGAACTAAAGGAAATAAAGAAGATACTATTTCTTTTTTCCCATCAAAATCCAAAACATTGTATAGTTACTACGCCTGCTGAGAAAAAAAATGGACATGGCTTAGCCAAATCACAAGGCTGAGTTTCAAGCTTAGTAAAGACGTATATGCCCAAAACAGTCAGACAAGCCAACTCTTTTTTGGGCGGGATGGGGGCAATTAACAATGGGTACATAAATATCTGAACAAAGAATCAACTGGGTGAAGCCACCAGTAACAATCAAAGTCGTGGAGAACATGACTTGACTGGCTCAGGAGAGCTTAGTGTAACAGCTCTATTAACCACACCTTACATAGCTGACCTTTTGCACTTTATAAGATGATGACTCACAGCAAAATATAAAACATTTGGGGCATGCATACTAGTCTCTACTGAAGTTTTCTTAACCTTTATAAATTTCCATTGCTAGAAACAGACTGTTTTACTCTAGCCACAATGCTTTCAGACTGACACTCCACAAAGACGTCTGAATGACTTCTTTGGTATATGTGCATACAGTCGATCCTTAACGAACGCAGGTTTGAACTGTGTGAATTTTTTTCAATAAATGTATGGGGAAAATTTAAGGAGATCTGCAACAATATGAACAAAACTGCAAACGGTGCAGCCTAGTACTATCAGAAAAAATAAAGTTAGGTACGCCATGAATACATAAAACATATGTAGATAATTGGTTCCCCTGGTGGCTCAGATAGTAAAGAATGTGCCCACACGCAGGAGACCTGGGTTTGATCCCTGGGTCAGGAAGATCCCCTGAAGTAGGAAATGGCAACCCACTCTAGTATGCTTGACTGGACAATTCTGTGGACAGAGGAGCCTGGCAGGCTACATACAGTCCATGGGGTCACAAAGAGTAGACATGCCTGAGTCTTTCACTTTATTTTACTTTCATGTAGATAATACATGATAAATACAACACTTTCCCTTTACTTTCATGTAGATAATAGTCTACCCTCACATAGGTATAAGATGAATGATACTTAATATAAAGTTAATAATGTTGCACTTTTGGCTTTTAAAAAATGGGACGTTTCTGACACTGTATTATGAATATGACTGTAATACTATATACCATAAAATTTTTATAATGATTCATTCATTAGTGTGTGTGGGCTAGGCTACCATGAAGCAATCATACTGATTAAAATAGACCACCATTATTGTTGTTTAGTCCTGTCCAACTCTTTGTGACCCCCTGGACTGTCGCCTGCCAGACAATTCTGTCCACGGGATTTCCCAGGCAAGAATATTGGAGTGGGTTGCCATTTCCTTCTCCAGGGGATCTTTCTGAACCAGGGACCAAACCCTAGTCTCCAGCATGAGCAGCTGGGTTCTTTACCACTGAGCCCCCAGGGAAGCCCTAGACTACCACAAAGCAATCATATAACTGCTTCTTTGTTATCAATGTCTGAATCATTATACTTGTAGATAAATATGAATTTCTTTTTCACACTATCTTTTCATTTTTGATGTTCAGTGTCAGTAATATATATAACATCTACAGTGTTTTGTATCATATAAGACAATATTGATGTAGGTACTGATAGATGATCCATCTTGTAAACAAATTAAATTTTGATATCATTATAGCTAAGTATTGTAAATGTATTTTGTCTTCCTTATGATTTCCTTGATAACATTTTCTTTTCTCTCACTTACTTTACTGTAACATACTATATAATAAATATATAAAATGTATTAATAAATAATGAAAATAAATAAAACTAAATAAAGCATAATGTGTCTCAGATATAGAGAACTAGTGGTTACCAGTGGGGAGAGGGAAAGGGGGAGAAAGGCCAATATAGGGGTAGGGAGAAAAAAATGAGATTACATGAAATCATGTGTGTAAAACTTTTGAAAACTGTAAAGTACTACAGAATTTAAAGAATTTTTCCTTTAATTAAAAAATTAATTAATTTAAAAAGTCAGATGCTCAGTTGTGTCTGACTCCTTACGACCCCATGAACTGTAGCCCGCCAGGCTCCTCTATCCGTGGAATTCTCCAGCAAGAATACTGGAGCGGGTAGCCATTCCCTTCTCCAGGGGATCTTCCCAACCTTGGGAAGACCCAGGGATCTTCCCGGGTCTCCTGCATTGCTGGCAGATTCTTTATCATCTGAGCCACCAGGAAAGCCCTAAATTAAAAAAAAAAAAAAGTGTTTATGATATTAGGAAGGCTTTGGTCAACAGTAGGCTACTAGTAGTTAAGTTCTGGGAGATCAAAAGCTGATCTGGGACTTCTGACTGCCCTGGCTGAGGAGGGGAGTTGGTATCCCAATCCTCTTATTGTTCAAGGGTCAACTGTATTTCTTAACCCCTTTCATTCAACATCTACTGAATGAAAGAGAAACTGCATGTTTCATGCATCTATGCTCAACTGTGAACAGTGAAAAGAAAGAAACTAAAGAAAAATTTCTAACAGCTCTAGATTTAAGAAATTCCCTTTACTATTGGCAGAAGGAAGACTTAAATCTAGAGATAAAGTCAATAAACCCCCCCACCCTGCCCCTTAATTTTTTTCAGAGGAAGCAAGATGAGCCACTGGCTAGAGGTCAAGTGTGTCACATCTACTCATGTCATTCTGCAAAAGGCAGAACACAGAAGCCCTCAATTTCCCTCCACTGCAAAATATGAAATAGTTTTGGTATAAGTTTTTTTACTGGAAAATGTCACAAAGGTATACAACAAACTGAAGTACCAATGAAAACTCAGTAAATTTTTTAAAGAGAAGATAAAAGGAGGGTGGTGATGGTAATAAAGTAAAAAGTAAACAGTAAAAGAGACCAGTCTTTTGACATCTAGTTAACTCACTAACTGAAATAAATTACTGAAGCCATTTACTTTAATATCTGATCTTTACTGTGATAAACATTCAACACCTCAGGATTCAGTGATCTTTTGGAAATGCTTAAACGGTAAATAAAACAGAGGTTTGCCTATGTTTCTTCTTTCATTATTCATTCATTCCTTTTTTCATGAAATGGAAATGACTCTTGACTGCATAGTCTGTTTCAGGCCCTTCTCTGGACACCAGGGATACAAAATTCATTGACATAAGAAATTCTCAACCTATTAGCAGAAATAGAGAATGGCCAGGAAGCAATAACTGACCTTTCTATAATGCTTTACTTTTTACAAAGTATTTTTATAGTGCATGCAACATAACAGGTGCTCAATATATACTTGCTGAATGAATGAAACAGTAAATGGTTAAGAGCATGGACTCTGAAGGAAGGGCCTCAAGTCTTGGTTCTACCACAAGCTAGTTATATAACCCAAGGCCAAATCTCCTTAAGCCTAAATTTTCACTAAAACAGAGGTGACAATGACAGCAATTACCAAATATGGTTGTTATGACAAATCAATATAAACCACAATATAGAATAAATGTTTAGTAAGTAATAGCTATTGAAAATAATAGGAATGGTGATAAAGGAACAGCTGACAGTCTCATTTAATCCTCACACTAGCTCTGTTTGAAGGAAAACTGAAGTTTTGCTTTCAGACCTTCAAAGGTCCAAACATTTATTTGTACTATGTAAGGCAATGGCACTATGAATATGAAAACAGCATCCTACATGTACACTTAAAATACAGTGATTATCATTTATTACATCATCATAAGGAAGTCAATCATTTCCACTCGGCTAAGGGGCACCATTATATTAGTAAGTGCAAGAGAAAAGGATGAGCAAATGAACAAACAGGCTTTTTTAATAAAATTTAAAATCAAGTATAAAGTAAACATCAAAGTGGAATGATGATGGCTTTAGCCTCAAATGAAGTCATACTACATCTAACAGGATGAACAGGAGTATCAACCATGATCCCTATAACAGAAACTTCAAATCATAAACTGCCATTTCAAGGACAACACAGCCCAAGCCTTTCATTAATCATAAATCCACACCCTAAAAGTGAAACCAACACTTATGTTTATTTTTCACAAATATATTAGGCAACATGTAAAAAAAATCAATGCACTCTAAGATTTACTTACACAGCATTCAACCACTGTTGAAAACCAAGCTCTTACAAACTCAGCTCTCACAATGATTTTTTACTAAATGAAAATAATATCTCAGCATTTTTTCTTGACTGTTAACTATGTAAGTTCATGGGCAAAGTTAGCAACCTTGAAAGTATTGTTAGCTTTGATTCTAAGCAGGCTAGAAACTCAATTAAGTCAAAATGATTTTGGACCAAGTAATCTCCAGGCCTGAAAAACAAATAGGGTGAGCTACAGTTTTCTCCAATTCCTTCACAGGGTAGATAGATTTTTTTTTTTTTTTTTAAGAAAGTAGAAGGTGACCAGCAGGAAGGCTGCTCCAAACTGACTGCAGCTTCAGAATAAGTCAATTAAATTCAAACCTACCCCTTTGGTGTGGTAGATTAGACCTCAAAGGGAAGAGAATGAATGGATAATTACAAGTTTCCTAAATTAACCGCTGAAGGAGGGTGTATAGGGGCTATCTGCCAGAAAGAAGGTAAATCCTCCTGGCAGCATAGAGAACTCCTTTTATGGGGCTGGAATCATCCTAAGAACAAAGTCTTTAAGCTGTTAGAAACCATGATGGAGTTTGGTTGACCACAGAGGCTTGGATAGAGTGGTTTTGTGTATAAAGTTTTGCAGTTTGCAGCAAAACCACCCCCATACCATAAAAGGGAGAGCCTTAGAGGAACCAAGAAACAGAGGATTATGGTGATCACATGCACCATCCCCTTTCTTTTTCTTAAAAATATGAATTACTACCTGATACAGTACACTATATATTAACTATCTTCTCCCTATTATAATGCCAGCTCCATCTATGGATGGACCCTACTGCTAAACTCCTGATTAAGGACACATAACAGTGCCTGTCACATAGTAGGTAGTCAATAAATATTTGCAGAATGAATGAATCATTTTTGCTCCTGAATTTGTATCTCAAACAGTCCTACCTTTTTTTAGGTTAAGCCAGTTTGAAAAGGGTTTCCTGACATATGCAGTAGGAGTTGTAAAGGAGTTCTGTTCTCAATCTATTAAGAATGTGATTCTGATCTCTGGTTTATGTCACAGAAATAGGGTTTTACTACATCACTACTAACTTGGATGCACCTTCTCTTGGTCCTTTTTTGTTTTCCAGTGTGTACCTTTTGTGAGGAGGTAAAAATGTCCCAAAGTCTGTGAGTCATGTCACATTCATCTTGTGATCCCCTTGGATGTGTATGGCAGAAACTCAGACTCAGTGTTTACCGAATTGAACCAAATCCCCAAGTCTTTCCCTATCTCTCCTCTGCACACTTCCTGTTACATTACTGTTATTAGTATCTTCTGTGTGCAGGCTTCTATTCAACCAGCACCACCCAAGACTTCCTTTGGATAAAAACATCAAGAAAATTAGTAAATTTATACTATTTTGGTATCTCCTTTGTAAACACGTTCGGTTAAATGAAAATCATTTATCCACATATTAATGTATGTAATTAATATGCTCCAGAGACAGCCATCTCTTTAAAAACCAAAACTCGACAATCAAAAGGTGAAGATAATTTACTTTTCACAGGGAACAAATTCAAGCACAATTAGGCTGAAATTACCATGTGTAAATTCATTCTTGGCACAGAATGCCTCCTCCCTTTTATGAATGACATAACTCCTGACTAACATGGCATATGGCCATGTCTCATAAATGATGCACAGTTAAAAGCGTCCTTAGGGCAAACGAGGTTCCAAAGGTATGATCAAATCATTTAGAAGCATTTCATCAAACAGCCCCATGGTACGCTGTTTCACTGTCTCGCACCCAGGTACAAATGTGGGCAGCTTTCTAGATTGTGCTGACTCACAACAGGCAGATAGCTTAGAGTATTTTCCAAAGGTCAGGAAAGGATCTCCAAGCTGAGCTGGAAATGAGAAAAGCCTTGACACCCCACTCCATTCATGAACCTGACGCCTCCTTAATCGATCAGCACCAGGTGGGTAGCAGACGCTGAGCAACAGCGGAAAGCTAGTGGCCTCCGTCTAAAGGAGGTATTATCGCAGGTGTTTCACAAGGGTGGCCTCCTTGCCTTTACCCTGTGAGGTCAACCTGGGCAGCGCAGACTTTTGAAAAGAGGAAATCTCCCCTTTTACGGGTTTCATTCTCAAGGGCTGGGGCAGGAACAGTCCCAAGTTCATGGCTATTAGCAGTTACGGAACAAGGAAGAAACAGGAGCCCTGCCTCCCCCGCGGGCGGCCGGGGCCCAGGCACCCCGGATCTTGTGCAGCCCTTCCGGGGGCCGCTACCCCGGGGCCCTGGCCCCTCCGGCGGCCCGGCTCCCGCTCTCGACCCCCGCCCAGGCCGCGCCGCCCACTCTCGCACATGCGCACCTCTGGAAGACCCCCGAGTCCAGGGCCGCACGCAGGACCCAGCCAATGAGCGGGACCCCCGCCAGGTGCTTAATGTTCTTCAGGGGGATGCCCTTGCTGCCGCCCCGGGCCAGGATGAGGGCCGCCATGTGCGGGGGCTTCTCCACCCCTCGGCCCTGGCCGCCGCGGGAGTTGCGCTGTAGCTTCGGCGGCCGGCCCCGCGAGGGTCGCCCCCGCGGGTTGGAGACGGAGGTGGCGGCCCCCTTCTCCACCGAGTCCATCTTCCTCCCACGCCTCCTCCCCAGCTTCTCCACATCCGGGAGCTCTTGTCTCGCCACCTCAGCTCGGCGCCGCCCGATCTCCCCGCCCGACTGCCCACGGGGGTGGCTGTTCCCGGCCCCGCCCACCTCCGCTCCCTCACCCTCGCGGGGCACGCCGGGAGTTGTAGTCCGCGGGTCGCTCGCAGGGCCAGTAGGCTCCGACTGGGCGACCCCCAAGCCAAAGTTGGGCACTGAAAGCCCCGTCCTGACTGGAAGGAAGTGCAGATTCTGCGGAGCTTGATATTGAATGGAGATTAATAAAATAGGAAACACGGGCAACAAGTAGTTTTTTGCTGAAGAATTTCCCCATTAGAAATTGTAGTGGGTTTCCCACATCACACCCTGATGCACCCTAACTCGAAACAATTTTCATTTAAAAATTTAAGTGTCCGTTTTTCTGCTATGCTGCCTACTCCTTGTTTCTAAGAGATGACCTCATTCGAATGTGCTCCAGGTCCTTTAAATTCAACATTTTAAAAACAGCTCTCCTTATGGGCTCAAACTGCTTCTATCTTTGCATTTTCTTTTTCTTTCTTTTTTTAAAATTGAGATATAACTGACATGTAACGTGTTCGCTTCAGGTGTCCAATGTAGTGATTCTGTGTTTGTGTATAGTGAGATATGACCACTACAATGTGAATATGTCTGTCTCATATTCTACCAACATCACCATCCACCTAGGTGGAAAAACTTGGAAGTCAACCTTGCTTAGTCCCTTCTCAGTGCAACAGACATCTGTTTAGTTTTGTTTGTTTGTTTGTTTTTGGACTACTGAAATATTTTCCTTTCGGGAATTGTTAGCTCTCTTACATGGTGGGCATTTCACACAAATCTTCAGCAGTGTTGCAGTGAATGTATGACCCAGGCTGATCAAACTACCTCATCTTCCTGAGAACGGTTGTGGCCGGAAGACAGGAATATGATCACGTGGATCCCCCTCGAGTCCTTTCCAGAGACTCTGGGAAAGAAAGGATCTTTTTCTTGCTGAATAGTTAGGTGCTAAGAACCCTCTAAATCTGAATCCTCAGGGCAAGATGAGGGAAGGGGGATGAGGAAACTTTCTGTTCTGAAATTGACTGGGAGGCTTGTGTTCACATGGAAGAAAGGAGGGTTAAGCCACACAGGGAGAAGGGAAAAGCTCTTGATCCAGCCAAAAGATTCAAAGGTGCATACAGACACACACACACACACACACACACACTCTCATGTACACACACACATATATCTTTTTTGTGTGATTTTTTAGAAAGAAATCTCCTACCTAACATACACTTTGCATTTTACCACTTTTGCAAGCCTGTATCTGGAAGTAGAGAGTCTGCTTGTCTGTCCTAGGTGGAGGCTGCTGCTGCTGCTAAGTAGCTTCAGTCCTGTCCAACTCTGTGCGACCCCATAGATGGCAGCCCACCAGGCTCCCCCGTCCCTGGGATTCTCCAGGCAAGAATACTGGAGTGGGTTGCCATTTCCTTCTCCAGTGGATGAAAGTGAAAAGTGAAGTCGTTCAGTCGTGTCCGACTCTTAGCGACGCCATGAACTGCAGCCCACCAGGCTCCTCCGCCCATGGGATTTTCCAGACAAGAGTGCTGGAGTGGGTGGAGGCTAATCCACCCAAAATGAATGAAAGGTGGTGGTATTGCCTTTCCTTCTCCAGGAGTGACAGAAGGTCTCTGTGGTTCCCAGGTCTTGGCCCTTTCTGAAGGAGACAGAGTAAGCCTGTAGTGTTTTGAGTCCCAGACAGTCCCTTGGAAGCTTCACATCTCATTTTTTTCCCTGTGAAAGCCCTTCTAGGGTCTGGTTCTGGGAGAAGGTGCTGGATATCGGGAAGAATGACTATAAACAGCTATCAATGCAGGGCCTGGGGAGAAGGGGCAGGCCCCAGGAACCATCCTAGCCCTACAGGCCACATGGTCATTTTGCCCTCAATGCACTGGCTCTTTGAATGGGACCTTCCCAGTTATTATGCTGAGAAACAGCAACACTGATTTTTTTTGGTAACCATGTGAGGTTACTATGTGCGGTTACTACTGTTTCTGACACACAAAACCTCTTTTTCCTTCTCCACTCCAATAATTACCTTAGTTCCCACTGAAAAGAAAGTTGCCATGCTCCATGATCGTTCCCTAGAGGCCTACAAATCCTAGTGGACCACCGACATCTGAGTAGTTTAACTCCTCTGGCACACTGGTGTCCTCCACACAGTGCCACCATTGTTTCTTATCAAAGGAGATTACAGCAATTTGCGTTAAAGCTACGAGACTGTGGACTCCTCCAGGAAAGGGACCGTTCCTTCTTTGTAATTGCATCCGGAACAGCATGTGGGTTGCAGTATCTGCTTGGTAATAGGCAGAACTCCATCTCATGTTACTTTTCCAGTCTTTGCCCACACATACTTTTGTATCCCATTGCAGTCTTACGATAATAAAGTACCTTGTATTCTTTGCATTTTTACAGGGCAGTTTTGGTTAGACCTGACAGCTGGTTGATTCCCGATCTTGAGAAAGAAAGAGAGAAGTGCGGGAGGGGATAGTCAAAGTGGAAAGTGATTATCTTGTTCAATATATGACAGTTTGATAATGTTTTTTCAATAAAATTAAGACCATACTCATTTAATATATTTTTCTTATGTATTGTCAATGGGCATAAAGTTTCAGGATCCCCTGGAGAAGGAAAAGGCAACTCTCTCCAGTATTCTTGCCTGGAAAATTCCATGGTTGGAGGAGCCTGGTGGGCTACAGTTTGTGGTATCACAGAGTCAGTTAAGACTGAGAATGCACACAAACAAGATTGATAAATTCTAGCAATCCGCTGTACAATGTTGAATAACCTGTAGTCAACAATTATGTATTGCACACTTAAAATTTAAGATGGCCAATGTATTCATAACACAATAAATGGAATTTTGAGAAAAGAGAAGGATAATGATTGTGCCAAGAAGAGGAAATGTTTGCTTGTCTTTGGGTTACTCTGAAGGAGTTAAAAATAAACTGCTCTCAAAGAGAATATTCAGACTCATCCTTCTTTTAAAGATGAGTGTGAAGTACATTGCTGCCAAAGAATAATTCATTGGTATTTATAGTGAAAGAACATATCTTTGTAGTGCCTCTTGTTTTGTGATTCTGTATGTGAGCAAACTCAACACACAAAGTCCTTTTTAATTCATTGATTTGCTGGCATTTATTGCATTCCACAAGCCAGGCCTCGTGTGACACTTCAGGAATTCCAAAGCAAGATGGCCAAGACACAGAACTTAGCGTTCTGATGGGCAGATAGGCAGACCTCAGTAAAGTGCAGTTTGTGCTTTGATAGAAATGCATGTGCTGGGGTAAGCAAAGAACCAGGGAGAAGTATTTAGACTAGAGTGAGTTTTGGTTGGCTAAGATGACTCGTGCAATACCGTTTAAGTGTAAGAATCTCTTCTAGGCTGAGGGAATAGTATTGGAGAAGTCACAGAAGAATGAAACAGCTTCCCAATGAGAAACTGGGAAACTAGAAGTAGTTCTCTATAATTTGAGCATATGACGCGGGTGGGTTTGTGACAAAAGATGATAAGAGAGGGGATCATATGGGCCAGATAACAGCACATAAAGCTGTTAGGGGCCAGACCTTGTGGACATTATGAAGAGCATAAGACTCACTCCATTCTTTCAACAAATCATTACTGCATAACTACTGTGTGCCAGGTACTTCACCAGGCCCTGGAAATAGATGGAAGGTGCTGGAAAGTGCTCAGTTTCCAAGTATAGTGAATAGGCTTTGCTGACAGGTCAAATGACGGATGTGAGAGAAGAAGGAAGACAAAGTGGTAGCAGGGTCTTTGGCCTCTGACTGTTAGCATTCTTTAATGTTGGTGAATCTCACCATCAAATGGGTAGGAATGAAGCCACACCAACGTCTGAATCTAGGGATCAGTCAGTCTCTGGTGATGGAAGAGTCCCAGCTCTGCAGAAAGTGCCCTACCCTTAGTATTTCTGGGAGTCCTCGAGAGTGTCTTACATGTGCCCGTGCAAGTGAAAGTCGTGGCTGCAACTCACAGTGACTGCCGTTGCTAGAGGCTCACAGACTTACTTCTCTCTCTGGAGCTACAGCTAAGACTTTCTTACTGGTTTTTTAGCACGTGGATTTTTTTTTTTTTTTTAGTTGTAAATGCTATATGTCTTTGTGTATGTGTATGTTGCTGTTTAGTTGCTCAGTCCAACTCTTTGTGACCCTAGGTACTGAAGCCCGCTGGGCTCCTCTGTCCGTGGGATTATGCAGAAAAGGGGTACTGGAGTGGGCTGCCATTTCCTTCTCTAGGGCATCTTCCCAACCCAGGGATTGAACCTGCATCTTCTACATCGGCAGGCAGATTCCTTACTGCAGGCTACCAGGGAAGCTGGGACATAAATATAACAATATAAAATTGTATTGTATATAAAAGTTTATATTCTTTTGTTTCATTCTTTACAGTATAAAGTCTTTAAACTTTCTGTCAGAAGTTATTTAAAATTACTTTTAATGGACAGACCATACTTTATTTAGCAATTCCTTATTGCTGGACATTTTTATGTAAGGTAATAATCCCCAATAACATTGTGTATAAATTTGTAATGATGTAGGCAATAGTTTCTGGAATAGATTTCTATAAATGAAATTACTCAATTAAAATGTATCTTCATTTGAATCCAAATTAAGATTCAGTGCTTTATCTGGGTAGGTTGGCCACATTACCATTCATGTATAAGTTATCTCTTGCCACACAATGAATTATTTTAAAACTTAGCAGCTTAAATGAACAGACATTCCTATTTCACAGTTTCTGAGGCTCAGAGAGGGATTTAAATGTATAGTTCTAGCTACAGGTTTCTCATGAGGTTTCAATCAAGTTCTCAACTGGGACCACGATTATCTCAGGGCCTGACCGAGCTAGAGAATCCACTTGTAATGTGGCTTATCCACCTGACTGTTGGCAAACCTCTGTTCCTTGCTGGCTGGCTGTGTGTCTAAAGGCCTCACTCAGCTCCTAGCCACATGGGCCCCTCCACAGGGCAGCTCACAGTATAGCAGCTGCATCCCCAGAGCAAGTGATTCAAGAGAGAGTGAAAAACAGTACAATCAAGGGCATCCCAGGTGACACCAGGGGTAAAGAACCCACCTGCCAATGGGGGAAACTTAAGGGAGACACAAGAGAGGCTGGTTTGATTCCTGGGTTGGGACCCTATGGACTGTGTCCCAGCAAGCTCCTCTGTTCCTGGGATTCTCCAGGCAAGAATATTGGAGTCAGTTGCCATGCCCTCCTCTGGGGATCTTCCCACCCAGGGACCGCACCCGTATCCCTTATGTCTCTTGCATTGGCAGGCAGGTTCTTTACCATTAGCGCCACCTAGGAAGCCCGAATACTCTGTCCATGGGATTCTCCAGACGAGAATACTGGAGTGTTTTGCCATTTCCTTCTCCAGGGGATCTTCCCGACCCAGTGATCGAACCCAGGCCTCTGGCATTGCAGGCAGCTTCTTTACAAATTGAGATAGAAGGGAAGCCCAAAGACTAGATTGATAACCCCAAATAGACAATAGATCTGATAGAATATTTTTACAGCCCATGAGAGAGTCCTACGTGGTCACCAAATCATAGGTTTTCTTGGAAGATGTGACGACAGTACCTATTGGGGAGAAATTTCAACTTGCCCAGACTCTTTGCTGGGATGTAACCCAAGATGCTAAAGGACTGATGTTGAAGCTGAAGCTCCAATACTTTGGCCACCTGATGCAAAGAGCTGACTCATTGGAAAAGCCCCTGATGCTCGGAAAGATTGAGGGCAGGAAAAGAGGGCGACAGAGGATGAAATTGTTGGATGGCAAAACTGACTCAATGGACATGAGTGTGAGCAAGCTCCAGGAGATGGTAGAGGACAGGGAAGCCTGGCGGGCTGCACTCCATGGGGTCACAAAGGGTTGGACACGACTGAGCGACTGAACAATAACAACCCAAGATAGACATCTGTCAAGCAGAAGTAGTAAGTAATAAACAGAGTTAAAATCCTGACCAACAGGCCTTCCACTGCCGCAAAATTGCTCATGGTTTGGTGTTTGAGACCTTATATTTCTTTAGATTTGAACTGGCATGTAACACCTGGAATGAACAGATGAATTTTTCAGTCTATATCAAGACAAGTGTTTTTTAAAAACATGGATATATTAATGCTAAGAAAACGATCTCAAAAAGTAGGTTGGAAAGAAGCTGTAGAAAATAAACTTGAAAACATTCATGAAACAAGTAAAAGAAGTGTTCATCTGTAAAGAAATGTTACTGTGGAAGCTCAGATTATTTAGTGGACTTGAAGGACTTCCTGGATCCTTATCTGTTAAGAATTTTAGGAGAAGGAAAAGGAGGTGCCTTATAACTCCTGATCTCAGAACCAGTCAGGCCTCCAGCTATTAGAGACTTTGAACTCTATGGGAGGAAGAAGTCGATAAGAGTGAGGCTGGAGGGTGGGAGGAGTTGCCTGTGGTATTCAAAACATCTGATCAGAACTGTCTGCTAAGCAATGTATCTATCAGCTTTTTATAGGCAAACAAAACCGTGGTTCTGTGACTTGTTTGGAGGGAAGCAGGTAAATTGTAACTGCCAGGGGAGCCATCCACTGTTACTGAGGATGCCAAGGCAGGGGCACGAGAAGGGTCGGAAAGACACCAAGATTTTATGTTCCATGAAGCTATGGACCCAACCCCTCAAAGACTAGATTTAAGGCAAGAACAACAGCAACCAGAGAAGCTCCTGCATGGAAAATGTTTCTGGAACAATACTGTGCAATGTGCTGAATGAAAGATTCCCACCACTTTTTTGATGTTAATAGAGAATGACCGCTTTTTAGAAGGACAATGGTAAAGAACCAGCCTGCCAGTGCAGGAGACATAAGAGATGTGGGTTCAATCCCTGGGTTGGGAAGATCCCCTGAAGGAGGGCATGACAACTCACTCCAGTATTCCTGAATGGAGAATTCCGTGGACAGAGGAGCCTGGTGGGTATAGTCCATGGAGTCACAAAGAATCAGACACAGCTGAGGCGACTTAGCACAGCGCAGAAGGATGTATTTATAAGTGTAGTTATTAATAAGTATAGTTATTTTTGGAGAACTTGGTGCCAGGCAGACTGCTGAGTCTTTACATGTGTTATCTCATTTCAGGTTCTTGACAACCCTTCAGTTCAGTTCAGTCGCTCAGTCATGTCCGACTCTTTGAGACCCCCATGCACTGCAGCAGGCCAGGCTTCCCTGTCCATCACCAACTCCCAGAGCTTACTCAAACTCATGTCCATTGAGTCGGTTTGAGCTTACTCAAACTCATGCAATCCAATCATCTCATCCTCTGTTGTCCCCTTCTCCTCCTGCCTTCAATCTTTCCCAGCATCAGGGTCTTTTCTAGTCAGTTAGTTCTTCCCATCAGGTGGCCAAAGTATTGGAGTTTCAGCTTCAGCATCAGTCCTTCCAAAGAATATTCAGGACTGATCTCTTTTAGGATGGACTGGTTGGATCTCTGCAGTCCAAGGTACTCTCAAGAGTCTTCTCCAACACCACAGTTCAAAAGCATCAGTTCTTAGGTGCTCAGCTTTCTTTATAGTCCAACTCTCACATCCATACATAAGTACTGGAAAAACCATAGCTTTGACTAGAGGGCATTTTGTTAGCAAAGTAATGTCTCTGCTTTTTAATATGCTGTCTAAGTTGGTCATAGCTTTCCTTCCAAGGAGCAAGTGTCTTTTAATTTCATGGCTGCAGTCACCATCTGCAGTGATTTTGGAGCCCAAGAAAATAGTCTGTCACTGTTTCCATTGTTTCCCCATCTATTAGCCATGAAGTGGTGGGACCGAATGCTATGATCGTAGTTTTTTGAATGTTGAGTTTTAAGCCAGCTTCTTCACTCTCTTCTTTCACTTTCATCAAGAGGCTCTTCAGTTTCTCTTCACTTTCTGCCAGAAGGGTGGTGTCATCTGCTTATCTGAGGTTATTGATATTTCTCCTGGCAATCTTGATTCCAGCTTGTGCTTCATCCAGCCCAGCATTTCACATGATGTACTCTGGATATAAGTTAAATAAGCAGGGTGACAATACACAGCCTTGATGTACTACTTTCTCAATTTGGAATCAGTCTGTTGTTCCATGTCTGGTTCTAACTGTTGCTTCTTGACCTGCAAACAGATTTCTCAGGAGGCAGGTAAGGTGGTCTGGTATGGTCATGACAACCCTAACCCTTTTATTTTTTTTTAACCTGGACCCTCAACTCTTAACATAATCTCCAATGGTAGATAAGAAAACTGAGCCCTGTTTGGCTTTTTAAGGAACTTTAAGTGCTCTTCAAAACCCCAGTACTAGCAAGTGCTCAGGATGAGATTTGAATGCAGAATCTTTTTTTTTCTTCTTTCCTTTTTACTTTTTAAATTATGAAAGTATGATAACACATTTACAAAAGACTTGGAAAATACAAAACAAAGTTACATATAGTTTCATTGTATATTACAATTTTTTTTTAAGTGGATAAATTAAGATTTTTAGTTGGAGTTTCAATGTCAAACTCTCAATAATTAATGGACGGAATAGATGGGAGAATAAAAGGATATAGTAGACCTGAAAAGCACTATGAACCATTTCAACATAATTAAAATTTATATAATTTTCACACACCAGCAGGATACAAATTCTATTCAAGTTCCTATAGACTATAAACCAGGAGACACTGGAGCGTATCCAAGGATGTAAAGCAAGGATCAAAAATATCATGGTCTAAAGTTTGAATGTATAATCTTGAACTTTAGAATCTGGGTTTTGAACCCTTATGTGATGAGAACCCACTTTGAATGATTTAGTAGTTAAAGTTTGACTTGATGGGGAGAGGGAAGCACAGAGAGGGCATCCAGGTCCAGAATAAATAGGATCTGGTGACAGATGTTTTTGCAGTGTGCCTAGTCTTTTATACAAATGGAATTCTTGGCTAAGAAGATCTTAGGAGTGAGCAGTGCTGGTATCATTAGGTGCCCTCATAAACGGCTTCCTGAAAGGGAGCTGGTAGAAAATTCCACCATTCCCTTGGTACAGGGGCCCTAGAGCTGGAAAAGGGTGGGAAGAAGATATCTTAAAAGGAGCCACATAGTGAGTAGAAACACAGGGTGGTCCCTTGATCAGAGGATAAAAAAGGGGAATCATCTGATCACCTGGATGATCAGATGATCTGATCACCTTTGTTCCTGGATGTTGCCTTGAGTAGAAGACAGCTCCTAGTCCCAGGTTACGGGAACTAGGAGAAACAGGGCCCAACCTGGAGGTCCAGCCCCATTCCTGAAGAAGCCTGTGGTGGGAATAAAAGAGGCTGTAGAACGAAATGAGTCATCTACAGAGGATGTCACAAACTTGCCCAGTGTCCTGATCACATGCACTGCTCCTGCCCAGCGTGGGCATGGGTCTGGCCAGCACAGCTCTTTTTAAGCATTTGGGAGTCTGTGACCCTGGAGGAAGCCAGAAGTATCAGAGTACCCTAGTTAACATTCTGCCCATTTCTCCAACTGCCACAAAGTGATACAAAGATTTTTGCACTAGGTTGAAAGAAGACACAGTGTCTCCTATGCATGCCTTGTGCTCAATAGTCTCTGTGTTCAGATTTTCCCTTTATCACTTTTTAGTTGATTGACCTTGACAAATAGCTTAGCCTCTGTGAGTCTGAATTTTCTCATCTATCTCATAATGGCCACATCACCAGATCGTTTTGAAGATTAAGGAACAACGCATAAAAAGCATTTAGCACAATGAATAACACATCATATAAGGGACCAATGAGTGGAATTAATGAAATAGTTATGTATTAGAGAAAAAAAATGTTAGTTTATGAGTTGGTACAATATTTCGTATTTCATCAGAGGACAACTGAACTTTTTATTTTTTAATGCCTTGAGAAGCTCTTTGGGTTTAAAAGGTGAGATTTTGAGTGGAAAAGTGAAGCACGTGGCATGGACGTGCTGGGATTAGAGCAATTTTAAAATGTTTGCTATGCTGTGGGCTTCCCTGGTGGCTTACATGGTAAAGAATCTGCCTGCAATGTGGGCAACCCAGCTTCTATCCCTGGGTTGAAAAGATCCTCTGGAGAAGGGAATGGCAACCCACTCCAGTATTCTTGCCTGGAAAATTCCATGGTGTGAAGAGCCTGCAGTCCATGGGGTCACAGAGTCGGACGTGACTGAGTGACTGAATACACACACAACTGAGTCACCATCCTATACACCTAAAACTAATGCAACACAGCAAATCAACTATACATCAGAAAAAAACAAACAAACAACGAAGTAGAGATGAGTAGGAGAAGTGGAGGAATCCTAGAAGTCTGCCGAGAAATACAGAGGGATAATGGATATCCAGCTATACATAGTATGGGAGTATGAGAAAATTTTATTGAAATCTTGAAGTACAAGGACTTTGAGGATCTATAAACAAGTGTTTCTACATTTGACCTTACCAAAAGGCCAAGAAGCAACAAGTGATACTTATATTACGATTATTATTAGTTTGATTCCAAACTTAGTCATCTTGGTGAATGGTTGGCAAAAATAATGATGAGTCATGAAGGGCTCAGTTATCTTTGTTCTCATTAAAGCACCTGTGTTTCAGTGAAGGAAGATAAAGGAGGCTGAATAGCAGCTTCCCAAAGATGTCCAAATCCTATCCCCCAGGACCTGTGAATGAGATACACGGTAAAAGGGGACTTGCACGTGAAGTTAAGTTAAGGATTTTGAGATGAGGAGGATATTCTGGATTAATCTCCAACAATTTAGGAGAGTTCTCACAAGAAGAAAACAGGCATGACAAAGTCAGAGTGAGAAGATGTGAGAACAGAAGCAGAAGTCAGAGAGGAGAGAAGATCCTGCACTGGTGTCTTTGAAGACAGAGGAAGGGATCAGGAGTCGAGGAAAGCGAGCAGCCTCTAAAACCTGGAAGAGGCAAGAGTTCTCCCATAGAAGCTTCAGAAGGACTGAAGACTTCTAGATGCCTTCACCTTAGCCCAGGGAAACTGATTTTGGACTTTTGACCTCTAGAACAGTAGGCCAATAAATTTTAGCTGTTTGAAGGCACTAAATTTAGAGTAATTTGTTACAGTGTGTGTGTGTGTGTGTGTGTGTGTGTTGGTCCCTCAGTTGTGACTGACTGTTACCCCACAGAGTGTAGCCCACCAGGCTCCTCTGTCCATGGGATTCTTCAGGCAAGAATACTGGAATGGGTTGACATTCCCTTCTCCAGGGGATCTTCCCAACCCAGGGATCAAATCCAGGTATCCCGTGTTACAGACAGATTCTTTACCATCTAAGCCACCAGGGAAGCCAAATTTGTTTCAGTACCCATAGGAGACTAATACAGAGTGTTTGGGCAACAGTGCAAAAGCAGAGGACTGTGTGGTGTCTGTCCTGTGCCAAGTCCTCTGGGTCAACCTCTGGGAGAGTTGTAGGTAGAAGATGAAGGAGCTGTCCTCATGAAGAGAGTTTGAGGGATCAGGGCAAAAGCATTCATGTTTAGGGCTCTGGCTAAGAGAGTATGACACAGAGCAGGGCAAATGAGGGCTAGCACTGCCCTTAGGCTAAGAGGGTGCTACCGGCAGACAGAGAGAAGCCTCAGAGTCCATGATTGGGGGGCGGGGAGTAAGGGCTGGAGGAGACCGTGCCAGGAGAACCAGCAGTGTCACTGATAGGGTACAACTTGTTTGAAGAAATTTTAGACATCGCTGAAGACTCCTTGAAAGACTTGATGGACACTGATGGAAGGATGAGCTCTTAAAGGTGCAGGGAAAGCCAGACAGTTTGAATTATTATCATCTGTTACTTCATCTATATGGCCTGGAGAAACTTGGACAGCATCAGTTTTAGGACTCCTGATACATATAGTCCAACTAATTTCCAAGATTTATCTGTAGGGTTTCCAGGGATGAATGCAGGATTCTTGTAGCAGGCATTTTACAGGTGGAATGCATTCAGAAACCACAAAAATTAAAGTTCTTGACCACTAGGTGGCCCCATCCCCATGGGCTGGAGAATTTGTTTCGTGACCTCTAAAAACACAAGGGCTTGAAACACATCAAAATGATTTGCCTTTTCAGTAACCTGGGCCGGGAAGATCCTCTGGAGAAGGAATGGAAACTCACTCCAATATTCTTGCCCGGAGAATCCCTTGGACAGAGGAGCCTGGCAGGCTGCAGTCCATGGGGTCACAAAGAGTCGGACACGACTTAAGAGACAGAGAGCTAGCACGAGCCTGGTTACTATAGACTCTGGCTACTTTTTCTTTTTTGTTTACAGAGTTATATAAATACAGGAGCTCCTATTTTCACTCTCCTTATTACTTACAATTGTCACCTCTACCACGAACTCGACTTTCTTGTCTATGAGATCAAATAGCTCTGTGTTACCCAGTAGGCTTGAGATGTGGACAAGAAAAGGGGAATGATATTGAAATTCATTTTTTGAAGATTTAACTTTCTCCTTTAGATGGGAGAACAGAATATACAAGGAGTTAACTCAGTTTTTCACTATATGTGTTGTTGGCAGCACCATATTCATGAACCATTCATCTCTGCACCCAACAAATATTTGCTGAGGGTGTGTTCTGAGCAGAAACAATTTCCTAATCATTGCAGTGGGTTATATAACTTTTAAAAAGCCCACAGAGCTCCAACAGAAGAAAACTTTAACATTTTATGGAAGAGAATGGAGAGGTAAATTATTAAATATAACATATGGGGAATAAAGTGTAGAATAGAAAGTGTCATCTATTTTCATGTATTTAGTCATCATGTTCATGCATTTATTTTCACATGCAATGCCTTGCTGCTTCCTTTTCTTGCATTTATAATATTATTATGCTAAGAAAATGTGTTTGAGGTCTAACAACAGAAAAAATGAAATATTGAAGCAGTCATTTTAAATGCAACCTTCACATTTTCAAACATAAAGAGGAATGACAAGTATCTATATAAGATTGATCTGAAATACATTTGAAAGTCCAGGAAATGGGGGAAATGGGGAAACTTACAATGTCCTCCTAAAGCCCAGATAAAAATATGTGTAAATAAATATTTGTAGCAGGATACTATTTTTAATAGTATCCCTGGTGGCTCAGAGGTTAAAGCATCTGCCTGCAATGTGGGAGACCTGGGTTCGATCCCTGGGTTGGGAAGATCCCCTGGAGAAGGAAATGGCAACACACTCCAGTATTCTTGCCTGGAGAATCCCATGGACAGAGGAGCCTGGTTCCAAGAAAATGCACTGGTCATAGCAAACACCCTCTTCCAACAACACAAGAGAAGACTCTACACATGGACATCACCAGATGGTCAACACCGAAATCAGATTGATTATATTCTATGCAGCCAAAGATGGAGAAGCTCTATACAGTCAACAAAAACAAGACCAGGAGCTGACTGTGGCTCAGATCATGAACTCCTTATTACCAAATTCAGACTGAAATTGAAGAAATTAGGGAAAACCGCTAGACCATTCAGGTATGACCTAAATATATTGTTAGTATTTGAAAAACACTGATGTGTGATGTTGGGAAAGATTGAAGGCAGGAGGAGAAGGGGATGACAGAGGATGACATGGTTGGATGGCATCACGACTCAATGGACATGAGTTTGGGTAAACTCCGGGAGTTGGTGATGGACAGGGAGGCCTGGTGTGCTGCGGTTCATGGGGTCACAAAGAGTCGGACATGACTGAGCAACTGAACTGAACTGAACTGAACTGAACTTTCCCTGTATAAGTTGATTGTCCTTACAGTCTTTGGGCAGAAGGTGTTTTGTTTCCTAAATTTATATGCTGATATTTGAGATTACAATCTTCTCTTCATTATTTTCTATTACTGTCCATCTATGAGAGGCCTCTCTTCTACTTTGTCTCATTTTATTCCTGATCTCCATTTACTCTCTCCTTTACCGTTACACTTATTCTAATGTGTTTCATCTGTGTCCTCAGCTACGTATGCATGTGTGAATGTAGCTTTGCTTTGTGTATATATTTTAAATGTCCTATGTGAAAGAATTTCTTATTTCTTCACCCAGACAATTTTGTTCAGAATGGCTCTACCAGTAGAGAGAGGGAAGAAAAATCACCAGATAAGCTTGAAGACTCTAAAAAGCAGAAAGATTGGATGGGGAATCGGGAAGATGCTGTGTATTTGTACAAATTTGCAACTAGAAAATGAAAAAGTTCTAGAGATCTAATGCACTGCCCACTGATTAAAATACTAGGTCTTAAATATCTTCATCATAAAAAAGAAATGATTGAGACTTCCTGATGGTCCAGTGGTTAAGAATCTGCCTTCCAGTATAGGGGACTCAGGTTCAATCCCCGGTCAGGAACTGAGATCCCATATGCTGCCGGGCAACTGTGCTACAGCTAGAAAGTCAATGCACTGCAGTGAAGATCCCACGTGTCACAACTAAGATGTGATGCAACCAAATTCATTAATTAAAAATTAATATATTAAAAAAGGAAGTATTACTATTTTACTTAAAAAACAAAATGATAATCATGTGACATGATAGAGGTGCTGACTAAGCTATGATGATACACAAAAATGTATCAAGTCAACAAGCGTATGCCTTAAGCTTACACAATGTTTTCTGTCCATTATATCTCAATTAAAAATAAATAAAACAGAAAGGATCAGAGCCCTCTTTCTTTACCACAGGCTGGTAAAAAGGTAAGACCCTCAGCTGGGCCCTGCCATTGCATGGTGTAGGAGGGGCAGACAACCTCTACAGGAGGTACATGTACACAGAACACCCTGAGACACCAGCATATTTCACTCCTAGAGTAACACGGGGTACAGCCACTGATTTTCAGTGTACTGGTCAGTTACCCGGAGAGAAAGGGCTTTGATCTCACCAGGTCTTTTGTGTCCCCAGAGAAGAACAGAAGTAGCAAAGAGAGATTGTATGTATCAGATCTAGCCAGGCTTCTAGCCCATTGCTCATATAGTCATGACAAAGAGGGTACAGTGGTGACCTGCATAGACCCACCACCTGATTAAAACACAGACCTTGGCAGCAGCTGCTAAAATAGACTGACAATAATGACCAAGACCAGATGTTTCACCCTTATTTTTTGACATTACATAAACACCCTAGAATGTTGACATTTACGTCAGGAGTGGAGGAGGCCACGGACTGAGGTTGGACTGAGGTTTTCTGCTTTAGATTTTGTAACTGCAGGAGATGGTCTGTGAGCAGCTGCAAAATCATGTGAGATAAAACAAGTAGAAGAAAATTTCCTTGAATTGCATCTGAGCTCACCCTTTTAAAGAATAGCACAGGATTACAGCACCTGAAAGAAGAATTATATGTAAACTTCAGAGTAAAGTCATAATTTTAATCCTCAAGCAACTTTATTGAACTTATTAGCCATAATAGTTTTTTAATGGATTCTTTTGGATTTTCTGAATACATGATTTTGTCATCTGCTAATAGTTTTACTATTTTTTTTCCAATATGGTGACTTTTCTTTCCTTTAACTAACTGCCCTGGCTAGAACCTTCAGATTGAATAGAAGTGGTGAGAGTGGACATTCTTGTGTCATCTTAGTAGGAAAGATGCTACTCTTTCTCCACCAAGTATGGTGCTACCTGTGTCTTTTTTATAGATGTCCATTTGATCCCTTCCTTCCTTCAGGTTAAGGAAGTCTACTCCTATTCCTAATATCTTGTGTGTTTTTATCATGAAAAGGTACTGGATTTTCCTCAAATACCATTTCTGCATCAATTAATACAGTGTATTACGTCAATTGATTTTAGGAGGGAATGTTGAACCACCTTGCATTTCTAAGATATCTCTCACTAGTGGTGGTATATAATTCTTTTTTATATTAGTAGACTTGAGGTCTTACTTGTGGTAGGCTATATATAATGGCTTTCCAAAAGATACATGGTGTGCTGCAGTCCATGGGGTCACAAAGAGTCAGACACGACTAACTGAACTGAACTGAACTGAATTGAAAAGATACACATATCAGAATTCCTGGGTGGAATCTGTGACAGTTACCTTACATGGCAAAGATTTTGAAAATGTGATTAAATTAAGGGGAGATTATCCTGGACTATCTAGACAGGCCCTATATGCAACCACAGGTGTCCTTTAAGGTGGTTCTTGTCGTTTAGTTGATAAGCCGTGTCCAAGTCTTTCCAATTCCATGGACTGTAGCCCACCAGGCTCCTCTCTCCATGGGATTTCCCAGGCAAGAATACTGGAGTGGGGTGCCATTTCCTCCTCCAGGGCACCTTCCTGACTGTGGGATCAAACCTGTGTCTCCTGCTTGGTAGGCAAATTCTTTACCCCTGAGCCACCTTGGGAAGCCCCTTTAAGAGGGTGGTAGAAGGAAATTAAAGATAGAATAAGAGAAGGCAATGTGACCGTGGAGAAAGAGATTGGAGTGACAATGGCCACATTCCTTGGCTTTCAGCACTCCAAAAGAATACATTTCTGTTGTTTTAAAGCCCCAAATCTGGGTAATTTGTTACAGTAGCAAGAGAAAACCAACATACCAGTATTTTGTTGAAGACTGTTGCCTGACTATTCATGAGGAATACTGATCTCTAGCTTCCTTGTGATATCTTTGTCTGGCTTTGGTATCAGAGTGAAACTGGCTGCATAGAATAAGCTGGGAAATGGTCCCTCCTTTGCTACTTTTTTGAAACATTTTTGTGGGAATAGTTTTAATTCTGTTTTTACATATACCTGAATTCCTAAAGCTTATTTGAAATCCAGAAACTTTATCTGTCTGTTTCATGATATTGACTGCTCTGGATCAAATTTTCCTGAAAGATTCATGTCTATTTATTTTAGGACAGCTTTCTTGAATAATATAGCTTCAAATACATAATGTGTTCTTGAAGTTTTATTTTAGATGGGAATTTCAATGATATGTGTGTTGCCTGACTATTGTCCTTTTCCTTTATTTTTCTCTCATCATTTTAACTCTTCATTTTATTTCATTTTGTGGGCTCACCTTATTTTTTATCTTCTGGGCTTCCCAAGTCTCTCAGTGGTAGAAGAATCTGCCTGCCACTGCAGGAGGCATCAGTTCATTGTCTGGATCATTGGGAAGATCCCCTGGAGAAGGAAATGGCAACTCATTCCATTATTCTTGCCTGGGAAATCCCATGGACAGAGGAGCTTGAAGGGCTATAGTCTGTGGGGTCACAAGTGTTGGACATGGCTTAGCCACTAAAAAACACATATTTAAACTATGTTTGTGGTAGACAGCATATAGTTAGGTACCTATTTTCCCTTGTGCTTCTTCCAACTCACTTTTTTTTTTTCATCCACACTGTGAGGCATATGGGATCTTAGCTTGACCAGAGATCGAACCTGCACCCCCTGAAGTGGAAGTGTGGAGTTTTAACCACTGCACCTCCAGGGAAGGTCCACTTCCAACTCACGTTTGTTCTGTGAACGATTTAATATTTTCTCTTCTTATTTCTCCCTGCTTATATTTTATTTCTAGTTCCTCACAAAATCTCTGTTGAACTGCTTGATCTCTGCTCCTTATTCTTAATTCATAGAGACAACCACTAACTTAGACTTTTCTTGTTTATATTATCTGGTGATAGTTTAAATTTCTTCCTTGGTGACATAATTTTAGTGAGTGTCCCTAACTTGTCAGTTGATTTTTTTTTTCCCCTGTGTTTTTCTTCTTCTCCTTCCCCTCCTTCTCCTTCTAATATCTTTATGTGGATCCTGAACAGATTTCCATTTTAAAATTTATCAAGCATGTCATTTATGAAACGGGTCATTTCCTCTAGCTATTTGCAGGAATTTGGGAGAGCGCAGAAGAACCTACACTTTGTGGAAGGACCTAGGCTTTGCAGAAGGACCTAGGCTTTGTGGCAGAATAGTTGGATAGACCACCACAAAGTTCAACTGTTTAGCAAGGGAAAATCTCTCTTCCACTATCATGGAGACAAACTGCTTCATTAAGAACCAAACTAAGTTCCTACAGTTGATGCATTGCTCCCCCAGGTGGCACTAGTGGTAAAGAGCCTGCCTGCCAGTGCAGGAGATGTAAGAGACACGGGTTCGATCCCTGGATTGGGAGGATACCTTGGAGGGGGAAATGGCAACCCACTCCAGTATTCTTGCCTGGGAAATCCTGTAGACAGAAGAGCCTGGCGATCTACAGTCCATGGGGTTGCAAAGAGCTGGACACGGCCGAGCACACACACACACAACCTTCCTCGTACTGCTGTAGACCAGGATATATGATTTTGTGCTTAGTGTGCACACTTCTGCTTTGGCATATGTACTTTTACTCTGGATCCTTCAAGTTATACAGTTGCAGCAGCTCCCCCAACCCTCACATTTTTGTGGGCATTTTTCTGCTTGACCCTTATTGCTTTTGAAAGCCCTTTCACCTATTTTCTGGTTTGGAGTTTCAACTCTCTTCTAATTTTGCCAAAAGCAACTTCAGTGTTTATATTTCTCTTTTTCCTTACCGCTTTTGGATGATTTCCATAAAGAGAAGGCAGAAATGCCAGCTTCGAAAACAAGAAAAGTCTAGCTTAAATTTGAAAACTTTTTTACCCCCCCCCTTTTTTTTACTCTTGTCTTCTCTGTACATTGTTCTTTTTTTAACTTCTTATTTTATATTGGAGTGTAGCCAATTAACAATGTTGTGATAGTTTCAGGTGGACAGTAAAGGGACTCAGCCATACATATATACATATCCATTCTCCCCCAAATTCTCCTCTCATCCAGGCTATTGCATAACATAAATAGAGTTCCCTGTGCTATACAATAGTCCTTGTTGGATACCCATTTAAAATAAAGCAGTGTGTATGTCGATCTCAAACTTCCTAAATATCCTTTCCTCCCATCTTTCTCCCGTGGTAACTGTAGATTTGTTCTCTAAGTCTGTGGGTCTATTTTGTAAACAAGTTCATTTATTTCATTTCTTTATAGGTTTCACATACAAGGGATTTCATACGATATTTCTCTTTCTCTGTCTGGCCTACTTCACCCTGTGTGACAATCTCTAGGTCCATTCACGTTGCTACAAATGGCATTATTTCATTCTTTTTAATGGCTGAGTAATATTCTCTTGTATATATGCTACATTCTTCTTTTGTAGTTTATCTGTGCTCAGTTTCATCTGAATGAATTACAATTAAATTTTCATCTCTACCCTGGTTTCTGTCCTTCTGAGTATCTTCTCCTTTGCCTATTGTTAACTTCATATGGGTATTCCTCAGAAACTCCTATTATCATTGTCCTTCTCTATACTTTGATGGGGCTTCCCTGGTGGCTCAGCTGGTAAAGAATCTTCCTGAAATGCAGGAGACCTGAGTTCAATCCCTGGGTTGGGAAGATCCCCTGGAGAAGGGAAAGGCTACCCACTCCAGTATTCTGGCCTGGAGAATTCAGTCCATGTGGTCCCAAAGAATCAGACACGACTGAGCAACTTTCACTTTCACTTTCTTCCATTTTCATACTTTGATGTTCTTGATCTTGGTCAATGGCATCAGAGTTCTTTCTCTCAAGTAATTTAGCTGAAAATTTTAGAATCATATTTGTACTTTATTTTGTGTATCCTGTGGTCAAAGTACCTCCACTCTAACCTTCTTTTCACTTCTGCTGATATCACCTTGCTTTGGACCCTACACCTGGATTCTGCAGCCTGTTATTCTTGGCTGTCTTGGGTGCATGCTTAGTTGCTTCTGTCATGTCCAACTCTGTGACCCATGAGCTGTAACCTGCCAGGCACCTCTGTCCATGGAATTGTCCAGAAGAATACTGGAGTGGGTTTCCATGCTCTCCTCTAAGGAAAATCTTTCTGACCCAGGGATCAAACCCATGTCTCTTACATCTACCTGCATTGGCAGGTGGGTTCTTTGCCACTAGCACCACCTGGGAAGCCCCTTGGTTGTCTTATCCATTGTCAATTCAGCTACTTACTGTGCCAGAGTTAACATCCTTAAATACATCCTGTTATGTTATTCCTTTCCTCAAAACTCTCCATGGTTCACCAATATAAATGGAATAATCTCTTTAACCTTCTGTAAATTGACATCTGAACTCTCTACCAACATAAAATTAGTTGTTGTTTCTTAAGACCATTCTTCATTATTGTCATAACTCTGTTTATCTTTGTTCCTTTACCTGGTAAGTATACTTCTTCATCTTAATTTGCTAATGTTTTGGCTGTTTTCCAAGACATTATGCTTAATAAAGCCCTTTCAAAATATCCATTTGCAAATAATCTCTCCTTTCCCACACTCTTATAAAATTTTTTAACCTATCTGTTACACACATCATTTTATGCTGTGCCTATATTTGCCTTTCGCATTACTCTGAGCTCCTGAAGTACAGGAGCCATGCCTTCTCAGCTTATATTATTCACATTTAACATAGGTGATGCATAGTGGACATTGTTCCTTGATATGAATTTAAACAATGTATGTTAATGGGCTTCCCAGGTGGTACTAGTGGTAAAGAACCCACCCGCCGATGCAAAAGACATAAGAGAGGCAGGTTAAACCCCTGGGTTGGGAAGATCTCCTGGAGAAGGGCATGACAACCCACTCCAGTATTCTTGCATGGAGAATCTCATGGACAGAGAAGCCTGGAGGGCTATAGTCTATAAGGTCGCAAAAAGTTAAACACAACTGAAGTTACTGAGCACACGCACACATGCACACAAGATATGCTAACAGATATGTGCCTAATGGATGGAGATCTCTCTCTCTCTCTCTCTCTCTCTCTCTCTTTCTCTCTCTCTCACACACACACATGGCTTCCATCAGGCTTGCATTGAGCCAAAGAGCTGCAAAGTCCCTTCCTGAAAGAAGGACAACTGACAACACCAATCCAGGTTTGGTGGTCCGAGGTGATGCTGGAATTATGTGAAACTGGTAAAAATCTAGGGAGAAAATATTTCAGCTTCAGCCCATCCCTAAGTCTCCTCTGAACTGGTCTTAGTAGTAGAAAATCTCCATTTCCACAGGGGTGAACTGCGGCTTCTGGGCTGCTGACAGGGAAAGGTTTCTTGTGGCTGAGAAAACAATGGTGGGGAAAGGGGAACAGAGCAGGGGAGCTAAGTCTTTAATTTTCTTTCTGCCTTAAAAGTTTGATGAGGTAAACTCACCTTTATGATCACACTGACATTTTGCAGTATTTTATCTAAACCAAAGTCCAGGTTTTTGTTGCTTATGTTGTTTTGTGAGGAATTCTGCCTTCTTTGGAGGGTCATCAGCTCAAATTGCAGCAATTAATTATTAAATGACATGTTTTGTTCTATTATAATTTTTAGATTTTTAATTTCTCTTGGGTTTTCCAAGATGTTAATGAGTGGCATAATATCTATGTATTCTGGGCCTTATTGTTTACTTCATCACCTTAATGTCAATTCAATACATTGTTCTGGCTCTTAACTCACTCAGTGTTGATGACTTGATCAAGTCTCTTAATCTATTTGAAGGAAAGTTGCCTCGTGAGTTTAGGTATATACAAAACTACTTGTTTCAAGTTTTAAGACTCTCTAAAGCTTGTGGAGATCCTGATGCTGGGAAATATTGAGGGTAGGAGGAAAAGGGGGCGATGGAGGATGAGATGGTTAGATGGTATCATGGTCTCAATGGACATGGGTTTGAGCAAACTCCAGGAGACAGTGAAGGACAGGGAAGCCTGGCTTGCTGCAGTCCAGTGGTTGCAAAGAGTTGGACATGACTGAGCAACTGAACAACAAAAAACCTGGTGGGTCATAAAAAAGCACTGAATTACTTGGAAAAAGTTTGTTCTCTCTGGTCTATTTAATCTTGACTTACTTAGATCCATGATAATAAAATATCTTCTTTAATTGAATATGCAAGTAACTAGTGAATAATGCTAATAACTTTAATAATTGCTCATCACTATACCAGAAAGTTACATCAAAACCAATCTTTATTGTCAAATTTTTGAAGTTAAAATATTTTAGTATCAAAGTAGTATTTTCAGAAGGTATTTTGTGTTGCTGTATATGCATGTGTTGGCTTTATAAAATACTAGGATAAAGGTCAAGGCTCCAAAGATTTGGGTTTAATGACCATATCTGTATACTTTTTTTTAAACACATAATCTCAAAGTCTTGAATATCATAAAATTCTCATGTCATTGACAGTAACAATTTTATGGGATACAAAATTAAAAGCAAGTTGATCAAATTCCCTATATTATTCATGGAGTAACATAAACTTGGAGAAATATAGAATTTAATCCTGTAGCCAGATGATACTTTACTCAAAACCCCTGGGAAAAATATGTGTGAATTATCTGATTATCAGCTATAAGAAAGGGTAACAAATTTAGAATCTTGTTTGCTTAACTTTTAAATAGAAATCAATTTAATCCAGTGGGTACCTGCTGAGACTATATACAGGCTATCTAAGCAGTATAGAGATGAGAAAGTACTCAGAGCCTGATTAACATGCTGATACAAAATATTTTAATTCACATGTTACCTAAATCAAATTACAAAGCTACTTATATTTATAAAGTATGTCTAAATATATTTATGTATAAAAGCTATGTTTTATTATGTCATATCCTACCTCCATCATGGAAGGTAGTTTACTATCGACTTATTTTTATTTGCTACTAGACAGCAGGATTAACACTGAAAAAAATCAAATGCTACAAAGATAACTAAAGATTTGACATTTAAAAACTGTTCAGTAGATTGCCTTGAATTCCTAAGAAATAATAATAGCATGCATTCTTTCATAAAGAAATCAAAATTGAGTGAAATGAGAGAAAAAAATTAGTTTACCTAAGAATAATGTCCTGAAAATCTTAACCCAGGACTTTTCCTTCCACCAGACTCAGAAAATACTAGAAATCTCATCTCGGATGCTCGGATGGCTTTATCATTCCTTTTCTCTGAATGAAATAAACCTGTTTTTCCTTAGGATTCCCCAAATCCTAACCTACTGTTATAAGTTCTTTGTAGCAATCTTTTATTAATGAAAATGAAAAATCCTAACCAGAAGTTGTGCTTGACTGGATGTTTACTGCCTTGCTAAAGGTATAAGTCAAAGGAGTCATCATTATAGGGAACATTTATTTGGGACCTGTTTCACATGGCCAGGATCTGAGTCACCGTAGTTGCAATCTAAACCCATTTTGAACACTTTGGGTTCTAGTACTAAACACTTTAATGGTGTTTCTCATAGTTTGGACTGTTTCTTTGACAGTCTACATTGCAACCTGCCACTTTCTTTTGAGTTTTGCTAACCTTAATTCACAGACCTTTTTGACAGAAAAGTTACTAAGAAGCCTTCCTCAGAGATGATTACAAAATGTGACTATGGTGTATATTTAGCTTCTGGATGAGTGCAATTGTGCGGTAGTTTGAGCTTTCTTTTGCATTGCCTTTCTTTGGAATTGGAATGAAAACTGACCTTTTCCAGTCCTGTGGCCAGTGCTGAGTTTTCCAAATTTGCTGGCATATTGAGTGCAGCACTTTCACAGCATCATCTTTCAGGATTTGAAGCAGCTCAACTGTCGACATTCTAGGAATCAGTGAACTAAAATGGACTGGAATGGGTGAATTTAACTCAGATGACCATTGTATCTACTACTGTGGGCAGGAATCCCTCAGAAGAAATGGAGTAGCCAGCATGGTCAACAAAAGAGTCCAAAATGCAGTACTTGGATGCAATCTCAAAAACGACAGAATGATCTCTGTTCGTTTCCAAGGCAAACCATTCAATATCACAGTTATCCAAGTCTATGCCCCAACCAGGAATGCCGAAGAAGCTGAAGTTGAACGGTTTTATGAAGACCTACAAGACCTTTTAGAACTAACACCCAAAAAAGATGTCCTTTTCATTATAGGGGACTGGAATGCAAAAGTAGGAAGTCAAGAAACCCCTGGAGTAACAGGCAAATTTGGCCTTGGAATGCGGAATGAAGCAGGGCAAAGACTAATAGAGTTTTGCCAAGAAAATGCACTGGTCATAGCAAACACCCTCTTCTAAGAACACAAGAGATGACTCTACACATGGACATCACCAGATGGTCAACACCGAAATCAGATTGATTATATTCTATGCAGCCAAAGATGGAGAAGCTCTATACAGTCAACAAAAACAAGACTGGAAGCTGACTGTGGCTCAGATCATGAACTCCTTACTACCAAGTTCAGACTCAAATTGAAGAAAGTAGTGAAAACCACTAGACCATTCAGGTATGACCTAAATCAAATCCCTTATGATTATGCAGTGGAAGTGAGAAATAGATTTAAGGGACTAGATCTGATAGATAGAGTGCCTGATGAACTATGGAGTGAGGTTTGTGACATTGTACGGGAGACAGGGATCAAGACCATTCCCATGGAAAAGAAATGCAAAAAAGCAAAATGGCTGTCTGGGGAGGCCTTACAAATAGCTGTGAAAAGAAGAGAGGTGAAAAGCAAAGGAGATAAGAAAAGATATAAGCATCTGAATGCAGAGTTCCAAAGAATAGCAAGAAGAGATAAGAAAGCCTTCTTCAGCGATCAATGCAAAGAAATAGAGGAAAACAACAGAATGGGAATAAATTGAAGAAAGTAGGGAAAACCACTAGACCATTCAGGTATGACCTAAATCAAATCCCTTATGATTATACAGTGGAAGTGAGGAATAGATTTAAGGGCCTAGATCTGATAGATAGAGTGCCTGATGAACTATGGAATGAGGTTCGTGACATTGTACGGGAGACAGGGATCAAGACCATTCCCATGGAAAAGAAATGCAAAAAAGCAAAATGGCTGTCTGGGGAGGCCTTACAAATAGCTGTGAAAAGAAGAGAGGTGAAAAGCAAAGGAGATAAGAAAAGATATAAGCATCTGAATGCAGAGTTCCAAAGAATAGCAAGAAGAGATAAGAAAGCCTTCTTCAGCGATCAATGCAAAGAAATAGAGGAAAACAACAGAATGGGAAAGACTAGAGATCTCTTCAAGAAAATCAGAGATACCAAGGGAACATTTCATGCAAAGATGGGCTCGATAAAGGACAGAAATGGTATGGACCTAACAGAAGCAGAAGATATTAAGAAGAGGTGGCAAGAATACACAGAAGAACTGTACAAAAAAGATCTTCATGACCCAGATAATCTTGATGATGTGATCACTAATCTAGAGCGAGACATCTTGGAATGTGAAGTCAAGTGGGCCTTAGAAAGCATCACTACGAACAAAGCTAGTGGGTTGCCATTGCCTTCTCCAATGCACGAAAGTGAAAAGTGAAAGTGAAGTCGCTCAGTCGTGTCTGACTCTTTGCGACCCCATGGACTGCAACCCACCAGGCTCCTTCATCCATGGGATTTTCCAGGCAAGAGTACTGGAGTGGGGTGCCATTGCCTTCTCTGAATGCATACATATGGAAACTGAAAAAAACAGTATTGATGAAACTATTTTCAGGGAAGGAATGGAGACGCAGATGTAGAGAACAGACTTGTGGACTCAGTGGGGAAAAGAGAGCGGGACGAATGGAGAGAGGAGCACCAACATCTGCACACTGCCATGTGTAAGATATAGCTGCTGGGAAGTTGCTGCATACAGCAGGCAGCCCAGCCCGGTGCTCTGTGACGACCTAGAAGCGTTGGATGGGCGAAGGGGAGAGAGGCTCAAGAGGGAGGGTGTATGTGTACCGCTGTGGCTGATTTGTGTTGTCTAGCAGAAACCAACACAAAATTTTAAAGCCATTTTCCTCCAATTAAAACACAAATTTAAAAATTAGATTTTGCTAAGTTCTGTGGATATTTGAAATTAAACAATAATACTTGAACTCAGGTCATTGTCTATTAAAGATGAGAAGAGTGTGTGTCACACACATTAACAACAGAAATGTGTTCCTTAGTCTCAGTGTGTCAACATTTACAGACAGACCCCCTCAAAATCCTCCCCTTTTAGACATTTTCCAGTTAAAAATGACTTTGGCTTTTTATACTTCAGCTCCATAGAAAGTATTTATCCCTCCTTAGAACGTGTTTATAAAAATATTTTTAATTTATACTACTAAAGCTCAACATAATTTTCACTTCTTTCACCTTATTTATTGGAATTCCTCTTCATATATAATAGTGTGTATGGTTATGTTGGTGAATCTGCTAAACAAAGTATATTTAATGCATCTTTGCTTCTACTCCTGTTTCCTCTGCTCTAATCTCTGCTTCCTTCTACAGGATACTGCATTTAAATCTTCAAAAATAGTTTATGTGCTTGTTTTTAAAATAGTACATACATGTGTGTTTATAATACACATTAGAAATGTATAGAATATGTTTACGATACATATTATAAATATAACAATACATAATGTCTTATCCCCATTCTTAGATAAGTTATAGCTTATACACAATTTTCTCTACTTTTTCATTTAATGTTACACTCTAGTGATAAATCTATAGTAAATATAGCACATTAAACAAATGATTAGAGGAAAAGCCAATCAAAGAAAATTGGAATTACTTGTAGACTTTTGAAAAATATGGCAACTAATGTTACTGGAAACAAAGCAGTTGTTTATTAAATAACCAAATAATTTGTTTGGTAATCAGAAAGTAATGTTTTAAGCATTAATATCCTAACATAGCTTGTTTCATACATGTGTATGCATTCATACATACATACATTTGCTTTGGTGAGCTTTTGTTACATTTTATAAAACTGGTAAGAATTTTGCCTTGATGTGTAATGCATTAGTTGTAATTTTTCCTCAGACATATTTTTCAGATTACTGTTATCACACAGATTTCTTTATCTTAATTCACTAGTATGTTATGATCTTACTACCGAACAGTAGATGGCACTCTAAGAATGCATTTATGCATGTGTGCTAAGTCACTTTGAAGTCGCTCAGCCGTGTCCAACTCTTTGTGACCCTGTGGACTGTAACCTACCAGGCTCCTCCGTCCATGGGATTCTCCAGGCAAGAATATTGGAGTGGGTTGCCATACCCTTCTCCAGGGGCTCTTCCCCACCTAGGGATCAAACCTGTTCTGCTGCATTGCCAGATGGGTTCTTTAGCAATGGCACCGAACTCCATAAGTATGTACTCATTAGAAACCAAATCAATTTCTACTAATTTACAATTTATATTGCAATATTTGAGGTTGTTTACCTAATGTTCAAGAAGGAATGGACTGTTGCCTGAGGTCTAGAAATATATTTCTCATATATTCAGAATTTTTACTAAAAATTTATTTGAAATACTATCAGTTGTAACTCGTAAGGGCTTTTGTGTAGATAAAGTTGATATAGATAAGACTACACTCACAAGGAATAGATAAAGCTATTCCTTATTTTGTGTTCAGTTCAGTTCAGTCGATCAGTTGTGGCCGACTCTTTGTGACCCCATGAATCGCAGCACGCCAGACCTCCCTGTCCATCACCATCTCCCGGAGTTCACTCAGACTCACGTCCATCAAGTCCGTGATGCCATCCAGCCATCTCATCCTCTATCGTCCCCTTCTCCTCCTGCCCCCAATCCCTCCCACCATCAGAGTCTTTTCCAATGAGTCAACTCTTCGCATGAGGTGGCCAAAGTACTGGAGTTTCAGCTTTAGCATCATTCTTCCAAAGAACACCCAGGGCTGATGTCCTTTAAAATGGACTGGTTGGATCTCCTTGCAGTCCAAGTGACTCTCAAGAGTCTTCTCCAACACCACACTTCAAAAGCATCAATTCTTCGGCGCTCAGCCTTCTTCACAGTCCAACTCTCACATGCATACATGATCACAGGAAAAACCATACCCTTGACTAGACGGACCTTAGTTGGCAAAGTAATGTCTGCTTTTGAATATGTTATCTAGGTTGGTCATAACTTTTCTTCCAAGGAGTAAGCGTCTTTTAATTTCATGGCTGCAGTCACCATCTGCAGTGATTTTGGAGCCCCAGAAAATAAAAGTCTGACACTGTTTCCACTGTTACCCCATCTGTTTCCCATGAAGTGATGGGACCTGATGCCATGATCTTCGTCTTTTGAATGTTGAGTTTTAAGCCAGCTTTTTCACTCTCTTCTTTCACCTTCATCAAGAGGCTCTTTAGTTCTTCACTTTCTGCCATAAGGGTGGTGTCATCTGCATATATGAGGTTATTGATATTTCTCCTGGCAGTCTTGATTCCAGCTTGTGCTTCTTCCAGCCCATCATTTCTCGTGATGTACTCTGCATATAAGTTAAATAAGCACAGTGGCAGCATATAGCTTTGACGTACTCCTTTTCCTATTTGGAATCAGTCTGTTGTTCCATGTAAAGCTATTCCTTTTGTGTGTGGATAAAGCTGACATAGGGACCTTTGTTGGTACAATAATGTGTCTGCTTTTCAATACACTGTCTAGCTTTGTCACTGCTTTCCTGCCAAGAAGCAACTGTCTTCTGCTTTCACAACTGCAGTCACCATCCACAGTGATTCTGAAGCCCAAGAAGAGGAAATTTGTCACTACCTCTGCCTTCTCCCCTTCTATTTACCATGCAGTAATGGGACGGGATGCCATGATCTTAGTTGGGTTTTTTTTTTAAATATTTAGTCTTAAGCTGGCTCTTTGAAGATCCCCTGGAGAAGGAAATGGCAACCCACTCCAGTACTCTTGCCTGGAAAATTCCATGGACTGAGGAGCCTGGTGGGTTACAGTCCATGGGGTCACAAAGAGTCGGACACGACTGATCGACTTCGCTTCACTAAACTGGCTCTTTAACTCTTCTCCTTCACCCTCATCAAGAGGCTCTTTAGTTCCTCTTTGTTTTCTGCCATTAGAGTGGTGTCATCTGTATGGTCAAGGCTATGGTCTTCCCAGTGGTCACGTACGGTTGTGAGAGCTGGACTGTAAAGAAGGCAGAGTGCCAAAGAATTGATGCTGAAAGTCCTAAAAGTCTCTTGGACAGCAAGGAGATCAAACCAGTCCATCTTAAAAGAGACCAACCCTGAATATTCACTGGGAAGACTGATACTGAAGCTGAAGCTCCAGTATTTTGGTCATCTAATGAGAACAGCCAACTCATTGGAAAAGTCCCTGATGCTGGGAAAGATTGAGGGCAGGAGGAGAAGAGGGTGTCGGAGGATGAGATAGCTGGATGGCATCACTGATGCAATGGACATAAACTTGGGCAAACTCTGGGAGATGGTGAAGGACAGGGAGCCCTGTGCACTGCAGGCCATAAGGTCACAAAGAGTGGGACAAGACTAGGCAACTGAGCAACAACAAAGTTGATACAGATAAGATTATACTCTCTTCCTTATCTACACTCACTTCCTCACTGATGTCACCTAGGTTTACAGTTTTAAATACAAGAAAAATGTCCACATTTTAAATGGAGTTCAAAAGATTCCATTGTGTAAAAAAAATTGCATCATCAGTTTAAGGCTAACTGAAGCAACCGAGTGGGTGGCGCTAGTGGTAATTAATCCCCCTGCAATGCAGGAGACGCAAGAGATGCGAGTTTGGTCCCTACATTGGGAAGATCCCCTGGAGGAGGACATGGCAACCCACTCCAGTATTCTTGCCTGAAAAATTCCATGAACAAAGGAGCCTGGCAGGTTGCAGTTGGTGGGGTTGCAAAGAGTCAAACATGCCTGAATCTGCCCGGGGGGAAGTAGCTAACTGAATAGCGGTTGTTAATCAAGTTATAATTAAATTACAAAAAATCATGGAATATGTTGTTGTGGGTCATCAAAATTTGGTGACCATCTCTTTGGTGACAGTGTTCAAATTAACATCTCCAGCCTGGACCTCCTCTCTGAATTCTATATTCAACTGTTTATCTGGAAATTCTACTTTGATGTCAAATAAAAATCTCAAATGTGCCCCATTTTTTTTTTTTCTCATCTCCAATTCTCCTCCACCATAGTCTGATTTATCTGTTGATGGCAGCTCCATACCCTTTCAGTTGAGCAGGCTAAAACATTGAAAGTAATTCTTGTCAATTCCAACCTGTCAGGAAGTCCTGTTGACTCCTCTAACTTCAACATATGCCCAGAAACTGACCTTGTCTCACCCATTTCTGCTGTTACTGAATTGGTTTGATCCATTATCATCTCTCACAAGAATTACTACAATAGCCTTCTAACCCATCTCTCAGCCTCCACTCTCATTGCATTATTTTTAAAAAACTCTTGCATGTTCTGGGCAAAAGCATTTGCCAAATTGCTTTATATTTAATTACTTGGCTGTGCTGGGTCTATAGTTGCCTCATGTGGGATCTTTAGCTGTGGCATGTGGGATCTATTTTCCTGACCAGGGATCGAACTCAGGCCTCCTCCTTGGGAGCATGGAGTCTTAGCCACTGGACCACCAGGGAAGCCCCTTTGACTACTTCACAACCTATTTTCAGCACAACAGCTAGTGTGGTCCTGTTTATGTGACTTTCCTGCTCAAAACCCTGCAAAGTTTCCACATTTCACTCACAGTAAAATGCAAATCCTTACATTGAACTACAAGGTCAAGGGCAGTCTGGCCATCATTCACATCTTTGTGATCGTCTCTTACTACTCTTTCTCTCCCTTGCTCCACTCCAGCCAAGCTGACCCCCTTTTTTTCCTCAAGCACAGCAGATCCGCCCCTATCTCAGAGCCTTTGCACTAGTTACTCCCTTTGCCTGAAAGTCTCTCCCCTCTGTGTTTACATGGCTCGCTTTCTTTGCTTTTCACATTGATAAGCATATGGAGGGTCCTCTTTACAATGCTGAACCTTATCCCTTGCCCCAGCATCCCATCTCTCTTACCTTAGTCTCTATTTTTCTCCAAAGAACATAGCACTTTTGATACAGTATTTATTATATTATTTCCTAGGCTAACATATAAACTTTATATGGGCAGAGCTTATTGTCTTTGGGGACCACATTTCTGTCAGTGCCTAGAACAGTGCTTGACATATTGCAGGTAATCAATAAGTATGTGTTAAATGACAAATGACCCAACGAATGCATGATAAGGAGGATAAGGCATAATCTTTGCAATATTTAGGGTCTTGGCTTCCCAGGTGGCTCAGTGGCAAAGAATCTGCCTGCCCAAGCAGGAGACAATGGTTACACGAGTTCTATCATGGATGGGGAAGATCCTATGGAGGAGGATATGGCAACCCATGCCAGTATTCTTGCCGGGGAAATCACATAGACAGAGGAGCCTGCCAGGCTACAGTCCAGGGAACTGACAAAAGAGTTGGTCACGACTGAGCAACTAAATGACAAACAACAAATATCGCTTGTTTTTCACTTAGAAAGTATCACTTATTTCAAAGGCAACCTTCCGCAAGAATAGCCACTGGGCTTCTCTGGTGGCTCAGCTGGTAAAGAACCCGCCTACAATGTGGGAGACATGGCTTTGATCCCTGGGTTGGGAAGATTTCCTGGAGAAGGGAAAGGCTACCCACTCCAGTATTCTGGCCTGGAGAATTCCATGGATTGTGTAGTCCATGGGGTTGCAAAGAGTCGGACAAGACTGAGCAACTTTCTCCTCATTTTTTAATCAGAGTGAAGTAATAGTGGACTCACTAAAATGAAATTCCATAATGTTAGACACCTGGCCTAGTGAAAAATGTAATTCACACAATTTAAGGTATATTAAGTAGGTGCTAATATCTGAGGAATATTTACTATCTTAAAAATCTAGATGTCCTAGTAAGGAAAGAAATTGACATTAATTGGACTGCTAATATATATACATATAATATATAAGATAATATATATGACATAATAGGCTTTTCACATATACATTGTCATTTATTCTTTGCAAATCAGTGAGGGAGGTATGGGCATAATTCTGCTGACTTGGAGGTTTTGGCTGAGGTCTAGAGTGGGTGGGAAAGAATAAAATTACTTGACAAACATCACATATGGTAGCTAGTAGCAGAGCTGGGATTCAAACCCAGTTTTGATTCCTAAGCTCACGATCTTTTCATGACATTCACTACCATACCTCCCTTATTTTTTAAGGGGAAATATATTCACATTGTATTATACCAGGGCTTCCCAGGTGGCACTAGTGGTAAAGAATCTGCCTGCCAATGCAGGAGATCTAAGAGATGCAGCTTCAGACCCTGGGTCGGGAAGATTGCCTATAGAAGGAAATGGCAACCAATTCCAGTATTCTTGCCTGAAGAATCCTGTGGACAGAGGAGCCTGGTGGGCTATTGTCCATGGGGTTGCAAAGAGCTGGACATGAATGCAGCTACTGAGCATGCATGAGTGTATTATAACAAGATATGGTATAAATCAAATAATATAAAATCAGGCATGTTAAAAATCAAATAGTATAATGATTCTTGACAGTTTATATCTCAGAGATGCCTCAGCTTCTGGACTCACCTCTAATTCCTACCTGGTCCAGAGGAGCTTGATTTTCTGTTGTTGTTGTTCACTAGGTCATGTCCGACTCTTTGTGACTCCGTGGACAAGCACGCCAGGCTTCCGTCCTTCACAATCTCCCAGAGTTTGCTCACACTCATGTCCACTAAGTCACTGATGCCATCCAAGCATCTCATTCTCTGTTGTCCCCTTCTCCTCCTGCCTTCAATCTTTCCCAGCATCAGGGTCTTGACTAGTGAATCAGTTCTTCCCATCAGGTGGCCAAAGTATTGGAGTTTCAGCTTCAGCATCAGTCCTTCCAATGAATATTTGGGATTGTTTTCCTTTAGGATTGACTGGTTGGATCTCCTTGCCATCCAAGGGACTCTCAAGAGTCTTCTCCAACACCACAGTTCAAAAGCATCAATTCTTTGTCTCTCAGCCTTCTTTATGGTCCAACACTCACATCCATACATGACTACTGGAAAGACCATCACTTTGACTAGACGGACATTTGTCAGGAAAGTAATGTCTCTGCTTTTCCATATGTTGTCTAGGTTTGGCACAGCTTTTCTTCCAAGGAGCAAGTGTCTTTTAATTTTATGGCTGCAGTCACCATCTGCAGTGATTTTGGAGCCTAAGAAAATAAAATCTGTCACTGTTTCCATTGTTTCCCCTTCTATTTGCCGTGAAGTGATGGTACTGGATGCTGAGATCCTAGTTTTTTGAATGCTGAGTTTAAAGCCAGCTTTTTCACTCTGTTCTTTCACCTTCATCAGGAGGCTGTTTAGTTCCTCTTCAATTTCTGTCATAAGGGTGGTATCATCTGCATATCCGAGGTTATTGATATTTTCCCCAGCAATCTTGACTCCAGCTGTGCTTCATCCAGCCTGGCATTTTGCTTCATGTAATCTGCATATAAATTAAATAAGCAGGGTGACAATATATAACCTTGATATACTCCTTCCCAATTTTGAACCTGTCCATTGGCTCATGTCCTGTTCTAACTGTTGCTTCTTGATCTGCATACAGGTTTCACAGGAGGCAGGTCAGGTGGTCTGGTATTCCCATATTTTTAAGAACTTTCCAGTTTGTTTTTGTTGTGATCCACACAGTAAAAGGCTTTGGCATAGTCAATAAAGCATAAGTAGATGTTTTTCTGGAACTCTTTTGCTTTTTCTATGGTCCAGTGGATGTTGACAATTTGATCTCTGGTTCCTCTGCCTTTTCTAAATCCGGTTTGTACATCTGAAAGTTCTTGTTTCACATACTGTTGAAGCCTGGCTTGAAGGGTTTTGAGCATTACCTTGCTAGCATTTGAAATAACTGCAATTGTCCAGTAGTCTGAACATCCTTTGGCATTGCCTTTCTTTGGGACTGGAATGAAAACTGACCTTTTCCAGGCCTGTGGCCATTGCTGAGTTTTCCAAATTTGCTGGCATATTGAGTGCAGCACTTTCACAGCATCATCTTTTAGGATTTGAAATAGCTCAACTGGAATTCCATCACCTCCACTAACTTTGTTCCTAGTGACGCTTCCTAAGTTCACTTGACTTCACACTCCAGGATATCTGGCTCTAGCTGACTGATCCCATCATTGTAGTTATCCGGGTCATTAAGATCTTTTTTGTATATGACTTCCTGTGACCTCATGGACTGTAGCCTGCCCGGTTCCTCTGTCCATGGAATTCTCCAGGCAAGAAAACTGGAGCGGGTTGCCATTCTTTTCTCTAGGAGATCTTCCTGACATAGGGATTGAACCCAGGTGTCTTGCATTGCAGGTGGACTCTTTACTGTCTGAGTCACTGGGGAAGCCCAACTTGATTTTATTTTAATTTAGATATAGATTTAAAAAGTACATAGATGTGTATACAAACACACATATATATACGTAAATATGTATCCTAGATTTGGACAAATGGAGGCAGAATATTTCAAATCATGTTGCTCATTGAATACTTCAGTCTTTTCCTAAAAAATGAAGCAGTCCACACAGTAAAATTATCCTGACAAGGATAGTTCCCCTGGTTACTCTGACCATTCTAACAAGCAATCTACATTTGTTTTGATTCCCATAAAACATTAACCTAGATCTTGACCTAAATTGGGGTGGGAAAATAATAATAGAACAAAATACTTTTGTCTGAAGTAGATTCTCTTTCCGGTCCCAGACTCTGGATGATAATGAGTCAAAGGGCAAAGCACAGACAAAGTGCGTGCAAAGATCACAAGCTGTTTAGAAGTGCAGCGAGGTCACCCAACATTCCCAGCTGCTCCCCACACCTGGGTTTTGGGAGACTGCTGATGGTCAGGCAGAGCCCACGTTCTTCCCATTTCGCAGCAATACCACCAGGAAAAGTGTTCTTCCCCTGACACATAAGCTAAAGTTGGGAGTCACAGAGAGTTCTCTCCTCTCTCATGCCCCGGTGTTCGTAGAGTGACTCTTAGGCCTGAGGATGTTTCACGTCACTTTTATTTTGGGATCCCATGTCTGGAGACAGCTGGTGAGTGTTAATGACAGGGCCACAGTGCTCAGGTCTGCACGTCCACGTTCCTCATTTCAGAACAAGGGAAACATCCTGAGATGTGGTTCTCACAACACAAAGGAGACACAAAAGCCTAGATGGTCCTCAGTGGGAGAGAAGCTATTTTTCAACTTGGCTTGGGACCAAGCACTGAAAAACGTGAGACCATTGTTACATATTATTCCTTTTGGCCAAAAAAATAGAAATTATACAAACATGTAAGAAAATCGTATTATATTTTTCCCACATTCTTTCTTTTCCCCAGATATATTGTTTAAATGTGAACAGTCGTACAAATATCCCATGGGAGTGATACTTTCCACAAGGACAGCTTCCTTGCTTGTAAGAGATTCAGTTCAATTCTCTGGTGGATGAGGGGCCAATTTAGGGTTTTATTTTAACCATAGATGTCCTTATGTGCCATTAGGTGGGGGAAGGGAAGGGAAGAATGATAAATGCCAAATCTCTGTAAGCTGATTAAAAATCATCCTCCATGATGTTGAATTTAGTTGTCTTCATGTTTTGCTTGACTGCACCAACACAAAAGCCTGGTGACATAAGATAAAAGATAAAGAGGACTCAGACAGGCTGTAATTCAGTTCAGATAAAAAAAACCCCACACATCTAGATCCATATTCTAGAAATTAATCTATTTGCTGAAGAGTCAAAGATGAATTACATTCAGTCCTTGCATGAGCTTTACCATCCAAGTGCAAAGAACGAAAGGAAGCTCAGTCATGTCTGACTCTGCGACCCCATGGACTATAGCCCGCCAGGCTCCTCTGTCCATGGAATTTCTCAGGCAAGAATACTGGAGTGGGTTGCCATTTCCTCCTCCAGCACATACATGGAAAGAATGGGCTAGAATTTAAACATGGTATCTCACAAACCACAAGAAAGGATCATACCTAGAGCAGGTAGATATGATTCATTACCTTACAATTCCTTTTGACACAATGATAGTACCCTTGTGGCTGCTGTCCATCACAGGGAAGAAAATAATTAACAGTTTCAGCTAATGAACTAACTAGATGAATGAACCATCCAAGGTACATTGAAAATGAGAAGTTGGGCTTCCCTGGTGGCTCAGTGGTAAAGAATCCACCTGCAGGGTAGGAGACACAGGTTTGATCCCTGATCTAGGAAGGTCCCACATGCCTCGGAGGAAATAAACACGTGGGCCACACTACTGAGCCAGTGCTCGCCCAGGAGCTGTAGCTATGAAGCCCACATACTGCAACTACCGAAGCTGCATACCTAGAGCCTGTGCTCCACAACAAGAGAAGCCACCGCAATGGGAAGATCTCACACTGCAACTAGAGAGTAGCCCTCACTTGTAGCAACTAGAGAAAACCCTGTGCAGCGAAGACCCAGCACAATAATAAATAAATAAAGTCATATATATGTATAAATGAGAAGCAAGCTATGTAGTTTCAGGAGATAATTTATATTGTTGCGTAACTCTATTATATTCTCATAAAATTCAAATTATGCTCCCTTCTAAACAGAAAAAGATTTGGAGTAGGGATAAAATTGAAAAGATTTAGGGAGATATTCCAGGGTTTTTTTGTTAATAACCTTTGTTGTTATTGTTTTAATCATTATATTATCAGAGCTTTATAGGGCTACAACTCTCTTATCTATAAGAATGAGGGGGATCTGATTTCTTTTATGCCATGAAGACTTTACATAAAATTTTGATAGCTCCCATTTGAGCTACAGACTTCAACTTACAGCAAAGCCTAAAAGCATAGCAATTTCTTGAACGTTACTTTACACCAGGCTCTAAGTTAATTGTTTGTCCATACATCATCTTATTTCCTCTTTGTAAAAACTCTCCAAAGAAGCTAATATTGCTTGTCTTATTCAAGGAAATTGTTAGAGATTAACTAATTTGCCCAAAATTACTAATCAACTAAGGGGTGGCATCAGGATTCAGAGCCAAGGTGTCATAAATAGTGAAACTTAATTGTGAATATGACATAATAAAGAAATTATCCTCAGATTTTCAAAAAAATTCATTACAAATACAATTTGTCATTAAATAGCCCTTTTGCTATATATGTAATTGCTCTTTAAGAATATCTGTGCATTTTCCAGAGTAGCTTTGAACTTCACAGAGCTTTAATTCAGCTGGAAAGAGCAGTTTTATCCTTGTAACAAATTAAGGTCAAATACTTTTCTAATGATTTAGGGAAGAAGACTGCAAATTTAAGAAAAAGCTGTATGTTTTCTAATCTTTACTAGAAAGTCAACCAATGCTTTCCTGTTGACATAATTTCTGCTTTGATTGTTAAAAATACCATATATCTAGAATACATATGCTTTATAGAACAGATAAGGAAAGGGAGTAATTTAATCACAACTAAGCAACTAAGCACATTTGAATGGGAAACAGGAAACTAGGCTTAAAAATAGAGTAGAGTATGTAATTCAGTTGGCCTCAAAGCCTCAAACATGCTTTCTCTTTTGCGGTCTTAATAGCTTTCCTCATTCTTTTTCCAGTGCATAAATTGCTTTTTGCTCTGTGAAGAAATATTTGTTTGGTAAAAGTATAGGTGAGGATTTAATTTTAATATAGCAGTGAAATCCCACAGAACACAAAATTCATAAAAAAATGCACAATTCTTAGAAAGACAGAGAATGTAAAAACAAATCAGCTCCATGTCTGTCCTACATCACTATTGTTTCTGCTTTCAGAACCCACTCAGGCTGGAATGTGGGTGGCTGGAAACCAGCTCAGTCTCTGAACACTGGTTCTGGAGATCAATTTAGTTGTACCGATGGCTCAGATGGTAAAGAATCTGCCTGTAATGCAGGAGACCCAGTTTCAATCCCTGGGTAGGGAAGATCCCCAGGAGAAGGAAATGGCTACCCACTCCAGTATTCTTGCCTTGGAAATTCCATGGGCAGGGGAGCCTGTCAGGCTACAGTCCATGGGGTCGCAAAAAGTCAGACACCACCGAGGGACTATCACTTTCTTTCTTTCTTTTTAGTTTATTATCTCATTTCACTGCTTCCATAACATCTGAAGAAAACAACTTCCTTTGAAGTCTTATAGCAATGAGCATCTGCGTGATAATGGTAACATTGACTTTTAATATAATTAAGTGTTTTACTTTTAAAAGAGATTGAGTTGTGATATTTAAGCTGAGAAGGTTCTTTCCTTTGGTAGTAAAGCTGGGAGGATGTGAACCTGCAGCTGCCACAGGCCAGAACCCCAGCCATGTGTAAGGAGCTGGTTCACGTTGGGGGAAAGGAACATGACACAGAAAGATGCAAGAATGAGAGGAAGAAAGAGATATATACACATTCTTGGTGGCACTGGTTTCTTGTTTCCAGTCCCTGACAGGCGAATCTACTTTGACTTCCGGTTTCCTGACACCTGGCTTTTCAGCTTTAATTCTGCAAGTAGCACCAATAGCTTTCCAGTAAATATCATTTGCTTTGTTATTGCTACTGCTGTTTTTATTGTGAATCTTGTGTAAGCTAGCTCAAGTTGTGTGTCTGTCACCTGCAACCGGATGTCCTGATACACAGAGGAACGTTTTCATCTCATGGGCTGAACTATGATCTGAACTCCAGAGGTTCTGTGACCAAGAAGCAAAGGATCACGTAGGCTGTTGCCCCAGCCAATGAAATTGTCTTCAGGGGCTGAACATCAAAAGGCCCAGAAGAGTCCATGGTAAAATCATGCTGAATAAGGTCCATGATAATAGGGCTAAATAAGAGGTAAAGCTATACATTGTGGTTTTCCTGGGAAGTCCAAGTTTATACGAATTGTCTTGGTCTCCTGTCTGGTTTAGCATTAGTCTCAGAGATTTGATTTTCTAAATTAAGCATTGTTATCGGTAGTTCCATTAAAATTGTCCAACATTGGTTTGTTAGAGTGTGGCCATTTTTCATTTCTAGTACCTGCCTCATCAGGTAGTATGTGCGACGTGTGATGAAGATGCTTTTTAACATGTGATGAGGATGAAAGTCCTCCAGCAACAGCCTGTCTCTCTTCTCCTAATCTACCCACATGCAGTGTGACTCACATGTCTCTTGAAATGGCAGAATGCAACGTGATTAAAGATGCATCTAAAACAGCAAACTATTGCCAGTCTCCAAGGGTGACTGAGAAATATGTGCTTATTGCCCTCACCAACCACTTAAAGGATTTACCAGTTATGTCCTGGCCCACGCCATTGTTCAAGAGGCAGGAAGCTGCCAGCCCACAGGTTAGGGTACCAGGGTTAAAGTGAACTGGAGGAAATCGTAGGGGGGTGTGTGTGTGTGTGTGTGTATACTCAGTCGAGTTCAACACCTTGCAACCCCATGAATGGTAGCCCACCAGACTCCTCTGTCCATGGGATTTCCCAGGCAAAAATATTTAAGTTGGTTGCCATTTCTTCTTCCAGAGGATCTTCCTCACCCAGGCATAGGACCTGTGTCTCCTGCATTGGCAGGCAGATTCTTTACCGCTGAGCAGCCTCCAGGGAAGCCCATCTGTTGTGTTATAGATGTTTAATAAATACTTATGGACCAAATAAGGACCTTCTACGGGTCAGTTAGATAGATGTTTAATATCTTTCAAGGGCCACTGCACTCTTCAGCAATTTCAAAGCTTGCTGGTGCTTTCATCAACTTGTGCAATGACAATGTTGAAGTCATTAATACTTGCAAGCTTAGAGATTTCACTACCTAGATCCTAAATATAACTGCAGTAGTTTCTTTTGCTGGTACAGATTATTTTGCAATGGTTATTGGCAAGTTTAAAGAATAACACAATAGCAATTGGCCTAACTCCGGGTTAAATTCAGGAATCCTTTTCTGTACGGGGCTACCATTTCAGGATCTTTTTGGGTGGTATTTTGTTCATAAGTAGTGCTGTATTTCAATTTATTAGATTTGCCTCAAAGAGTTCAATAAAAATCTAACCTTTTAATAAGTCTTCAAAATACAATGCTATTTTTTTGAACTTTCTTCTATCAATCCTCTCCTTTTAGTGACCTGTAATTTAAAAATTACATGCTGAAAAGATCTTTAGAATCCTTTCATAAATTCAGGAAGTCCTTTTATCATGCTAATAATTTCCTAATTTAATAGTTTTATGGGTTGAGTTATTTCTATATCTTGTACGTCATTAAGCAAGGAATCAGGATGAAATTTCTAAAGAAGTAAAAGAATTATATAAAGGTTCACTTTTCTTCTTAGTTCCAGCTTCTCTCTTTCTGTGTGTATAGCCTCAGACTTTTAATATTTAAGTCACTCCCTAATTCTTTAGAAATTCATGGCAAGCTAGGTTGAGGAGTGTGTTGGGCAATTTTCAATGAATTTAGTCAAAAGAAATAACTCAGGCTGATAATTAGCTAATAATTATCCTAAACTCATTGCTTATCCTAAAATCATTGCCTAACTCAACTGACAATTGCTCAGAACTTTATTTTTCTTTGTTTAAATATTGCATGTTTGACCCAAATGTACCAAAACATGTTGCTGGTAGGGAGAATCCTACCCATTTTAGCATCCAAACTTGCTTTTACTCTTCCCTTTCAGTATGAGAAGCAATGATAATCAAGACAGAGGCTTAATTAGGTATTTCAATTTTTCATCTTATTCAAGAAGAGCTATGGTCCAGGCAGGATATCACTGGTTCGTGGTTCTCTCCTGTATCCTCTACTTAAACCCTGTTCACAAAACCTAAACTTTCCATTGATGGTTCCTGCATGTGAAGGATAAAGAGGGAACATTTTCAAGTTAAGGTAGCGTAGTGATGTGGAAGCCTAAAACCTCCCTCCCCTAATACCCACATGCGAGTAGGCAAAAATAATAATGATAAGCAAAGCTAAGGATTCACCAGAAGAAACCAACTACAGGACAAGATTGGGGCAAACATTTCCACCTTTCAAACAGTTTATTTTCTAATAACAGAAGCCATGAATGTAAGATGGCCAGGCTTTTTTCTGAGCAGCCTCATCCAAGAAGCAAAAGGGGAACCAACAAGATCCTGAGAAAAACCTCTTAGATTCTTCAACTTGGAAAGAGGTTGACTAAGGGGCTGAGAAGACAGCGCGAGGCAAGAAGCCATGCACAGGTCAAGCGAAGTCTCTCAGGAGTAGTGACCTTGAATGCCATCAGAAGACCTCAGTATAAGCTCCATGTCACTGGGTTGAGCAGGGGAAATGAGTCACAGCCCAAAGGGATCACCTCCTATGTGGACAGAGCAGTCTCTGATATAGAATAATTAAGGGGGATCTTAGAATATTAAACAGAATCCTTTCATTCAGTTTTTTCATTCAGTCTCAACTGGGTTTTCCCACTTCCTTTCTCCACACACCAAGACTATAGCCAGTATATAGACTATTGAGTACTTTAAGTGTAAAATATAAGGAGGTGGAGGGAATAGCCTGGGATAACTGGGAAGAATATTTTTCTATCCCTTTCTAGAAAAATTTCAAATTTATGAAAATGTCTTTCTAGTGCAGAAAGTTCTGGGATTGGCTTACAAGTTAGTTTCACATGGACAAATAACCAAAGGGAGAATTTTGATATTAGCTTTTTAAGTTTGAATGTTAATTCTCAAAGTAACCCATAGTTATTTTTTTTTTCTAACCCGAAAGTGTATTAACACGCTTTCCCACAGTCATTTTGACTTTTCTGACGTTTCCTTTTAATCAAATTGTCATTAACATCTGTTTCAGGCAACAAGACTTTCCCATGGTAGCAAAACTATGATGATTTTTTCATATGGAGAATGTAATGGAAATGCGTGAATTGAGGAAAACAAACTAACAACTTAAAAAATCATGGGATGAAGGAAATAACTTGATTGAAATATAACTTGAATATAAATTTTATTCTGTGGGGAAGATTATGAGAAGGATACATTACTCACAGTAGGGTGTTTTTTTTTTTTTTTTTTTTTGTCTAAAAGCTTGCAGAGGACCAACCAGTAGTAGTAGCATTTTGGTTTTCCTGGGACAAGCCTCAAGTAACTCTTCTGTCTTACTGCCCTTCCTGAGGACTTTCCCAAGATGAAAGGAGCCTCTCAAATTTAGTCTCTGTTGTCATTAGTGGGTCTTTATTGTCATGAGCAATGAGGCAAGTCGAAAACTTTTTCATTAATAATACAAGGTAAACCAATGTGTCAAAAACTGTTGGATAAGGAAATTCCCTGGTGGTCCAGGGGTTAGGATTCCATGCTTTTAGGCTGGGGTTTGATCCTTGGGCTGGGAACAGATCTTGCAGGACTTGCAGCACAGCCAGAAACAAAAACAAAACCATCGAATGGTAACTAGTGGGGCACTTGTCTTTGTTATTATAGCCATTCGATGGCTAAAACTGTCTCTAACTCTCATCCCCACTGGCATGAACTTTTATCCATTTACCCATTCCCATCACCAAGAGAAGTACTGAAAGAGGGCAGGTATCCCAGAACTTACTTTGTTCATATGTTGTTTTTAGAACAAGTTCTTGATTACTTTCCACAAACAACAGTCTTCTTAAGCTCATCAAAATTTACTACAAGGCTCCTGGCTTGTTTTAAACACCATACTTGAGTATTGTATCCAAAACAAGTTTGCTTCAAAAAGGGCAAAGGAAGACTTGTTTAGCAAAATCTTTCTACATAAGTGCCCTGAGAGGTTGACTAACATTCTAGAAAATTCTTTATAGAATCAAAATTAAACCGATTAGAATCTTAGAGCTGGAAAAAATATCCAAGATATCTAGTTTCTCTCTCTCTCTTTCTAGTATACTCTTGTTTGATATGTGATTTTTCTTAATAATCTTTCTTCATTTATCTGTTCTACAGGTATTTATTGGTGGTGGTGGTTTAGTCGCTAGGTGGTGTCTGACTCATAGTGAAGTAGCCCACCAGGCCCTTCTGTCCATGGAATTTCCCAGGCAAGAACACTGGAGTGGGCTGCCATTTCCTTCCCCAGGGAATCTTCCTGACCCAGGGACTGGACCTGTGTCTCCTGCATTGCACGTGGATTCTCTACCCCTGAGTCACCAGGGAAGCCACAGGTATTGATTAATCTTTGTCAATCTCTGCTAGGTACTGGGTATGGAGGGCTGAGCAAAACACATAGTCTCTGATCTTACGGAGTTTCAATTCTCCTGAGAAAGACAAAATCAAATCATTATGCAAATAACTCTATAATCCCAATTTGACAAGCTTTGGTTGCTCCAGCTGTACAGGATTTATTATTTTTATAGGTAGCTACTCTATTTATATAATACTGACTGAGAAATTTCTTTTAAATATATTTCTATATCCTGTAACCCAGGCCATCATTTTTACATGCTTTGAGGAACCTTTGTAACATCATGTTTGTACCATTTTCTTCAGTCTTTGCCAGGGTTTTAAATCAGGAGGGTATTTCTTAGTTGAGTTCATGTCCTACCCTTGTCGATTGAGCACACTCAGAATCCAGCTCCAAATAGAAAACATGGTCCGAAAGAATTCATGCTCTCCAGTGTTCATTGCAGCACTGTTTACAATAGGCAAGGCATGGAAGCAATCTAAATGTCCATTGACAGAGGAATAGATCAAGAAGATGTGGTACATATAGATGATGGAATGTTATCCAGCCATTAAAAAGAATGAAATAATTCCATTTGTATCAACATGGGTGGGCCTAGAGATTGTCATACTGAGTAAAGATACATCAGACAGAGAAGGAAAAATGTCATATGACTTCCCTTAAACTGGGAATCTAAAAAGAAATGAAACAATTGAAATTATTTACAAAACAAAAACAGACTCACAGACTTAGAGAACAAACTTAAGGTTTCTGGGGGGAATGATGGGGAGAAGGGATAGTTAGGGAGTCTGGGACTGACATGTACGTGCTGCTCTATTAAGAACAGATAAGGGCTTCCTGGGTGGCTCAGTGGTAAATGTGGGAGACTTGGGTTTGGTCTCTGGTTCAAGAAGATCCCACATGCTGCTAAGAAACTAAACCCATGCACCGCAACTGTTGAGCTTGTACTCTAGAGCCCAGGAACCACAGCTACTGAGCCTCTGCACCCCACTACTGAGTAGGCTCCTGAAGCCTGCTCGCCCTAGAGCCTGTGCTCTGAAATAAGAGAAACCACCTCAGTGAGAAACCCGTGAACCCCAACTAGAGAGTAGTTCCTGCTCACCACAACTAGAGAAAAGTCTGTGCAGCAACAAAGACCCAGCATAGCCACAAATAAACAAACAAATTAAAAAAAAAAAGAATGGATACTCAACAAGGTCCTACTGTATAACCCAGGGAACTCTGCTCACTATTATGCAGCAGCCTGGAGGGAAGGGGAGTTTCAGGGAGAATGGAGACATGTATATGTAGGGCTGAGTCGCTCTGCTGTGCACCTGAAACTACCACCACACTGTTAATCGGCTACTGCTGTTCAATCGCTAGGTCATATCCGACTATGCAACCCCATGCAACCCCATGGACTGCGGCATGCCAGCCTTCTCTGTCCTCCGCTCTCTCTCGGAGTTTACTCATGTTCATGTCCATTGACTCAGTGATGCTATCTAATCAACTCATCTGGCTGTATATAATCGGCTATCCCCCAATACAAAATAAAAAGTTAAAGAATCCAGCTCCCTGGGAATTCTCCCAACTTCTGCTAGTACATGTTGGCTGGATGCTACAGCTCTGTTGGAGGCGGAGTCTCTTTCCTTCCTTATCAGGTCTAACACGTTCCAGCTGGGTTATTGTTGTCTTTGTGGCCAGTAGGGAAAGTGGGAGCAGATCCTGACTATGATTTAGACTATTTCACAGGAGGACTTCTGCAGAAGTAAAGGGGGAAGTTCAGGCCCTTAATGGGAAGGAGTAGGCCATTCTGGGCTCACAAGGCAGGGGAATCTAGAGATTCAAGAATTTCAGATGACCTCATCCGTATGTCAGCGTCTCATTCTTTGTCACATAAAGCCTGATCTTGGCCCAGCAGACTGAGAAGAATCCTGAGCTCTTCTCCTCTTAATCAGGGCTGGGCCTGGTCCTCTGCTTTCATTGCCCACTAGCTATAGAACATTATGATCTTTCATATGTTATTGATACAAAAGACGCCCTCGGGTTACAAGCTCAACTATTCATTGCCAATTAATAACTTTCTGCCTTTGATCTTTTCCAATTTGTCAATCAGCCTTAGCACTCAATTTTTCCATCCTTATAGTCATGTTTACCTCTATTTCTCAAATGCCAGAAACATCACACATGCATGTGAAATTTCTTTCACCAGAATCCCATTTCAGGTCAGCATCAGTGAAAGTTTTAGCCGTAGCCCAGTAAACTTCTGCAGGGACTGTGTTTCAACTTCTATCAGTACTAGAGTCCTCATTACCAGTTGGGTGGCACATAATCTAATCCCCAAATCCCATTTTAGTGTCTGCCCTCTTAGACTCTGTTTGGTACTGATTGTTGCACCATTGGGTTTTCCGGGTGGTGCCAGAGGTAAAGAATCTGCCTGTCTATGCAGGAGGCATAAGAGACATGGGTTCAATGCCTGGGTCAGGAAGATTTCCTGGAGGAAGGCATGACAACCCACTTCAGTATTCTTGCCTGGAGAATTCCATGGACAGAGGAGCCTGGTGGGCTACAGTCCATGGGGTCACAAAGAGTTGGACACGACTGAAGCAACTTAACACACACATTGCAATATTAGTTCCCTAGGAAGCAGACTTCTAGACAGAAATGAGAGAGAGAGAGAGGAGTTTATCAAGTTGTGCTCTTAGGATGGTGACTGCAGCCATGAAATTAAAAGACTCTTGCTCCTTGAAGGAAAGCTATGATCAACCTAGACAGCATATTAAAAATCAGACACATTACTTTGCCAACAAAGGTCCATCTAGTCAAAGCTATGGTTTTTCCAGTGGTCATGTATGAATATGAGTTGGCCTATAAAGAAAGCTGAGCACTGAAGAATTGATGCTTTGAGACTGTGGTGTTGGAGAAGACTCTTGAGAATTCCATGGACTGCAAGGAGATCCAACCAGTCCATCTTAAAGGAAATCAGTCCTGAATATTCATTGGTAGGACTGATGCTGAAGCTGAAGCTCCAGTACTTTGGCTACCTGATGAAAAGAATTGACTCACTAGACAAGACTCTGATGCTGGGAAAGGTTGAAGGCAGGAAGAGAAGGAGATGACAGAGGATGAGATGGTTGAATGGCATTACTAACTCAATGGACGGGAGTTAGTGTAAACTCCAGGAGTTGGTGATGAACAGGGAAGCCTCACATGCTGCAGTCCATGGGGTCACAAAGAGCTGGACACGACTGAGTGACTGAATTGAACTGAATTTAGGATGTACTTCTATGAAACAGAAGAGGACAAAGGGAGACAGGACTGAACAAAAATATACTGGCCTTGCCATAGTCTCAACAAAGGCCTCAACTCATCCTGAGGGAAGTTCTGAAACTGGGATATTCTTTAAGGTTGTTCAAGCTTGGGACAAGGTGGCTAGACTTTTATACTCCTAAGTCACCCATCAGTAAATACAGATCGCCCTAGGAAGGCACCATGACTTTCGGTGAGATGGTAGAAACACTCACCAAAGAGAGAGCTGAGGCAGTCTGCTGGGCATTCCCTCCAGCAGCTTGGGAAATAAATCTTTCATTTATGAAGGTGGTGCATCATATCTATTGGGCTTCTCTGGTGGCACTAGTGGTAAAGAATCCACCTGCCAATGCAGGAGATGTGGGTTTGATTCCTGGGTCAGGAAGATCCCTTGGAGGAAGAAATGGCAACCCGTTCTAGTATTCTTGCCTGGAGAATCCCACGGACAGAGGAGCCTGGCAGGCTACAGTCCACGGGGTCACAAAGAGTCAGACACAACTGAGCCACTGAGAATGCATGCATCATATCTATTAAGGAGAAAAGGAGAGAACTTCTGAATTTCAAAGTCAGTAAAGTGGCTGGGGCTATCTCAAGTTTTCCTGTTTAAATATGCTTCACCCCCATTCTGGGCTTCCCTGGTGGCTCAGGTGGTAAAGAATCCGCTTGCAATGTGAGAGACCTGTGTTCTATCCTTGGGTTGGGATGATCCCCTGGAGCGGGGCGTGGCAACCCACTCCTGTATCACTGCCTGGAGAATCCCCATGGACAGAGAAGCCTGGTGGGCTACAGTTCATGGGATCACAAAGAGCTGGACACGATTTAGTGACTAAACACAGCAGCACCCCCTTTCTCCTCTGCACTAATTGACTCATGATACAGAAGTGCATCTGTATCCACGAAATAGTCTCTTTTCAAAATATCAAAGAGAACCTGTTTTATTTCTCTTATTAACCTATCTGAGCTTTATACCATCTTAAGAAAACAGATTTTTTTTTTTTTTTACTACTGAGAAAGGGTGTAGGAATCTTTAAATCCAAATGTTTTCTGTTTCCTCACTCTGTCTTTTCTAGTTGATAGTATTCCTTATGCTGCATTCTCTAAATAATCTTTACTGTGAGTTACAGATATACTGTAAAAATCATTCCATTGTCTGTCAGCCAGACTTGCATTGTGATTTATAAATGCAATTTTAGAATTCAGGAATTCCTTTTCTCTTTATCAGTTCTGGCTTTCAAATTAAACTCTCTATAGAGTAGAAATTTAAAAATTAATTTGGGGGACTTCCCTGGTTATCCAGTGACTAAGACTCTGTACTTTCAATGCAGAGGTTGGAGTCGGGGCATGGGTTCAATTCCTGGCCAGGGAACTAAGACCCCATATGCCATGTGGCCAAAAAAAGAAAAGCAAAACAAGTAAACAAAATAAATTCCATGATGACCAAAGAAACTTCATAGCAGCTCTGAATGCAGATCTTCAGTCCTCTTCCATATAAGAAAAAAATAAATTTAAAAATAAATAAATAATAAAAATTTATTTGGCAATAATAGTTGACTAGAGAATTTATGGTTCTCCTATAAGTCAACATTTCAAAAGATGGAGAGTTTTAAATAATCACTAATTGAAATGAATATAGCTGTGTTTAAAGTTTTCCCAAACTCTAGTTATTATACAGTAGTGTTCATACTTTACATATATATTGGCATAATACATTTAAAATGTAAAAATTATTTGCATCTCATCCCTGTTTTTGTATCCATTGCTAAGCTCCATTCAAGTGCTAGAAAGAACTTTCTATATGTACTTTCCTGAAGATTGGGCTGATACAACAAATAAGCCAATTAAATGCTTAATAAGATTTGTAAATCTACAGCAGAAACAAATAATCTTGAAAACAAAGCTAAAATTTGCGACAGCAAGGCTCTATTGGAAAAAAAAAAAAAAAAGAATAAGTGAATTCTGACTTCTCTGAGCCAGTATAACTTGAAGCAGATTCAAAGGATACAAGATGTGACCTGTGTGCTCATTCATTCAATTATGTCCAACTCTTTGAGCCCCATGAACTGTAGCCTGTCACACTCCTCTAACCATGGGATTTTCCAGGCAAGAACACTGGAGTGGGTTATCTCGATTCAGTTCAGTTCAGTTCAGTCACTCGGTCACGTCTGACTCTTTGCAAACCCATGGACTGTAGCACCCCAGGCCTCCCTGTCCATCACCAACTCCTGGAGCTTACTCAAACTCATGTCCATTGAGTCACTAATGCCATCCAACCATCTCATCTTCTGTCATCCCCTTCTCCTCCCGCCTTCAGTCTTTCCCAGCATCAGCGTCTTTTCAAATGAGTCAGTTCTTCGCATCAAGTGGCCAAAGTATTGGAGTTTCAGCTTCAGCATCAGTCCTTCCAATGAATATTCAGGACTGATTTCCTTTAGGACGAACTGGTTGGATCTCCTTTAAGTCCAAGGGACTCTCAAGAGTCTTCTCCAACACCACAGTTCAAAGGCATCAATTCTTAAGCGCTCATCCTTCTTTATGGTCCAACTTTCACATCCATACATGACTACTGGAAAAACCATAGGTTTGACTAGACGGACCTTTGTTGGCAAAGTAATGTCTCTGCTTTTTAATATGCTGTCTAGGTTTGTCATAGATTTTCTTTCAGGGAGCAAGTGTCTTTTAATTTTATGGCTGCAGTCACCATCTGCAATGATTTTGGAGTGAAAAAAAAAAAAATAGAGTCTGCCACTGTTTCCGTTATTTCCCCATCTATTTGCCATGAAGTGATGAGACCAGATGCCATGATCTTCATTTTCTGAATGTTGAGTTATAAGCCAGCTTTTTCACTCTCCTCTTTTACTTTCATCAAGAGGCTCTTTAGTTCTTCACTTTCTGCCATTTGGATGGTGTCATCTGTGTACCTGAAGTTACTGATATTTCTCCCGGCAATCTTGATTCCAGCTTTTGCTTCATCCCGTCTGGCATTTCACATGATGTATTCTGCATATAAGTTACATAAGCAGGGTGACAATATACAGCCTTGACATACTCTTTTCCCGATTTGTTGGAACCAGTCTGTTGTTCCATGTCAGTTCTAACTGTTGCTTCCTGACCTGCATAGTCATTTCACATGATGTATTCTGCATATAAGTTACATAAGCAGGGTGACAATATACAGCCTTGACATACTCTTTTCCCGATTTGTTGGAACCAGTCTGTTGTTCCATGTCAGTTCTAACTGTTGCTTCCTGACCTGCATAGAGATTTCTCAAGAGGCAGGTCAGGTGGTCTGGTATTCACATCTCTTGAAGAATTTTCCACAGTTTATTGTGATCCACACAGTCAAAGGCTTTGGCATAGTCAATAAAGCAGAAGTAGATGTTTTTCTGGAACTCTCTTGCTTTTTTGATGATCCAATGCATGTTGGGTTATCTTAATATCAAAGTATAAATTAGAGATGATGCATTATTGATGAGAGCTTAGAAAAGTTGATTTTTAAGAAAAAGTTCTTTCCTACCTGTTTTTTGTGTATGAGAACTGAAATTCTAGGTGGTTTTAGAAGTATTGGGAAACATATAGTCACCATCTTCTGGATTCCTGGAAGTGACATATGACACCACAAAATTCACAGAGAAGTTTCATGTGTAACTTTACTGTACCTTAGGGATAGATCAGCAGTGACTGAGGGGGATGACTAGGCTGATGGGCTTGGGGTGGTCTTAGAAAGCCACTTGTAGCTCAAGAAGTAGACATTATACTTTTATCCAATACCCTTTCTCCTTCTCTGTCTCCCTGCTTGCATGTGAAAGAAACGTTTCCCAGTTCTCTTGCAGTCAGATGGGACCATGTTCCTAATTTGGCCAATAAAATGTAATTAGAAGTGATATGTCAAGTTAGAAGCTGAGTTACTGAAAAATCCCAAGTTGATTCTCTAGTTCCTCTCTTACCTATCACAGTGATAGAGAATCATGTTGTCTAGATAATATGGCTGCAAGATGGTTAGTGAAATCTTCAGCATGGTCCCTGAGAGACTCTATGGAGCAGAGTCCTCCAGAAAACCTCACCAGGCATGCAGCATTCACGCACTGATATTTGGGATTAGTTTTCTTTCTTCCTCTCCTTCTTTCTTCTGTATCCTATCAATAGGTAAATAGATGAAAATTCTCAAAGTCCCAAATGGAGAGAATTCAGAGGGCCTTAACAAACTCAAGGTTAGAATGTAGAGCATTAGCGTATGTGGATTTGGGCAGTCATTCCTGTCTTCATGATGGCAACAAAAAGCCTACATATGATATGCATAAGTACTAAGTTACTTCAGTCATGTCCAACTCTGTGCAGCACTATGGACTGTATCCCACTGGTCTCCTCTGCCCACGGGGTTCTTCAGGCAGGAATACTGGAGTGGGTTGCCATGCCCTCCTCCAGGGGATCTTCCCTACCCACAGATCAAACCCCTGTCTTCTTATGTTTCCTGCACCGGCAGGCAGGTTCTTTTACTCTTAGCACCACCTGGGATATGTGATACAGCAAAGCCCACAGACTCTATTCTTGTTTCAGAATAATGTGTAAGTATCATGTAAGTAATAATTACATAAGTAATATGTATGTAATATGTAAAGTGTTCTCTGGAAATATAAGTTTGCACTAAAGGAAAGGAAGAAGAAAAAAGGTCAGAGGGAAAATTTTGAGAACTGATTTTAAATACTGAATGGTTCACTTTAAAAATCATATATAATTGCACTACTTTAAGTGCAGAATTAATTTTTTCCTGTTGTCCACAAAAAGTGAGAGTTCATAATGCACATTGAGTAGACCAAGCAGAATCAAAGATAGTACCAAAAATCAATAAAAGGCAGAGTTGGCTTTGTAGAAAACTGAGCCCATGAAGAATACTTTAGAAACCTGAGAATGAATGAGGCACAATAATTAAAAAGAAGAGACAACATTAATTTTATTTCCAGATGATGAAATGACTTTTTTAATATTTATTTTTAATTGGAAGATAATTGCTTTACAATGTTCTATTGGTTTCTGTCACACAACAATGTGAATCAGCCATAAGTATAAATAGGGAGTGCCCCTATTATAACTATAATAGAGCCTCCTATTGAACCTCCCTCCCACCCTCCAACCCATCCCACTCCTCGAGATTGTCACAGAGCCCTGGGTTGAGCTCCTAGTTTATACAACAATTTCTAGCTAGCTATTTTACGAGTGGTAATGTAAATGTCTCAGTGTTACTCATCCCACCCTCTCCTTCCCTCGCTGGGTCCATACATGTATTCTTTATGTCTGCATCTCTATTCCTCCCCTGCAAATATGTTCCTCAGAACCATTTTCCTAGATTCCATATATGTGCGTCAATATATGATATTTGTTTTTCTCTTTCTGACCTACTTCACTCTGTATAACAGGCTCTAGGTTCATCCACCTCACTAGAACTGACTCATTCATTCCTTTTTATGGCTGAGTAATATTTCATTTTATATATGTACCACAGCTTCTCTATCCATTTAGGTTGATGGATATCTAGGTTTCTTCCATGTCCTGGCGATTGCAAAGAGTGCCACAGTGCACACTGAGGTACATGTGCTTTCTTTTGAATTATGGCTTTCTCAGGGTATATGCCCAGAGGTGGGATTCCTGAGTCAGATGGCAGTTCTTAGTTTTCTAAGGAATAAGATGACTAACTTTAAAAAGTGCAATGATTCAGCAGCAAAACAATTAGAACAACAATAATCTCAGTAACTTCCCAAAGTGTTCTTTTTTTTGTAATAGAATAGGGCCAGTATTATGGTTTGATTAGAATCAAGTCTTTAAATAATTATTAACTAAACTATGGGGTCGCACAGAGTCGGACACGACTGAAGCGACTTAGCAGCAGCAGCAGCAGCAAACTATGTTTAGTTAAAAATTACTGTGTACTCTTTTAAAAGAAGAATAAAAGAAGAAAAAAAAACAAGAACTTTGGAAATTTTTTTTTTTTCTTTTTGGACTCTGTACCATCAAGAAAATTTTAAGAAATTAAAATATCAATAAAATATGTTTAAGTAAACAAAAAATTTCAATACAAATAAATATTGATTTAATACAAATGAAGCCACCAATTTCCCAAATTTAAAAAGCAGAAGTTATAAAATACAATGTTAAGACATTCTATTCATACCAATATATCAATTATGTATTTGTGTTGCATTTTGTTGCTAATTACAGAATGTGGTAAGATGTCTAGCATTTAAATGATAACTAAAATAATTTTTCTATATAAAAGAATCACAAGCTATAATACACAACTTTAAGAAATTCCATTTGCAATCATGTATCAGTTTGTGAAATGCACTTTGCTGCTTGGGACGGGGACTGAAACATAAAAGCTGTGTAAACAAAATGGAAGTCCCTTTGCTTTTCACTAAAAAAAAGTCTAGGGATAGATAGTCCAGAGCTAGTATGGCTTCTTCTCTCTTTCTGTTTTGTCATCCTTAGAAAATGGCTTTCTATCATTAAGTTTGCCCCATGTGTATAATGACTGCTGGAACTCCAGCTATCATGTCCATAGTCCCAAGAGCAGGAAGAAGTGAAGTGAAGTGAAGTCGCTCAGTCGTGTCCGACTCTTTGCGACCCCATAGACTGTAACGTACCAGGCTCCTCTGTCCATGGGATTTTCCAGGCAACAGTACTGGAGTGGATTGCCATCTCCTTCTCCAGGGAATCTTCCCAACCCACGGCTCGAACCCAGGTCTCCCGCATTGTAGACAGACGCTTTACCGTCTGAGTCACCAGGGAAGTCAACAGCCGGAAGGTGAAGGTTAAATTGTACACTTACTCTAGTTGTCTGTCCTCATTTTACTAAACCTTTCTAGGAGTGTCATCTGAAAACATTCACTTATGTCCCATTGGCCAGAAATTAGCCACAGGCTAGCTATAAGGGAGAAAGTGAAAGTGAAAGTCACTCAGTTGTGTTGGACTCTTTGTGACCCCATGGACTATACAGTCCATGAAATTCTCCAGGCCAGAATACTAGAGTGGGTAACCTTTCCCTTCTGCAGGTGATCTTCCCAACCCAGGGATAGAACCCAGGTCTACCCCATTGCAGGCAGATTCTTTACCAGCTGACCCCCAAGTCCATAAGGGAGATGGGGGAATATAATCTTTGTGAAAATTTTTTCAAGAAACGGGAATACCAGACCACCTTACTTGCCTCCTAAGAACCCTATATGCAAATCAAAAAGCAACAGTTAGAATTGGACATGAAACAACAGACTGATTCCAAATTGGGAAAGGAGTACACCAAGGCTGTATATTGTCACCCTGCTGATTTCACTTATATGCAGAGTACATCATGCGAAATGCCAGGCTGGATGAAGTACAAGCTGGAATCAAGATTGCCTGGAGAAATATCAATAACCTCAGATATGCAGGTGACACCACCCTTATGGCAGAAAGTGAAGAAGAACTAAAGAGCCTCTTGATGGTGCAAGAGGAGACTGAAAAAAGATGGCTTTAAACTCAATATTCAAAAAATGAAGATCATGGCATCTGGTCCCATCACTTCATGGCAAATAGAAGGGGAAACAATGGAAACAGTGACAGACTATATTTTCTTGGGCTTCAAGATCACTGCAGATGGTGACCGCAGCCATAAAATTAAAAGACACTTGCTCCTTGAAAGAAAATCTATGACAAACCTAGAAAGTAGGTTAAAAGCAAGAGACATTACTTTGCAACCAAAACTATGGTTTTTCCAGTAGTCAAGTATGAATGTGAAAGTTGGACCATCAAGAAGGATAAGTGCTGAAGAATTAACACTTTTGAACTGTGGTGTTGGAGAAGACTCTTGAGAGTCCCTTGGATTGCTAGAGATCAAACCAGTCAATCCTAAAGGAAATCAATCCTGAGTATTCATTGGAGGGATTGATGCTAAAGCTGAAGCTCCAATACTCTGGCCATCTGTTGCTAAGAGTTGATTCATTAGAGAAGACCCTGATGCTGGGAAAGGTTGAAAACAGGAAGAGAATGGGAACAGAGGATGAAATGGTTGGATGGCATCGCTGACTCAGTGGACCCGAATTTGAGCAAGCTCCAGGAGATAGCGAAGGACAGCGAAGCTTGGAGTGCTGCAGTCCATGGGGTTGCAAAGAGCTGGACAACACTGAGCTACTGAACAGTAACAATCTTTTAACTGAGCACTTTACCACTTTGAATCAAACCAAGATAATTTTATTAAAGGAGAAAAGGAAAGTGGATATTAGTTTTGGCAAGTAGCCATCTCTACCATAAGAACCATTTGAAAGTGCATAATGTTTAGAATTATGGAAGATCTGTTCTTGGGCATGTAAAATAAGATTTGAATAAACCAAATTTCAGCAAAGTTGAAAAATATCTGAATATAATTAGAAGTGCAAGGGCGGCTTTGGGTGGGAGAGACCTGAGGATGGAATGGCTTGCTGTCAAGGTTCTAGCTTTTGTTCAGGGTGGCGTTTGCAAGTGCTTACTTCATTATTAAACATTACTGGGCTTCCCTGGCCATCCAGGGGTTAAGGATCCACCTGTCAATGCAGAGGACACAGTTTCAATCCCTGGTCGAGGAAGATTCCACATGCCCCGGGACAACTAAGCCCATGCACCACAACAACCGAGCTCAGCTGCAACTGCTGAGGCCCTGCATGCCCTAGAGCCCGCGCTCCACCGCAAGAGAAGCCCCTGTAATGAGAAACATGCGCACTGCAAGTGGAGAGCAGCCTCCGCTTGCCGCAACTAGAGAAAGCCCATACACAGCAATAAAGGCCCAGAGCAGCCAAAAGTGATAAAATAAATTAAAATAGAAAAATAAAGCCAGCTTTATTACCAAAAAAAACTAAGAAAAAATTACTAGTAACAATAAATAGAAGCAGACCCCACATGAGCGAACAATAAGAGTGTGTCATGAGCCAAGGTTTGTTATTCATACATTTCAAAAAAAGGTGCAATTTTCAAAGTTGAATTTTTTAAATTTGAAAATAACTTTAGAGTTAGAGCTATGCATATGGAAAAATACATGGATGAGAAAGCCAAGAAAACAATGGGAAAAGAGAAGAAAGAAAAAAATGTGCACTGTCAAAATTTTAATACTCCAAGCATATTATTTTAGCTAAGCACTTTGCTTCTTGGAAGAAGGAACCAGATCCTAATCATAAACCCACACTGTCATAAATTCATGGGTGACATCTTGTGTGTATTTTATTGGGAGTAATGGAAAGGAATTCATTGCTCATCTTTCTGCACCAAAGAAAGTTGCTCCTTGCTGTGTTCATTCTACTTCATTCTGCCATGACTCATCTGAGGATTTCAAGGTCTTTTTTTTTTTTTTTTAATGCTGTATCATCATCACCTTCTGCAAAGACTCTTAGTTACTTAGCCCAATATTCATCCTCTCTTTCTGCCTTGATCTTATTCGGAACCACTGGTGGTATGGAAGTGAAAGCGTGTAGCTTCTAGGAAATTTTCTGAAAAGCACGTTCCTTTTGGCCTTTCTACTGTTTCTTCTCTCCTCCTGCCTAAAATGCAGAAATGATGCATTTGTGAGCTCCATGTGTGACTGAAGCATGAAGTCTGTGACTCCACAGAACCCCTGCATCAGGCTCCGGCTGCACTCACTGAACTTCCTCCAACACCAGAGCATAAACTCATGCTTTTCAATTTCCTTAGTCGGGTCTCTGTTATACGCAACTGAATCCGATCCTAACTGACACAGTTACCTTCTTTTGGTTATTTGCTTGTGTGCTCAGTTGCTCAGTGGTGTCAGACTCTTTGTGACCCTATGGACTGTAGCCCACCAGGCTCCTCTGTCTATGGGATTCTCCAGGCAAGAATACTGGAGTGGGTTGCCATGCCTTCCTCCAGGGGATCTTCCCAACCCTCGGATGGAATCTGAGTTTCCTGCGGCTTCTGCATTGCAGGCAGATTCTTACCCACTGAGCCACCTGGGGAACCCCTTTCTTGGTTATATGTCAAGCAATTTTAAGAATCACAGGAAGCCAGCAGTAGAACGCTAAGCAGAATCTATATTGTGAAGCAGGATCTTAAAGACAGTGATGGAAGAGATTCTTTCTCCTGTGCATTGGAGAAGACATCCTCTAAGATACATATACATTATACTTTACTGTTCAGTTCAGTCGCTCAGTCATATCCGAGTCTTTGCGACCCCATGCACTGCAGCACACCAGGCTTCCCTGTCCATCACCAACTCCCAAAGCTTACTCAAACTCATGTCCATTGACTCGGCGATGCCATCCAACCATCTCATCCTCTGTCGTCCCCTTCTCCTCTCACCTTCAATCTTTCCCAGCATCAAGGTCTTTTCCAATGAGTCATTTCTTTGCGTCAGGTGGCCAAGTATTAGAGTTTCAGCTTCAGCATCAGTCCTTCCAATCAATATTCAGGACTGATTTCCTTTAGGATGGACTGGTTGGATCTCTTTGCAGTCCAAGGGACTCTCAAGAGTCTTCTACAACACCACAGTTTAAAAGAATCAATTCTTCAGCACTCAGCTTTCTTTATAGTTCAACTCTCACATCCATACATGACTACGGGAAAAACCATAGCTTTGACTATACAGGCTTTTGTTGGCAAAATACTGTCTCTGCTTTTTAATATGCTGTCTAAGTTGGTCATAGCTTTCCTTCCAAGGAGCAAGCATCTTTTAATTTCATGGCTGCAGTCACCAGCTGCAGTGATTTTGGAACCCAAAAAAATAAAGTCTGCCACTGTTTCCATTGTTTCCCCATCTATTTGCCATGAAGTGATGAGACCAAATGCCATGATCTTAGTTTTCTGAATGTTGAGCTTTAAGTCAATTTTTTCACTCTCCTCTTTCACTTTCATCAAGAGGCTCTTTAGTTCCTCTTCACTTTCTGCCATAAGGGTGGTGTCATCTGCATATCTGAGGTTATTGATATTTCTCCCAGCAATCTTGATTCCAGCTCGTGCTTCATCCAGCCTGGCATTTCACATAATGTACTCTGCATATAAGTTAATTAAGCAGGGTGACAATATACAGTCTTGACATACTCCTCTCCCTATTTGGAGCCAGTCTGTTGTTCTACATCCAGTTCTAAATGTTGCTTCCTGACCTGCATACAGATTTCTCAGGAGGCAAGTAAGGTGGTCTGGTATTCACATCTCTTTCAGAATTTTCCAGTTTGTTGTGATCCACACAGTCAATGGCTTTGGCATAGTTAATAAAGCAGAAGTAGATGCTTTTCTGAAACTCTCTTGCTTTTTCGATGATCCAATAGATACTGGCAATTTGATCTCTGGTTCCTCTGCCTTTTCTNTCCCATCTCTTTCAGAATTTTCCACAGTTTATTGTGATCCACACAGTCAGAGGCTTTGGCATAGTCAATAAAGCAGAAATAGATGTTTTTCTGGAACTCTTGCTTTTTCCATGATCCAGCGGATGTTGGCAATTTGATCTCTAGTTTCTCTGCCTTTTCTAAAACCAGCTTGAGCATCTGGAAGTTCATGGTTCACGTACTGCTGAAGCCTGGCTTGGAGAATTTTGAGTATTACTTTACTAGCATGTGAGATAAATGCAATTGTGCAGTAGTTTGAACATTCTTTGGCATTGCCTTTCTTTGTGATTGGAATGAAAACTGACCTTTTCCAGTCCTGTGGTCACTGCTGAGTTTTCCAAATTTGCTGGCAGATTGAGTGCAGCACTTTCACAGCATCATCTTCCAGGATTTGAAAAAGCTCAACTGGAATTCCATCACCTCCACTAGCTTTGTTCATAGTAATGCTTTCTTTTTTTTTTAATTTAAAAAATTTTTAATATAAATTTATTTATTTTAATTGGAGGTTAATTACTTTACAATATTGTATTGGTTTGCCATACATCAACATGAATCCGCACTGTGTATACATGTGTTCCCCATCTTGAACCCTCCTCCCATGTCCCTCCCCGTACCATCCCTCTGGGTCATCCCAGTGCACCAGCCCCAAGCATCCTGTATCATGCATCGAACCTGGCGACTCATTTCATATATAATATTGTACATGTTTCAATGCCATTCTCCCAAATCATCTGACCCTCTCCCTCTCCCACAGAGTCCAAAAACTGTTCTATACATCTGTGTCTCTTTTGCTGTCTCACATACAGGGTTATGGTTACCATCTTTCTAAATTCCATATATATGCTTTAGTATACTGTATTGGTGTTTTTCTTTCTGGCTTACTTCACTCTGTATAATAGGCTCCAGTTTCATCCACCTCATTAGAACGTACTGATGCTTTCTAAGGCCCACTTGACTTCACATTCCAGGATGTCTGGCTCTAGGTGAGTGATCACACCATCATGATTATCTGGGTTGTGAAGATCTTTTTTGTACAGTTCTTCTGTGTATTCTTGCCACTTCTTCTTAATATCTTCTGCTTCTGTTAGGTCCATACCATTTCTGTCCTTTATCAAGCCCATCTTTGCATAAAATGTTCCCTTGGTATCTCTAATTTTTTTGAAGAGTCTCTAGTCTTTCCCATTCTGTTGTTTTCCTCTATTTCTTTGCATTGATCACTGAGGAAGGCTTTCTTATCTCTCCTTGCTATTCTTTGGAACTTTGCATTCAGATGCTTATATCTTTCCTTTTCTCCTTTGCTTTTGCTTCTCTTCTTTTCACAGCTATTTGTAAGGGCTCCTCAGACAGCCATTTTGCTTTTTAGCATTTCTTTTCCATGGGAAAGACAGAAAAAAAGTTCTTAACGAGAACTGTTAAACATGGTCATTAATGAACACTCAGCCTTGGATCTAAGGATCTTCTATGTGCCAAGGCTTTGCATATGTGATTTCCAGTCCTCACAACAACCCTGAGAAAATAGGATAACTAATCCAATTTATAGGTGAGACTCACAGAGGCTAAACTATTACCTCAAGTCACTTGTCAAGAAACAGAGTCAACAACGAAACACAGACCTATCTTTCCTGAAGAAGCAGAATTTTCCACAACTCCACACACCTTCAGCTTTGTCTGGGTGCAGAGGGCATGATTCCCTACACTGGTGATTCCCAAAGTCAGGAGTAATGCAGGAGGAAGCTATGTAGGTTTACCCTCAGGCAATTCTCCTAATTGTTCAGTCACTAAATCATGTCCAACTCTTTGTGACCCCATGGATTGAAGCATGACAGGCTTCCTTGTCCTTCACTATCTCCTCTTGGAGCTTGCTCAGACTCATGTCCATTGAGTCAGTGATGCCATCCAAACATCTTGTCCTCTGTCATCCCCTTCTCCTCCTGCCTTCAATCTTTTCCAGCATCAGGGTCTTTTCTTATGAGTCAGTTCTTCATATCAGGTGGCCAAAGTATTAGAGTTTCAGCTTCAGCATCAGTCCTTCCAATGAACATTCAGGACTGATTTCCTTTAGGATTGGCTGGTTTGATCTTGCAGTCCAAGGGACCCTCAAGAGTCTTCTCCAGCACCACAATTTGAAAGCATCAATTCTTTGGCATTCAGCCTTCTTTATGGTTCAACTCTCACATTGGTACATGACTACTGGAAAAACCATAGTTTTGACTAGATGGACTTTTGTTGGCAAAGTGATGTCTCTGCATTTTAATATGCTGTCTCAATTTGTCACAGCTTTTCTTCCAAGGAGCAAGCGTCTTTTACTTCCACGGATGCAGTCACCATCTGCAGTGATTTGGGAGCCCAAGAAAATAAAATCTGTCACTGCTTCCATTTTTTCCCCATCTATTTGCCATGAAGTGATGTGACTAAATGCCATGATCTTAGTTTTTTGAATGCTGATATTTAAGCCAGCTTTTTCCACTCTCCTCTTTTACCCTGTGAAAAGGCTCTTTAGTTCCTCTTCACTTTCTGCCATTCAAGTGGTATCATCTGCATATCTGAGGCTGCTGATATGTCTCCCAGCAAGCTTGATTCCAGCTTGTAACTCATCCAGGCTGGCATTTCACATGATGTACTTTGCATGTAAGTTCAATAAGCAGAGTGATAATAAAACAGCCTTGACTTCTCCCTTCCCAATTTTGAATCAGTTCGTGGTTTCATGTTCAGTTGTAACTGTTGCTCCTTGACCTGCATACAGTTTTCTCAGAAGGCAGGTAATGTAGTCTGGTTCCACAGCTTGTTGTGATTCACCCAGTTGAAGGCTTTAACGTAGTCAATGAAGTGATTCTCCTGGAAAGAGAATTTAGGAAATTCCCCCATTCTCCTTGATTTGAGGCTCTTGGATTCCCCCTTGCCAAAAACAAACAAACAAAAAAATGGGAAACTTGTTTCTCCAAAGTGTCTCCTCTTGGGTGTTGCTGTTGTTTAGTCTCTAAGTTGTGTCTGACTCTTGCGATCTCATGGACTGTAGCCTGCCAGGCTCCTCTGTTCATGGAATTCTCCAGGCAAGAATACTAGAGTGGGTTGCCATTCCCTTCTCCAGGAGATCTTTCTGACCCAAGGACTGAACCCAGGTCTCCTGCATTGCAGGCAGATTCTTTACCACTGAGCCACCTGGGAAGCCCTATCTCCTCTTTAGAGGTTGTCTTTTTAAAATGTATTGCTTTTGGGTGCCATAAAATGTTTCAACACATTCCTAATTTTTTTCCCTTTGAGTTAATTTATTATGCAGCTTCATTTTTTCCCCTATTGGCAGAGAATGTCCTAAAAGCAGGGACATCTGGGGCAGGGGAGTCACTAAGAGGTGATAAAATGTTACAAAAAAGGAAAATGGGGAAATCCCGTGTCCTCTCCTTTGTGTTTTCCCCTAAGCAGCAGTCAGCACCACATCCTTATGGGTGTATATTTGATCTTTATGTTGTAAAGTCTAAAAATAAAAGAACCATCTTTGAAAGGGAACATTGTGCCTTCAGTTTTTGTGGAGAATTTTTTTTTTTTTTTTTTTTTTAGGGTTTTTTTTTTTTTTAATTTTATTTTTACTTTATTTTACTTTACAATACCGTATTGGTTTTGCCATACATCGACATGAATCCACCATGGGTGTATATTAGCTCCCAATCCCGAATCCCCCTCCCACCTCCCACCCCACATCATCTCTCTGGCTCATCCCTGTGCACCAGCTCCAAGCATCCTGTATCCTGTATCGAACATAGGCTTGTGCTTCGTTCTTACATGTTAGTTTACATGTTTCAATGCCATTCTCAAAAATCATCCCACCCTCTCCCTCTCCCATAGAGTCCAAAAGTCCTTTCTATACATTTGTGTCTCTTTTGCTGTCTCACATACAGGGTCATCACTGCCATCTTTCTATATTCCATATATATGTGTCAGTATACTGTATTGGTGTTTTTCTTTCTGGCTTACTTCACTCTGTATAATAGGTTCCAATTTCATCCATCTCATTAGAACTGATTCAAATGAATTCTTTTTAATGGCTGAGTAATACTCCATTGTGTATATGTACCACAGCTTTCTTATCCATTCATCGGCTGATGGACATCTAGGTTGTTTCCATGTTCTGGCTATTATAAACAGTGCTGCGATGAACATTGGGGTACATGTGTCTCTTTCGATTCTGGTTTCCTCGGTGTGTATGCCCAGCAGTGGGATTGCTGGGTCATAAGGCAGATCTATTTGCAGTTTTTTAAGGAATCTCCACACAGTTCTCCATAGTGGCTGTACTAGTTTGCATTCCCACCAGCAGTGTAAGAGGGTTCCCTTTTCTCCACACCCTCTCCAGCATTTATTGCTTGTAGACTTTTGGATCGCAGCCATTCTGACTGGTGTGAAATGGTACCTCATTGTGGTCTTGATTTGCATTTCCCTGATAATGAGTGATGTTGAGCATCTTTTCATGTGTTTGTTAGCCATCCGTATGTCTTCTTTGGAAAAATGTCTGTTTAGTTCTTTGGCCCATTTTTTGATTGGGTCATTTATTTTTCTGGAGTTGAGCTGCATAAGTTGCTTGTATATTTTTGAGATTAGTTGTTTGTCAGTTGCTTCATTTGCTATTGTTTTCTCCCATTCAGAAGGCTGTCTTTTTACTTTGCTTATAGTTTCCTTTGTTGTGCAGAAGCTTTTAATTTTAATTAGATCCCATTTGTTTATTTTTGCTTTTATTTCCTGTATTCTGGGAGGTGGATCATAGAGGATCCTGCTTTGATTTATGTCGGAAAGTGTTTTGCCTATGTTCTCCTCTAGTAGTTTTATAGTTTCTGGTCTTACGTTTAGATCTTTAATCCATTTTGAGTTTATTTTTGTGTGTGGTGTTAGAGAGTGATCTAGTTTCATTCTTCTACAAGTGGTTGACCAGTTTTCCCAGCACCACTTGTTAAAGAGATTGTCTTTACTCCATTGTATATTTTTGCCTCCTTTGTCGAAGATAAGGTGTCCATATGTGTGTGGATTTATCTCTGGGCTTTCTATTTTGTTCCATTGATCTATATTTCTGTCTTTGTGCCAGTACCATACTGTCTTGATGACTGTGGCCTTGTAGTAGAGCCTGAAGTCCGGCAAGTTGATTCCTCCAGTTCCGTTCTTCTTTCTCAAGATTGCTTTGGCTATTCGAGGTTTTTTGTATTTCCATACAAATCTTGAAATTATTTGTTCTAGTTCTGTGAAAAATACCGCTGGTAGCTTGATAGGGATTGCATTGAATCTGTAGATTGCTTTGGGTAGTATACTCATTTTCACTATATTGATTCTTCCAATCCATGAGCATGGTATATTTTTCCATCTATTAGTGTCCTCTTTGATTTCTTTCATCAGTGTTTTATAGTTTTCCATATATAGGTCTTTAGATTCTTTAGGTAGATATATACCTAAGTATTTTATTCTTTTCGTTGCAATGGTGAATGGAATTGTTTCCTTAATTTCTTTTTCTACTTTCTCATTATTAGTGTATAGGAATGCCAGGGATTTCTGTGTGTTGATTTTATATCCTGCAACTTTACTATATTCATTGATTAGCTCTAATAATTTTCTGGTGGAGTCTTTAGGATTTTCTATGTAGAGGATCATGTCATCTGCAAACAGTGAGAGTTTTACTTCTTCTTTTCCAATTTGGATTCCTTTTATTTCTTTTTCTGCCCTGATTGCTGTGGCCAAAACTTCCAGAACTATGTTGAATAGTAGCGGTGAAAGTGGGCACCCTTGTCTTGTTCCTGACTTTAGGGGAAATGCTTTCAGTTTTTCACCATTGAGGATAATGTTTGCTGTGGGTTTGTCATATATAGCTTTTATTATGTTGAGGTATGTTCCTTCTATTCCTACTTTCTGGAGAGTTTTTATCATAAATGGATGTTGAATTTTGTCAAAGGCCTTCTCTGCATCTATTGAGATAATCATATGGCTTTTATTTTTCAATTTGTTAATGTGGTGAATTACATTGATTGATTTGCGGATATTGAAGAATCCTTGCATCCCTGGGATAAAGCCCACTTGGTCATGGTGTATGATCTTTTTAATGTGTTGTTGGATTCTGATTGCTAGAATTTTGTTAAGGATTTTTGCATCTATGTTCATCAGTGATATTGGCCTGTAGTTTTCTTTTTTGGTGACATCTTTGTCAGGTTTTGGTATTAGGGTGATGGTGGCCTCATAGAATGAGTTTGGAAGTTTACCTTCCTCTGCAATTTTCTGGAAGAGTCTCAGTAGGATAGGTGTTAGCTCTTCTCGAAATTTTTGGTAGAATTCAGCTGTGAAGCCGTCTGGACCTGGGCTTTTGTTTGCTGGAAGATTTCTGATTACAGTTTCAATTTCCGTGCTTGTGATGGGTCTGTTAAGATTTTCTATTTCTTCCTGGTTCAGTTTTGGAAGTTTGTATTTTTCTAAAAATTTGTCCATTTCTTCCACGTTGTCCAATTTATTGGCATATAATTGCTGATAGTAGTCTCTTATGATCCTTTGTATTTCTGTGTTGTCTGTTGTAATCTCTCCATTTTCATTTCTAATTTTATTGATTTGATTTTTCTCTCTTTGTTTCTTGATGAGTTCAATCCACAGTTTTTGTGGAGAATTTGAATCCAGTAATTAATTCTATTTTTTAAAGGCCAAACTTTGATATCTGGATTTTCTTCCTTGATGCCTCTTCCCTGTCCAGTGCAGTGAGTGTTTGCTGAATGGATGTAAGGGTCAGTTCCAGGCCAAAAAGAGCAATGGGTGCATTAGAACTGCCAAGGGTCAGAAGCTAAAGCTTTTCACATCACAGGTCTGAGTAGCAGGAAACCATGACATTCCTGAGCTCTTTGGAGATACTGGTATTCAGAGGCATGGATGATTCCAGCTTCATTTCAGGTCTCAGGGGATGGCACTGGGTTGTGAAGACACACATTTACACACACACACACACATACACATACACACACATATCCACATACCCTATCTATGAAAACCACATCATCTCAGTGACTCCTGACAGTCTTGACAAACATTTCTCCCTCCCACTACCATATCCATCCCCACTGTGAGGGATCCAGAGGGCCTCATAATTTGCTACTGTGAGAGAAGAAAACCAACATTGGATTTCCCCCCATGTGCTTACTGGCCAAGGCTAAGAAAACATTCAAGCTGATGGCTTCTATGCTCAACCAGCTGAACCAAGGGCAGGGAAGCGAATGAGAGCGGGAGCCTCAGGAATTCCTGCATCCAACCTCAACTCCAAAGATGACCTTCTTTAAAGAAAGAATTCTTTGAATGTGTCCATGTTATCTTGAGACATGGGGGATGCCGGTGGCTGAGGCTACACACACCCAAAGTAGCAGTGGATCTCGTGTTCATCCAGCCAGGATGCTGTACCTGTAGGAATCAGACAAACCACAGAGATATGGGTCCATTTCAAATAATCTCTCTGAGGAGAGACTGCATGGTCAGCCACTGTCCCAGCTTCCCCTCATGGGCCCGGATGGGGTCTTAAAGACATCCAATAGGGACACTGGCAATTCCATTAAACAACCTCCTCAGACCCACTTGTAAAGTTCTATGAACTTAGAAGCCCACATTCCAAGAAGAGAGAATCTCAGACTCAGAGGGCATCCCAAGGTCATTTTATCAAGCCTGGTCAGAAAATACCATAGATCTTATAAGTGAATCTTCTACCCTTTCATAATAACTTGACATCACCCTTAAACTTCAATTTTCCCATCTATAAAGTGGAGAAAACAATAGCCATGACTTAACAGGGATATTGTCATGACTGAATGAGACATGAACTACAAAAGTGCTAGGTACAGCAACTTACCCATTCCCAGTGTTAAATAAATAGCAGCAAGAATGAGGATACCACCACAGTCCTAGCAACCACAACCATCAGATATCTCCTGGACTGGTACACTGAGATGTTCTACAGCACTCTGTCACACCTGTTAAGTCTGTTGTGGGCTGCAAAACTAGAAAAATCAAACATGTCCAGAATTATATATTTACATACTCAATTAGAGTCAATAAATATCCAAATGAGTGGTTAAGTGTATAGTTGTGTGAGTGCTTTATATAGTCTATAAAAGCTTTATTCCACACAGGAATATAGTCTGTGATTTGAAGGGCTGAATATATTATAAATCAGTTCTCCAGGGTCTAGATGAATGAGCTGTTACTGTATTTATTATTCCCTACATATACAAGCATATATTTCTTTTGAATAAAGTAGTCTTAATCATACATTTTTAACATCTTTCTGGGAAGTTTCTCTCTTTCTATCTCCTGGCAAAGAGATACACCAGAGCACACAAAAGTGATGTATTATATCAACAGAAACCAAAGCCATGGCTCCTACAAGGACCACCTAGATTTAGAGATATAGTCAACACTATGGTTTTTCCAGTAGTCATGTATGGATGTGAGAGTTGGACAATAAAAAGAGCTGAGCACTGAAGAATTGATGCTTTTGAACTGTGGTGTTGGAGAAGACTCTTGAGAGTCCCTTGGACTCTTGCAAGATCAAATGAATCAATCCTTAAGAATATCAGTCCTGAACATTAATTGGAAGGACTGATGCTGAAGCTGAAACTCTAGTACTTTGGCCATCTGATACTGACTCATTGGAAAAGACTCTGGTGCTGGGCAAGATTGAAGGCAGGAGAAGAAGGGGACGACAGAGGATGAGATTGTTGGATGGCATCACTGACTCAATGGAAATGGGTTTGAGCAAGCTCCAGGAGTTGGTGATGGGCAGGGAAGCCTGGTGTGCTGCAGTCCACAGGCTCACAAAGAGTCGGACATGACTGAGCAACTGAACTGACTGACTGACTAATGCTTGTTAACCCAGGAGAAGTCTCTACTCTTGACTGTGCAAAATAAATCTCACAGAAGGATGTCTACCTCTGGCTCTATAAGAGGGGGTAATGAAAAACAATGATGTGTTTCTGGGTTGGCAGCTTGGCATTGCCAGTCTTCATCATAAGGGGATGAGTGTAATGTGATGTAATCATCTGTTATAAAGCCAGACACATACAGATGTAGTGAACTGTGATGGATTTTGCCAGCTCAGCACTGTTACTTTCCTTTAATAACAGCACTCCAGTCCAGGGATGGGTATGTAACTTGGGTCTGGCCAACCAGAGCACCATATCTGAAAAGGATCCCGTGATTGGTTCCAAGATGAATATTTTAGCCAATAGAAGGCCTGCTAGGATTTTTGTTGGTGCTAACAGGAAAGAGGAAGTTTCTCTCTTTTAAACTGGAGATGGAAGCCTGGAGCAAGGTGGTTATCTTACTACTACAAGAGGAAAGCTGATCTGAGAATGAGACAGAACTTGTAGACATCATTTTAGCACCTTTATCCAGCCATAGCAAGACTTTACGGTTACGTGTGCTAGTAGACACATTCTCTCTTAGCAATTTTTTCCCACCTTGGAACTATTTGAGTTAGATTTTTGTCACTTGCAACTGGGGGGTTTTTGATTATACATCCTGATAATGTGCAGTTCTTGGTTCTGTATGGCCTCATGGTAGCCAGCCTCCAAGATGACCCTCAGTGAACTTTATTTCCTAAAAATCATATCCTGTGTAGTCCGTCCCTACACTGAATTAGGGCTGGTCTGTGTGACTAGAGAAAGCAGCAGAAGCAGTGGTGTATGATTTCCAAGCCTAGGTCCAAAAACTGCCTTGCAGCTTCTGCCTTGGCTATTTGAGGCTCTCATTCCGGGGGAAGCCAGTCATAGTGTTGGGGGGACCACCCAGAAAGCTCATGTGAAGAGGTCCACATGAAGAGCACTCAGGCGTGCTACAAAGAACTGGCACCAATTAGCCAGACATGTGCATGTGCCACCTTGGAAGCGGACCTTCCAGCCCCACTTAAGCCTTCAGATGACTGCAGCCCAGCTGACATCTTGACTGCAATCTTGTAAGGGATTCTGAGCTAGATCTACCTTACCAGCTTGATCCCAAATTCCTGATCCACTGTGGGAAACTATGAGAGACAAGAAATAATTATTGTTGTGTGTAGTTGCTAAATTTTAGAGTAATGTGGAGTAATACAACATTAGGCAACTATCAGACCTCATCTTCTACTTCTCACGTCCTGCCCTGATGAGAAAAACAGGATACTTTAACACAGGTTCCCAGGCTCTTATCCCTCAAAGTCTCACTTAATTTCTGAGAGTTGCCAGAGGGGAAATGATTATCATAGTGGAGTCCCTCCCACCATGTGTCCTCTGCTTCCTCAAGTACCACCTCTGCTGGGCATCACCTCCCCAGGTGTCAGCGCCTCTTTAGTGATTGGCCTTGAGGCCTCGTCCATGGTAACCCTTGAGTTTCCACAGGAGAACTTAGGCCTCTTGGACTTGTGTGAGCTCAGGGCTCACCATGTCCCTTGCAATAATGAGGCTACTTCTTGTCCTCTCTCTGTGCCACTTTAACCTTTGACTTGTCTATGAAGTTTCAGTTCAGTTCAGTTCAGTTGCTCAGTCATGTCCGACTCTTTGCGACACCATGAATCGCAGCACACCAGGCCTCCCTGTCCATCACCATCTCCTGGAGGTCACCCAGACTCACGTCCATCGAGTCCGTGATGCCATCCAGCCATCTCATCCTCGGTTGTCCCCTTCTCCTCCTGCCCCCAATCCCTCCCTGCATCAGAATCTTTTCCAATGAGTCAACTCTTCGCATGAGGTGGCCAAAGTACTGGAGTTTCAGCTTTAGCATCAATTCTCTCCAAAGAAATCCCAGGGCTGATCTCCTTCAGAATGGACTGGTTGGATCTCCTTGCAGTCCAAGGGACCCTCAAGAGTCTTCTCCAACACCACAGTTCAAAAGCATCAATTCTTCAGCACTTAGCCTTCTTCACAGTCCAACTCTCACATCCATACATGACCACAGGAAAAACCATAGCCTTGACTAGACGGATCTTAGTTGGCAAAGTAATGTCTCTGCTTTTGAATATACTATCTAGGTTGGTCATAACTTTTCTTCCAAGGAGTAGGCGTCTTCTAATTTCATGGTTGCAGTCACCATCTGCAGTGATTTTGGAGCCCCCCCAAAAAAAGTCTGACACTCTTTCCCCATCTATTTCCCATGAAGTGATGGGACCGGATGCCATGATCTTCGTTTTCTGAATGTTGAGCTTTAAGCCAACTTTTTCACTCTCCTCTTTCACTTTGTTTGGAATGTGTAGTTTTGTATATATCATATGATATCTCAGAGGTCTGGCTTGGCCATTTTCTCTTCCATTGTTGAATAAATAACTTTATTTAAAGCAGAGCAGCCTAATATAATTTTTTGTCAAGATAAAAATGTTCTGCATCTTCACCATCCAATACAGTATACACTAGGCACATGAGATCACTGATCACTTGAAATATGACTAGTGTGATCTGAGTAGAATTTTTAATTATATTTAAACAGTCTGATGAGTTATATTAGCTAAATCTAATGTTAACTTATATTTAAACATTATATGATGAGTGGCTTCTGTGTTAGACAGTGCAGCTTTAGATGCAGTGGTGGTCAATCAAAACACTTTTCATCTTGAGCAGAAAGTTTGCACTAAGATCAATATGACTTTAGGGAAATGCTTTAAAACCAGTGTCATCCCAATTTTAATGGAAGTCATTCCTTTGAGTTTTACTTTCAGAATCTCCTCCCACCTTCCCCTCAGGACTCAGACAGGAGCCCAAGACTGACTAATCCCACTGTCCTCCAGATGTGCCCCCACACAACTGAATCCCAATGATGGGTGTGGCCCACTTTCAAATGGATTCCCTATTTTTGGCATCTCAGAGTGGGAACGCATCTAGAAGTTTATCTAGGCCACACTTTTGTGGCCCCCTCAGTGCTTATGACTGCATAATTGCTCACTGAGCAGTCTCAACCCAGTGGGGTCTAAGCCTGAAGTGGTTTTAATTTTTCCAATCACTACCTCTAAATTTGATTTACTCTGAAACAAACAAAACAAACTTACAAATAAAAAACAAAAGCTTTTCCCTTAGCACATCTTGGGTAGATCCCATTATTCTCTGGTCACTTTCAGTCCATTAAAAGAAAAAGACAACCACCTTCTCATAATCTAGTTCTATGCCAGCCTGCTTCTGGAGGAGAAGGGACAACAGAGGATGAGATGGTTGGATGGCATCACCCACGCAATGGACATGAGTTTGAGCAAGCTCCAGGAGTTGGTGATGGACAGGGAAGCCTGGCACGCTGTAATAATCCATGGGGTCACAAAGAGTCAGACGCGACTGAGCTTCTGTCAATTTTAAGGTCCTCAAGCCTGTTGGGACGAGAAAGGGTAGGGAAGAAGGGACCACACGGTTCCCTGATCTGAGAGATCCAGCTCAGTGAGGCTGCCTCTGCCACTTCTCAGCTCTGCCTAGTGGCTGACCATACAACTGGGTTGTGTGCTGCTGGGTTCCTTTATGAGAGGGCAGCCCTCTGGAATGGATCCTGGTGAGGCAGCTTGAGACCAGCGATTTCTCTGGGTACAGACTCCTTGCCACCATCTCCGGTTCAGGCAGGCAAAGGGAGAGATCTGCAAGTCCACAGCCCAAGCAGATGCCCACATGGGGAAGGAGATCCGCTCTCCCTTCTTTCAGCATACCCCCTCCCCATTTCTCCTGCCTGAGCAGGGGTGGACAGTGGGGCACAGAAGGGAATCGCTTCCTACTTTGAACCTACCTCCAACCCCCAACCCTCCTCCCCTCACCCCCTATCTGTTGCCTCTTAGAAAGCCCAGGGAGGTAAGGGGTAGGGGTTGGTGGGGTGGGGGTGGGGAGAGTATGGCTTCTGGTTTCTACTAATTCCCTTTTGAATGTGAGGCATTTAGCACCTCTTTTCTCAGATGGGACTCTAAATGCCAGTTCCAGAGCAATAGGAACACCCTTACCTGGCCCTCCCCATTCCTGATTTGGTTTGGTTTAGGTGGTCTTGAGCAGAAAGTGTGGATGTGTAGGGATCTTGGTGAGTTGCTGGATGGTCTCGGGTGGCTGGCAGAAGGGTTGCAGACAGAGGCTTGCCTGGACATTCAGAAGGTGGACAGAGACCCCACCACCAGGCAGCAACTAGCTGTCCTGGTGTCCTTATGGTGGGCAGGGGCTGCCCTGTCCCCTGCAAGGCCAGGCAGAAGGACTCTCATTGCACTGGCCAAGGTCAGAAGGTTAAGCTCTTTGCTCGTCTCTGCTGACTCACGTGTGTAGTGAGAGAAGTTCTAGCCTAGGTAAGAGAAACCTTTGGGATCAATGTGCCATTTGCAGGGCACAGGGTGACCCAGGAACCAGTGGCTGCTGATCTCCCTGGTTAAGCAAACCCTGAATGAGAGGTCTGGGGGCAGAATTGGAGTCTGGGCAAGATGGAGCTGGTCAGTTTTCAGGACTTCTTGTGGAGGACATGGCTCTAGCATCACTTGGTCTGTGGCAGGGCTTCTTGCACTTCTTATCAGGCAGACTCCCCAGCTATGGACATGCTTAGTGACCTGCACATTGAGCTCATGTGCACAGACACCTGAAGAAGCACACCTTCTTCTTAGGGGAAGCACACCTCCTTCACCTTCTCCTGAAGGCCAGGAGACTGGGAATGATGGCTCAGGATGGGCATCAGCATCAACCTGCCTCCCCTTGACCAAACCACCATCATGTCCCAAACACATGAACCCTGTCCCCACCCTATCCAGGAGGAAACACTTCTCTGCTTTTCTTTCTATGCATAAAGGGACAACTCACTCCATATCCACCATTCTTGGGGAGGTTTGCTTCATAGATTTCAAGGTGGTTTTCTGAACTAGCCTATATTTCTAAGTATTTGGCTCTTCTCACACTCAGGAACAGAAAAGGAAGAAAGAAAAATCAAATTAAGTCTCCAGGACTTGGCTCCAACAGAGTACCTGCTCCCCATGCACACTTGAGTAAGAGAAAGGAAAAAAACACCATTGCTCTTAAAGCATTCATCTCCAGTCGGATTTTGGCAGTCTTTTCTCTGCCTGAATATGTCCCATTTCCCAATACCATCTGTTCTCACGCACCTGCAGCATTTAAATAGGCCAAATATTCCTGTGACAGGTAATAGGAATGGTTTCTATAAGCAACATACCCTGTAAAGGAAATGTAGTTTCTTTAAACTCACTGGGTTCTGAAACTTAATTAGAATATATAGGGAAGTCATTCCAAATGAATTCTCAGTAAAAGATATAAAGCATGATTGCCTTGTCTCTTTATTAAAAAGAGGCTATACAGCCGAAAGCTAGGTCAGCCATTTTTTTCTCTTTCAACTGTTTTTTCTTTGTGGTTTGGCTAACTTTCAGAAGACTTTATTTTATTTCTAAAAACAATATCCCACTGGTTCTTAAAAGATGAGAGTGTTTAACTCACTGCACGAGGTTACATTTTCATTAGAATTATGGTGGCATTTTTACGTCATTCATTTTTTCACAATAGAGACAACATAGTATTATTTTATTTTATTTATGAGAATACTGAGGCAAGGAAATTTAGGAAAATTTCTCTAAAGTTATATAACTATTGACTGACCTAAGATTTTAAATCATTATGCAGTCCCAAATATTTAAGCAGTTATGCCACTGTTGATGTTCTGACTGGCCAAGATATTTTCCTTTAGTTCTTAATATCAAGCCCTTTGTTAGGGGAAGCACACTGATTGAAACTGCCCACCCTGGCCAGGCACCATAGTAACCAGGTCCTGGAGGTCCTGGTAAGGAACAGGGAACTAATAAGCCTCCACCAACCAGAAGAGTTCAGAAAAGGTCAAAAAGAGACACCACCTGTCTGACCACCTCCCAGAATCCTTCTCTCTGGTATCCATCTTGGCTGAACAAGGCATGCACCACCAGGAAGGACTCTGAGTCAAAACGATTGGCTAAGGACAACCTGGAAACTAATCCCATCACCATAAAACCCGAAACTGCAAGCCAGGTGACAGAGCTGTTCTCCTGGGTTCCCTTACCCTCCTGCTCTCCGCCTGGGCGCCCTTTCCCAATAAAATCTCTTGCTTTGTCAGCACATGTGTCTCCTTGGACAATTCATTTCCGAATGTTAGACAAGAGCCCAATTTTGGGCCCTGGAAGGGGTCCCCCTTCCTGCAACACCTTGACCAATGTTATCAATTTATTTTACATTCTCTTGTAGTAGGTTCAGATTGATAAGTATATTAACTGAAAGTGTCCTGATTATTTTTTTATAACTGTCTAAGGAAATGTGTAAGTAAATATGGTCAGATTTTTGTTCCAATTTTTAATATATTGTTTTAGCATTGATCTTGTTGGCAAATCATACTTCCCGTGCTTTTGTTTTAAATGAGAGGCCTTACTAGTCTCCTGGAGTAAACATGAAAGGGAATAATCATGTCAAGTTACTCCACTTCTCAATGCTACCTTCTATATGAATAGATCATCTTTTATGTTGTTTTTTTCATATGTATCATTAACAGTGCATCTCTGTATGCCTGCATTCTTTTCCTGTTTGGTTGTCTTTGTTTCCCCTAAAGCCACCCAGATTTTCCCACTTTTTCTACAGATGCATAGCCAACTAGCTTTCTCCCTTCCTGTCTCCCTTCCTGTTTGTTTTTGTTTATTTATTTATTTTACTTATTTTCTTTAATCTGTAGTGTGTGCCCTATAACAGGATCAGGGGATTTAGGAGACTGCATTTTGACCCTGGTCACACAGGCACCAATACAACACCTCCAGGGATTACGTGTTTGTGCACCCCAGGTTCTCAGATATTCAGGCCAGCAATGTGGGTGCGAGCTGGTCATTCTAGGTCACAGCAGTGGGAAGCTAAGTCCTAGGTGCCTTGCAGGGGATGGGGGGAGGGGGTAGAGCTGGGTAAGCAGCTCCAGGCAGCTCTCCTAGGCTGTCTGCTCCCCTGGAAACCGGTAGGAATCTTTTCTTTCCAGAAACCTTTTTGTGTGGCTGCTAGGTACTGGGACCTGTGGAATGTGGGGGTTTGCCTCACTTATTTGCCTAGTTACTGTCCTTTGACCCAATCTGGGAATATACTTTGACCCAATCTTGACTTCCAGGAGTCTCCCTTTCACTCTTTTAAATTAAAAAGATACTAAAAATCACCAAATTGTTCATCTCTTAATCTAGGCTGTGGAAGATCAAGACTACAGCCTGGAGAAATAGGGAGTTACCTAAAACCATGGGAGGGCTTCCCTGATGGCTCAGTGGTAAAGAATCTGCTTGGAATGCAGAAGACACAGGAGATGCAGGTTTGATTCCTGGGTAGGGAAGATCCCCTGGAGGAGGAATGGCAACCCACTCCAATATTCTTCCTGGAAAACTCCATAGACAGGGGAACCTGGCAGGCTACAGTCCATAGGGTGACAAAGAGTCTGGGGCAACTGAGCACAAGCACATGAAGCCGTATGGACCACTTGGAAGGCAAAGGCACTTTGGCAATTTAAGCACAAGTTAGTGCAGGGTGAGGGGGAATATTCAGCACTTGGAGACAGAAAAAAAAAATGTTGACTCTAGAGCCCATCAAATCCGGTTGGTCCCCAAAACTTGTCTTAGCACAGGGGAGATTCTGCTGTCTTAAAATGACCAATAGAAGGAGGTGCTGGAAAAGGATGCTTTGCAAAAAATGTATTTCTGGTCCCCAGATTTACAAACCACTAGAAATTGTGTCTTCTCCAAATCCCCAGTTTATAGATGATGCCCAAGACAGGGATGTGAGTTTTCCAATATCTATGATCATTTAGGACAGAACTAGAATACAGAGTCCCCCAGATTATTGGTTCATTTGTCCTTTAGTACAACACGGAAATAATATATCAAGACTGTGCTTGGAGGGTTGGCTGTGAGGAAAGGAAGAATTGCTAACAAAATAATGAGTTAAAATATTAAGCAAAAGCTCGCTGTATACACACTAAATATAAAATGCATGCTCTCACTAAGTCGTGTCTGACTCCTTGTGACCCCAAGGACTGTAGTCTGCCAGGCTTCTCTGTACCTGGGATTTCCAAGGCAAGAATACTGGAGTAGGTTGTCATTTCCTTCTCCAGGGGGTCTTCCGATCCAGGGATTGAACCCACATCTCCTGTATTGGCAGGCAGATTCTTTACCATTGAGCCACCTAAAAAGCCCCTAAACATAAAATGTTCATGTTTTTAAAGAAAGCTGAATGCTAAAGAACTGATACTTTTGAACTGTGGTGTTGGAGAAGACTCTTGAGAGTACCTTGCACTGCAAGAAGATCCAACCAGTCTATCCTAAAGAAAATCAGTCCTGAATATTCATTGGAAGGACTGATGCTGAAGCTGAAACTCCAATATTCTGGCCACCTGATGTGAAGAACTGACTCATTTGAAAAGACCCTGATGCTGGGAAAGATTGAAGGTAGGAGGAGAAGGGGACAGCAGAGGATGAGATGTTTGAATGGCATCACTGACTCACTGGACATGAGTTTGAGCAAGCTCCAGGAGTTGGTGATGGACAGGGAAGCCTGGCATGCTGCAGTCCATGGGGTTGCAAAGAGTCGGACATGACTGAGTGACTGAACTGAACTGAAACATAAAATAGATAAAGTGGACAGGAACCAACAAGGGCCTACTGTATCACACAGGGAACTATTCAGTACCTTGTAATAACCTGTAAGGGAAAAGAATCTGAAAAAGAATATATATCAAACTGAATCACTTTGCTGTATACCTGAAACTAATACAACATTGCATACCAACTACACTTCAATTTTTAAAAGAGAAAAATAAATAGATATATTTTTTAAAGCTCACTTTGAAAAGGGCAGTAGGGTGTAAGGAGGTAAAAGGCAGATCATCCAGAATAATATTTGTTCTCAAGCTCAAAAGCATTCAGAGGCCAGACATGTCATACAGATAAAACTAACTTGATCCAGATCTGGGAAATTGTTGTCCCAAGTATGTTTTATAACTCTTGTTTTCTCCTCCCTCTCTTCCAAGGTGTGGTTGGACCTGATGCATGGAGGTTAGGTGAATGCCCTGGAAAGATTTAGAGATAGAGAGTCCAGGAAATCACTACACCTCTTGTGTTCCCAGCACAGAAGTGACAGTAGGAATGTATAATGCAGCTGTCTTTCCCAAGGGGAACAAAAGGCCAGGTGACCCTGAAGGAAAGAACATTTTAGCTCAAATATTTTTAAAAAAGCTTGCTAAAGCTCACAGCCATTCGTCTAAGCTTCCTTCCCTGCCATATTCAGATCACATTTATTATTACTATTTTTTTTTACAGTAGTGCAACAGCAAGGCAGAAACTATCATTCTACCGAACAAATTCAGGTCAAATTTTTTGGTTGTCTGTCTTGTTGCTGCACTTTAAGAAATCTGTTCAGTAAATATAGCAGGACAGTGGCATGACTGGCCTTTTCCCCAGTTTGAGTTAGCCCTAGGCATAGCTACTTGTAAGGAATAGGATCTTTCTTTAACCCTTCAGATGGTGCCAGGGCAAATTCCTCAGTATATTCACAAATCAAGGGATAGTATCCCTGGTGTGGAAATGTCTGGCAGGCTGGAATCTCTGGGTAGCTTTTCCCACTGTAGGGATTCAAGTAAACCATTGTCATTCTTCCCTCTCTAGCAAGAGAAAGGAAAATCCCAGCCATTAGAGAATTAGTTCTGGCTCAAGAACATGGGTTTTCTTTCCTGGAAATAGGGTCTGGCTCAGTGAGATGCCCTCAGACTTGGTGTTTTGTGTTGCCAAGATGCCTGCTTCTGGCAAGCTATAGGGGAAAAAGGCTGCTTGAGAGAGAGTGTCTTGATGCCCCTCAGAATGACACAAAACCTCCATTATTTAATAGTTATTTAGTATAAAAGAAATTTTATCCCAAGAGTAAGGCTTAGACAATCTGACAAATAGTATTTTAAGAATTATAAATAGAAATCAGATCACATTAAATAGTTCATGTCTAAGCATAATACAAGTTAAATTGCCTTATGGGCTGAATAGGGAAACAAAGAAGTTAGTTGTGGATTTGCAGTGTTGTAAGTGTATCTGTAACTAGCAGCACAGGGACTGGGTAAGCCAATTTCCTGTGCCCTCTGGCACAAACACCTCAGCACCTGGACACTCCTAAGACTCCTCTGTTAATGACCCTGTGTGATGGAAGCTACTGGGTCAATAGTGAAGTTGACCCAGATGCAGGGCCAGACCGTGATGTGACATAGAACTTAGTCTCTTCCAGACCCTTGCAATAATCACTTTGTATCCAGAAATTTTCCTAAGAGTTTTTGCTCACAAAATTATTACCCATTGTAGGTGTTCTCCTGGAGAAGGCAATGGCAACCCACTCCAGTATTCTCGCCTGGAAAATCCCATGGACAGAGGAGCCTGGTAGGCTGCAGTCCATGGGGTCACACAGAGTCGGACACGACTGAAGTGACTCAGCAGCAGCAGCAGCAGCAGGTGTTCTCCAGGTGTGGTCTGTGGCCACTTGGGGAGTCCAAAACCGTCTCAGGTGGCCCATGAGGTCAAAACTAGTTTCAGGATAATACTAAGATGCCATTTACCTTTTTCACTGTGTTGACACTTGCATGGATGATACACAAGTCAAGGAGGTAAAAACCTCTGGTGCCTTAGCTCAAGTCCAGGCAGTGGTACCAAACAGTACTATTAGTTATTGCATTCACTGTCACACACTCAAAGTACCAAAAAAGCCCCATCTCTTTCATTGAAGAATGTCTTTGACAGGACTTCCCTAGTTGCCCAGTGGTTAAGAATCCACCTGCCAATGCCAGGGACATGGTTTTTTGACCTTTGGTCCAGGAAGTTCCAAATGCCACAGAGCAACTAAGCCTGCGTGCTGCAACTACTGAGCCCACATGCTGTAGAGCCTGTGCTCCACAAGAGAAGCCATGGCAGAGAGAAGCCCGAGCATTGACCTAGAGCAGAGGCCCTACTCAACAGAGCAAGAGAAAGCTCACACATACCAATGAAGACCCAGCACAGACAAAAACGTAATAAGTAAATAAAATTTTAAAAAAGAATGTCTTTGACAAAGCCATTAACATTATTTGTTATATTAAATCTAGACCTTTAGGTATATATTTTTTTAATATTTTATGTGAAGAAATGGGAAATAAGCATAAAGAACATCTGCTGCAAACTAAAGTACCATGTTTGTCTCAAGGAAAAGCACGTGTGTAATTGAGTTACAAGCTAAACTAGCTGCCTTTGTCAAGAACCATTAATTTTACTTGAAAGAAAAATAGAAACAAATTACAGTTATTCAAACTTGGGCATTTAGCATTTTTTTTTTTTTTTTCAAAAATAAACAAGCAAGCCTGTCACTTTCAAGAAAATAACTGACAGCATTTTGTTGCCAGTGGTAAAATTGAGCCTTCAAGAAAAATTAGAATTTTTGAAAACTTGTATCAGCCAATGAATATCTTACAATTTGCAGATCTGCATAATTCAGTGAATCAGCATTTTCCAAGTGACCAATGCCTGGTGTTACAAAATTAGGCACGGGTAAAAGATCACTGCAAACTACAAAGTGGATCACTGGATTTTAATGCAACAGAGATGAAAAAAATCACTCTTTTGTTTTTAAGTTCCACATTGCAACTAACCTTTAAGAAACTACCACTTGTACAGTTCTGGTGTAGTATCAGAGAGTATACAATAATCTGAAAGAGCTCATAAAATACTCCTCTCTTTTCCAATGACACATCTGTGCAAAGTCAGATTTTCTCTGTATACTTTAACTAAAACAATACAGACTAAATGTGGAAGTAGATAGACTCCAGCTGTCCGCTCTTAAGCCAGGTTTAAAGAGATTTGCAAAAGTGTAAAACAATGTCACTCTTCTCATTACTTCATTTTGTTTTGGAAAATATAATTATTTTCCCAAAAACTGTATTACTGAAGTATTGGATGAGTTAATTAATACTATTCTTGAATGAATTAAATAAATACCTTAAAATTTTCCATTTTAATTTTCAGTGTGTTAAGTATCAGTAGTTAAAAACTAAATAGGGACTTCTCTGGTGGTGCAGTGGCTAAGACTCTGTGCTCACAATACAGTGGGCCCGGGTTCAATCCCTGGTTAGGGAAATAGATCCCATGTGCCTCAACAAAGATCAAAGATTCCATGTACCACAACCAAGACCCAGCACAGCCAAACAAATAAAAATAAATGTATAGATATTAAAAACAAAATCACAGTTTGGTTTAAAAAAAAAAACCAAATAAGTGAAAAATCTTCATGATTCTCAATCATTTTTAAGAATGTAAAAGGGTCTTAAGTTTAAAAAATTGAGAACTATTGATCTTCTGAAACCTCATGCAATAAAGCTACTCAAACTAGGAAGCATGGGAGAGTGGACAAAACATGTGCTCTGGACTTAGACAGACCTAGGTTCAGATTCTGTCTTTACCATTTGATAGCTATTTGATCTAATGAATCATTTTACTGCTTTAAGTTTCAGTTTCATCATCTATAAGATGGGAGTAATAATACCCAACTTACAGATTGCTTGAGGGTTGGGGATAACACTTTAAGGTACTTAACATAAGGCTTCACAATAAATCAAATAGTTATTGATTGAATGAATTTAGTAAGATATTCAGTATATCAATGACTGCTTTGGGTTGCAAGGATCAGAAATGGATTAAACAGTTAAAAATACAGGCAAACAAAAAACACCAACAAAAAATTTTACCTTCCATAAAAGAAATCCAGAGACAGCAAAGCACAACAATGCCATAGACTCGTGTTCTTCCTATCTCTTTGCTCCGACTCCTCAGCATTGACCTTCCTCCTTAGGCAGGTGGCAAGGTGGTAGCAGCAGTTCAAGGGATCACATGCAGGAAGAAGAATTTCCTAAAGAAGAGAGATTTTTTCCTCCCATATGTGCCTTTCTCTTAGGAAAGAGAAAACTTTCTGTATTGCCCTTAGCTTACTTACCCTCATATTCATTCCTGAATCTGGTCTCATGTCCATTCCTGAACTGATCCCTAGCCAGACGGATAGGCCATGCCTTTGACCAATCAGGTCCACTTATTGGGCTGGAGGTGGGATCAAGCTTCCCGAGGCACTGGCTTGACAGGTGAAGGCCTGATAACTGAACAAAATCAGGGCTTTGCAAGGAAGGGAAAGGGAGAGCAGAAGCAACTAGTAGGCAATCAGGGCTTTCCAGGTGGGTGACTCAGTGTTAAAGAATCCACCTGCCAGTGCAGAAGGGACAGGGTTGAATTGTTGGGTCAGGAAGATTCCCTGGAGAAGGAAATGGCAACCAACTCCAGTATTCTTGCCTGGGAAATCCCATGTACAGAGGAGCCTGGCAGGCTGTAGATCATGGGCTCAAGAAAGAGTCAGACACGACTTAGTGACTAAACAACAACAGCAGCAGTAGGCAATTACACAGGGTTCACTAAATCCAGTAAGTAAAATTCTAAGATGGTGGGTCCCAGTACTGGTTGGCAGACTGGCTACATAGAATCCACCTGGGAACTTGTTAAAAAATATAGCTCAAACTGTGCTGTACATATGAATTACCCTGAGATCTCATTAAAATGCAAATTTTACATTTATAACAAGTGCTCAGATAATATAGCCAAGCTCTAGTATATGAACCCTACTTTGATTATCAAAGATACAGGCTGCCACCTCCAAATTACTAACTTGGTCTCCCAGGGGACCATGATCAGAGAATTGGGATCAAAGTGATGGAACATCAACAATATCAAGATTGGCATTCATTCACTCATTCATTCATTCAATAAACATTCATAGAAACCCCTACCCTGCCATATCTGGTGCTCATTGCTGAAAGCAGAGTCCACATTCCGGCTGGGGAGAGAGAACAGGCAGGTCGATAAGCAGATGTTGTTAATATAATGTGAGAAAAGCTATGAACTATGATTGAGGGGCAAGAAGTGACTCACTGGTGAAGATGAGGTGACAGGTAGGGAAGGCTGCACAGAGGACTTTTAACTGGGCTTTCTTTGGTGACCAGAGTGAGACAACGTGGATGCATAAAAGCATGAAAATATAAATGAACAAAGTAAATTCAGGCATAGTGAGAAGGTCTCTTTGTGTCTCATGTACAGGTTGAGATGGGGGTGGAGAAAGATAAGGTCAAAAAGCTTGGCTGGGGCTAGATGATGGAGCGGCCTTAAATGCTGTCTTAAATCACTCTATAGCTATTCTCAAGTTTGCTTCCTAGAGTCACTTGGAGAGCTTTAAAAAATCATGATGCCCCTGGCCACATCTGAGGTCAGTTACAATAAATCATACTTTTGAGGAGGGCGTAGGACGGTGATAGGGAGGCAGCATCAGTACATTTTAGAGCAGGTGAGGCAATGTGCAGCCAAATTGAGAACCACAGCTCAGCACACAGCGCCTGCTCAACCTGTTTGCATAGAACATGCATTTCAGTGTGGTTACAGCCAATCCTTCCTAAATGCACTTTTCATTTCAATTTGATATTCAAAATCAGAATTATTAAAAGGCTTTTATGCCACAGAGGCCATGTGATGGGCACTGGAATGGCGCTCCCCCTGCACATGGGCCTGTGGGGTGTGGGCAGATGAAGCCTGCTCTTTGTTCTCCTGCCTGCATCTGTGAAAGCTGATCCCTGCGTAGCCACAGCCAGGCAGAGGGCACCCCTTTCTCTCACTAGCCTAGACCACAGGGATCTTTGACTAGAGTTCGCAGAGTGTTTGCCGAATGAGAACACCTCTCCTGTTCCCTCGTATGAACTGAATACCTACTCGGGAATTGGGGCATATTTTCACTTGATGAGATGAAAAGATGAACTCTCCACACTGTGAAAGCTGACAGAAGAATCTTTTTGTAGGCGCTTCACAATACGAATTTGGAACGCCTGCTCTTGGTTTTGATTTCTGTATTCAGCTACTAAAATGTTTTTCTTAATAAAAGTTGTCCCTTCTTGTTTCTCACCATTCAAGTCCCTGAAGTAATCTTCAAAAGTGTCCAAATGTTGCCCTGGAACTTTTGCAGTGGTTGTCCCCTCAAGTTGCAGAATTTCTGGAGTGTTTTGAATTTAACAAAAAAATACTTAAAACTGTTCCATGTATAAAACATAAACACAATTCAAAAACAGCACTCCAAACTTGTTTACCATCCAGCCCAGGCCCCTAGTTTTTAGCCAATAAAATATTCAGGCGTTCTTAATGGAATAGAACAAGTTCTTCCTGTGGGAGACAATGGAGACTGGAGACTGATGTATGCAAATACCACGGCCCAGCAGGTTCCTGGGAATGCAGGCCTGGCTTTGGGCTGACTCTGGTTTGGCCTTAATGACTATTTTGACTGTGTCCTCTTTTACAATTCCCCACCCAGCACATGCGAGGTGAAGTGCTGCTCTATTTTCTGAATTAAACTGGTGTCCAACAAGCCTTCTGGGGTCCTTTCTGCTTTTCCTCGGAGAGGCCCCCAGATGAGGGAGAGATGCCATCCCACCTCCCCGGCGATTCACAGGCCTTTGCTGCATACTTTTTAAATAATTCACTCAGCTTCTTCTCTCTGTGATAGCCCAGGCTTCCCCACAACCAAAGGATGTGTAATCACCTTGAAAAGAAAAATAAAACAAACATTCATCTGCAGCTCTGACTCAAAAGAACTGGATTCTATGGAAATTACAGGCTTTCACTCTGGCTGTGCAGATGTGACCAGGAATCCACGCTGTAGCTAATGCGGGAGGGGAGCTGGACTCCATGCGCACGGAGTGCCAGTGTGTGGGTGGCCCGGGCCAGTGGGCGCAGCCAGCCCCTCCTAGATAGGATTGGGCTGGGTTGAGTCCCTGAGCTGGAAGCCCCGCTGATGCCTGACCACTTTCAGGGAGAATATGCAATTAGTAAACAAAGCCTCAACAGCCCCCACCCCGAGCCTGCATTTCCACAGCCTCAGTCTTGCATGGCCTCCCATTCCTGCGGCTACGGCTGCTCCGACCCAGCGCCTGGCTCTCCCAAGGCCCCGCTCAGATACAAACAAGCTGGCCTTTGATGACAGGAAGGGAGTGGAGTTTTAATCTTGGTTCAGGGAGACGTTACCTCCCTGTTTGTGGATCAGCGATTGCTTTCAAAATACCGGGAATCATTATTTTACCTTACAGGAAGGGTTATTCTGTGCCATGATTAATTTAGCTGAGGCTCTTAGAAAACAGTAAAAGCTGAGTAGCCTTATTAGTCCCAATTTTAAAAAGCACTTTAACATCCCCGGGCAGCAGGTCTGATGAGAAGTGCTACTTATCGTGACCCTCTGTACATTCCTTCTTCTGAGCTGATTCTCACAGGGCTTTTTAGTCGCTCTGATGAAAATGCACTGGTTCCAAATGAATCAAATAGGAATTAAGCAGAAATGTAATTTTTTATCTTTAAAGAAGATCAATTCCAGTTGCTAATGAAGGAAAGAGAAGAAATCATTTCATGCTAACCAGAAGGGAGACACATCCTGCATTTTGGAAAGAGGTGGAACAAGTGTTTGGGTTTAAAGTTTAATAAGAAAATGTTTGCCTAAAAGAACAGCTCAACTGAAACTTGCTCACACTCTGGGGCCCCAGAGCTGCTCTCATCTCTTCTCCCAGTCCCTTCCCCTTCCCTTCTTCATTCTCTCTCCTTCTCTCTCACTCAGTGAAGAACAGCATGGAGGAAAGGATGTCTTCATAAGACACATGAAGACATCTTCAGTGGTACAGAAAAGGCAAGGATTACAAATGCAGGGGATGAATTGGTAGAGAGAGGGACCTTGCCCCAGCTCTGGGGAATTCCACATATCTTCCCCAAGGGAGGAGCCCCTTTGTCTACAAACGCATACCATCAGCAGCCAGGGCATCAGCAAGAGCCCTGGGAGCTGAGGGGTTTCCTGGAAACCAGTCCCAAGCTGTACCTCTCTCACCAAGGATGTACCAGGATGTGCCAAACTCTCATCCCATTTGACAGTTTTTTAACTTGTCCTTTACATGTGCTTTTAATTTTTATTTCATAAAGGAACAGATGCTTTATAATTAAAGACTACTTGGTGATTAAAATCAGTTTTACTGATGGCTAACAAACACAAGGAAAAGCTGATACAAATCTTTATGAGGCCCACGGCTGCTTTTTGACAATCCCTCCTCTCCCAACCTTGTTTTCTCTGAAACGGCATGTCTCTCACTTTCCTCCAACTTTGTTTTGGCCTAGTAATTCTATCCTGTCACACAACTGCTCATCCTCTGTCCTCCTGGTTTTGATTACCAACTGTTGTTTATTTTAAATGTAGTTACTGGCTAATTAAATAGAAATTAACTACATTTAGAGACAGGGTTCTCAACTATTGGGTTATTGCCTCTAACTTTGGCAAATATTCCTCCTTCAGGTAGTTCTGATAGCAGAAATTCCAGAGGCAAAGTCTTTGTATAGCACCCTTAAGGCATCTACCTGCTACACCCAGAGTTTCATAAAGTCAGGTGGCATGCTATCTTCATCCATCAGGACCTAGAGCAAGCTGGGCTGTAACTGGAGCTGCTTCCTGTTGTGATTTAGTTAAACCATTTCTGATTCAAGACAGACTCTCCTATCAGAAGGTCAGGTTTATTTCACTGAAGAAGGGGGTTGGGGGGACCATCTTCTGCTTTTCTTCATTTTGGGGACAGCTGGAATGCATCTTCCTTTCCACCCAAACACTGAACTCTACTTGGTTGGGTGAAGGAGAGGCTGGCTCCCTTCCTAGTTTGGGTGGAACACATGGATTAAATCAGTCAAACGCAGAGAACAGCTGAGCTGGAGGCTTCCTACTCTCAGGTCAAGCCCCTTGTACTAACCACCTAGATAATCTGATATGGGTATCATTTATTCTAAAATGAGAACAAGAAACACATCAATGACAGAATCCAATAGTCCAAGCCTTTTTCAGTCTCAATCTGTGCTTCTGTAGACTGTACAGATGTGTATAAGTTATACATAGTTGTGTCTCCACATCATCATTGCCTTCTCATCAGGATATGTCTTCTCCTGTCTTTGCCTATTGTTAAGCTACCTATCTTTCAAGATTCAGCTCAGGCCCATCTCCTCTTTTATGAAGATATTCCCTGAGATACTGAGTCAAGTCCTAGCTCCATTACTTAACAGCCTTATTTTCCTAATAAGGAAAATGGGGCATTATTGTTAAGATCAAAGGTTAATAAGTGTGAAGGATATTAAGTTCTTCACAGATGTGAGGCACCATTATAATTTCATTATGACTCCTTATTATTATTGAATTCTATAATGCTATTTTGGGCATTCATTTTATGGTACCTTACATCATTACTTAATTGTTCCTGATATGCCTGCTTGTTCTCTCTTTAGGTTGTAAATGCATAGAAAGTAAATAATCAAAGATAGATTTATCTACAAGGGTGACATAACTTTATTTATAATAGCAAAAAAAAAAAAAAAAAAAGGAAAATTGCCTAAAAGTACAATATAAAGGACTGGGATTGGTTTTAAAAAGTGGATTATATATTCATTTAATGGAACCTAGTTTGGGTATTAAAATGGAAGGAAAGAATGAAAAGAGCTAAAAGGAGCACCACTCTTAAAATGAGAGCATTAACTTCAAAATCATAACTTTTCTATGTTAACTTATAAAAGAGTTGAAGTTGCAAAGCAAACAACAGGTCTAAAACCTAAGGAAGGGACAAGGTCTGTAGAGAGAAAGGGAATGCAAAGTATTCACTTGGGGTAGATGTCATCAGATACCAGTGTATGTGCTAAGTCACTCAGACATGTCTGACTCTTTGCGATCCCATGGACTGTAACCTCCCAGGCTCCTCTGTCCATGGAATTCTCTGGGCAAGGATACTGGAGTGGGTTGCCATTCCCTTCTCCAGGGAATCTTCCTGACCCAGAAATCGAACGTGGGCCTCCTGTGTTGCAGGTAGATTCTTTACCATCTGTACCACCAGGGAAGTCAATGATGAGTATTTCTCAATAAATTTATGACTGAAATGCATGATTACAATGTGTAATTTAAAACCAACTTGGTGACAGCATTTGAAATTCCTAAAGAATTCTGCAAACATGAGGCTATCTGCAGAGCTCAACTCTTCTTAGAGCCTATCATTGTGAGTCAGTCACCATATACAGCAAGAACACCAGGGTCTCCCTATCACTAGGGCTTTCCTAGTGGCTCACTCAGATATCAGTGAAAGTGAAAGCCACTCATTCATGTCCAACTCTTTGTGACCCCATGGACTATACAGTCCATGGAATTCTACAGGCCAGAATACTGGAATGGGTAGCCTTTCCCTTCTCCAGGGGATCTTCCCAACTGAGTGATCAAACCCAGGTCTCCCGCAATGCAGGTGGATCCTTTCCCAACTAAGCTATCTGGGAAGCCCTCAGATACCAGTAAATGAGTTTAAATGAAATAGCTGATAAGTTGGTGAAGACAGAATACAGGCTGACAGTTCAGTTCAGTTCAGTTGCTCAGTCGTGTCCGACTCTTTGCGACCCCATGAACTGCAGCACGCCAGGCCTCCCTGTCCATCAGCAACTCCCGGAGTCTACCCAAACCCTTGTCATTGAGTCAGTGATGCCATCCAACCATCTCATCCTCTGTCATCCCCTTCTCCTCCTGCCCTAAATTTTTCCCAACATCAGGGTCTTTTCAAATGTGTCAGCTCTTCCCATCAGGTGGCCAAAGTATTGGAATTTCAACTTCAGCATCAGTCCTTCCAATGAATACCCAGGACTGATCTCCTTCAGGATAGACTGGTTGAATCTCCTTGCAGTCCAAGGGACTCTCAAGAGTCTTCTCCAACCCCACAGTTCAAAAGCATCAATTCTTCTGCACTCAGCTTTCTTTATAGTCCAGCTCACATCCATACATGACCACTGGAAAAATCATAGCCTTGACTAAACAGACCTTTGTTGACAGGCTGACAGGCAAGTGTGAGACCGAGGGCCACAGAATTTGGGGAATTTTATACTTCTTTCAGGCTCTTTTTCCACAACCCCTATAATTGCTCACAGAAAAGACTGGAAAGAGCCTTAAGTTGGATCTATCATGTTGTAGAGCTAGAAGAGTTGTAGAGTCATTTTGTGGGAGGGGCAAGAAATACTGGTTGCATTTATCTCTCCTACTTCCTATAGAGAAAAAAAACCCATTAATCTTTAGAAGGAAAATGCATCAAGCACTGCTACCCTTAAAGCATTGGAGAAAACTCATTGCAAATGGGTGAAAGGAGCAGAAGCAAAAAATAAGGGAGGGATATGGCTCAGACAGTAAAGAATCTGCCTGCAATGTGGGAGACCAGGGTTTAATCTCTGGGTTGGGAAGATCCCCTGGAGGAGGGCATGGCAACCCACTCCAGTATTCTTGCCTGTAGAATTTCATGGAAAGAGGAGCCTGGCGGGCTACAGTCCACGGGGTTGCAAAGAGTTGGAAACGACTGAGTGACTAACACACACACATAATAGAGCTTCCCTGGTAGCTCAACTGGTAAAGAATCTGCATGCAATGCAGGAGATACCAGTTTGATTCCTGGGTCGGGAAGATCCCCCTGGAGAAGGGATAAGCTAACAACTTCAGTATTGGGCTTCTCTGGTGGCTCAGACAGTAAAGAATCTGCCTGCAATGCAGGAAACCTGGATTTGATCCCCAGGTTAGGAAGATTCCCTGGAGGATGGGCATGGCAACCCACTCCAGTATTCTTGTCTGGAGGATCCTGTGAACAGAGAAGCCTGGTGGGCTACAGTCCATGGGGTTTCAAAGAGGTGGACATGACTGAGCAACAAAGCACAGCACAGTACAGGATTACACATGGAGCCTACAAACACAGCCAGGATAGGGTAAGAGAACTGAAATGCCATATCTCATACGATGCATGCCTAAGACTGAGGCTTATTCAGGACACAGAGGATAGATTCCTGCACCATACCTCCCCCACCACAAGCGAGCAACAAGTTACTTAAATAACAACAGTAGAATACTACTGAGAGAGAAATGGAAGAAAAACAAGAGTAGACCAAGAAACTCTTGCTGAGAAACAATGCAAAGAGAACAGCTAAAATTCAGAATCAAACAGACATTGTTCTGGTAAATTCACTTCCAACCTAAGCACAAGGTAGGTCTATGAAAAATTTGAAGGCTGTGATACACTGAAGAAAAGCACAGCAATCCAAACCTAGAATGCTTCAAGTCACCTCATCAAAGGTCTAACAGAAGGAAAGGTACTTTCATATTAAGGCTTATAAACTACTTTTTCCAGTCTCTACTAAGCTATACAAGATGATTAGCTTCAACAGAAAATTAAAAGGCATATGAAAAGGCAAGAAAAAATAGACTCCAAAGAAACTAAGCAAACACTGGAACCAGATACAATTATGACACAGATGTTAGGACTATCTGACAGGGAATTTTAAATATGTTAATGGCCCTAATGAAAAAGGTGGACAACATGCAAGATCAGATAAGCAGTGAGAAAGGAAGTATGAGAAAGAATCAAATTACATCAAAATGCTGGAAATTAAAAACACAATAATAGAGCTAAAAAATGCCTTAGACAGTTTCAGTAATAGACACAGACAGATGGGGCATGAATCAGTAAACTTGAAGATAGGTCAATATAAATTACCAAGAATGAAACACAAACAGAAAAAAGAGTGGCATGAAAGATAAAGCATAATACCCATGAGTTATAGGACAATATTACATATTCTAATATATGCATAATTAGAATCCTAGGAATAGAAGAGAGGGGGACATGAGATACATTTGAAGAAATAATGACCAAGATTTATTTAAATTTTATGTTAAACACTAAACCACAGATCTAAGAAGCTCAGAGGGCATAAAAGTAGGATGATACAACACACATACATACCTGAGTATATCATAAGAGTCAAACTGCTGAAAACCATTGACAAAGAAAAAAACATTAAAGGAAGCCACAGAAAAAGAAACATACAGAGGAACAAAGAAGAGTTGCAACAGAATTCTTCTCAGAAATAATGCAAGCCAGAAGACAGTGAGGTGATATCTTTAAAGTACTAAAAGAAAAAAAAAAGAAAGAAAACCCCTGTCAACCCAGAATCCTCTATCCAGCAAAAATACCTTTCACAAAAGAAAAATACTTTTTCTGGCTTACAAAACTGAAGAAATTTATTACTAGGAAACTCGTTTTATAAGAAATGCTAAAGGAAGCTCTTCATGCAAAAAGAATATTAGACTGAAGCTTGGATCCACACAGAGAAATGAAGATCGTGGAAATGGGATAAATAAATGAAGTAAAATAAAATTCATTTCTTTTCTTATCTTTGATTGCTCTAAAAGATAACTATTCAGTGTTGGAAGCAATGATAGTAGCAATGTGTTCTGTGTTCACAGTGCATGTAAAAGTGAAAGGTATGAAAATAATAACACAAAGGATAGAAGGGAGGAATTGAGACTTTATTGCTGCTAGCTCCATAAAAGAGTATAATATTTGGAGGCAGACCAGATTAATTAAAGATGTACAGTGAAACCACTTGAGAGACCACTAAAACCAATTTTTTTTAAGAGGAAAGAGTAATAAATAACAGGGGAGATGAAACAGAATAATTAAACATTCTCAATTAACACAAGAGAAAGCAGGAAAAGAAAAAAGTGCAGAGGGAACAAGTGAACTCACATTAAAGACAGATTGGTTAAAAGTGAAAGGATAAATGAAGGAAAATATGTCATGCAAGCACTAATCAAAAAAAAAAAAAAACCTGGAGCAGCTGTTATCAAAGAAAACCAAAACGAGATATCATCAGGGAGAAAGAGGTATATACTACATAATGATAAAAGATTTAGTTTTCTAAGAAAATGTAACCAATCAACTTGTGAATGTACCTAATAGCATAACTTCATAGACATGAAGCAAAAGAGATGGACCTGAAAGGAGAAATGTACAATTACCTCTTAGTAATCAATAGAAGATTACTTGGCTCAAACTGGGGTCTCCTACATTGCTGGTGGATCAGGGATGCTCTCAATCAATAGATGATTACTTGGCTGCTTCCCAGGTGGTGCTACTGGTAAAGAGCTGACCTGCCAATGCAGGTGACATAAGAGACACAGGTTCAATCCCTGGGTTCAGGAAGATCCCCTGGAAATGGCAACCCACTCCAGTATTCTTGCCTGAAAATTCCATGGACAGAGAAGACTTGTGGGCTACAGTCCATATAGTCACAAAGAGTCGAACATGACTTAAGCAACTCAGCACAGCACAGCACAATCAATATAGGCAAATAGTTAATTAACATGGAAATAGAAGCCCTAAAGAACACTATCAACAACCAGACCAAATTGGCATGTATAGAACACTCTGTCCAACAACAGCAGAATACACTTTCTTTTCAACTACACATGGAACATTCACCAATATGGACCATATTCTGTGAAATAAAACAACCTTTAAAATACAAAGTATGTTCTCAGGCCATAATGGAATTAAACTACAAATCAATATCATAAAGTACTCAAATACTGGAACTGAGTCTTCTTCTAATAATCTATGGAACAAAGAGAAAACCTCAAGAGAAGTTAAAAAAGAGTTTTGACTGAAAGAAAATAAAAATATAACATATCAAAATGTGTGCACTGCAGCTGAAGTAGTGTTAGAGAGAAATTTAGGCATTAAGTGCTTTTAGAAGAGAAAAAGGGTCTCACATCAACAATCTAAGCTCCTGCATTTATAACCTAGAAAAACAAGAGCAAGATACACTTAAGTTACACATAAACCAGGGAAAGAAAATAATAAAAATTAAAACAAATCAATGAAGTTAAAAACAGAAAACAATAAAGAAACAATGATGAACCCCAAAGCCGATTCTTCCGATAAACCTCTGGCCAGACTGACCAAGAAAAAAGAGAAAAATATATAAATTACCAATATCAGGTACAAAAGATGGGATATCATTACAGACCCTACAAACATTAACAAGATTATAAGGGTATATTATGAACAACTCTATGCCCAGAAATTTGACAACTTAAATGTAATGGAATCCAGGAAAGACACAAGTTACTAAAGCTCACTCAAGAAGAAATTAGATAAACCAGCAGTCCTAGATCTATTAAAGAAATTAATTTGTACTTTAAAAACCTTTAAAAAAGAAATCTCCAGGCCCAAATGGTTTCATTGTTGGATTCTATCAAACATTTAAGAAAGAAATAATATAAATTCAACAAGACCTTTTTCAGAAAATAGAAATGACACCAGCATTGCCCTAATAGCAAGACAAACAAAAACATCACGAGAGAAGAAAACTACATGGATGGAAAAAAATTCTTACCAAAATGTTAGCAAATTTAATGCAGAGAATATAAAAAAGATAATACATCATGACCATGCTCACAAGAATGTAAGACTGGCTTAACATTTGAAAATCAATGTAAGGCACTGTGTTAACAGACTGAAGAAGAAAACAGATGCAAAAACAGCATTTGACAAAATTCTACCTCCATTCATGATTAAAGCTCTCAGCAAACTAGTAAGAGAACTTCTAAAACCCAATAAAAGACATCTACAAAAAGCCTTTTGCTAGCATCATACTAAATGGTATAAGAGTCAATATTTTACCTCTAAGATAGAGACGATTCACTTTCACTACATCTATTGAACATCATACTGGAAAACCTAGCCATTACAATAAGACAAGACATGGAATTAAAAGGCATATCATCTCTATTCATAGCCTCCCACAACAAAGAATTATCCAACTCAAAATATCCATGTAGAAATTTCTAAAGAATCTACACAAAGGTAATTAGAATAAATGAGTGAGTTCCCTGGGTGGCTCAGACAGTAAAGAATCTGCCTGCAATGTGAGAGACCTGGGTTTGATCCATGGATTGGGACAATCCCCTGGGCATGGCAACCCGCACCAATATTCTTGTCTGGAGAATCCCCATGGACAGAGGATCTGGAGGGCTACAGTCCATGGGATTGCAGAGTCAGACATGACTGAGCAACTAAGCATAGCACAAAGTCTCATGATAAAGTCAGTGCACACAAAACCATGGTATTTCGATATACTAGCACTAAATGATTGAAATTCAAAATTAAAATAAAAATATCATTTACAATTGCACCAAGAAGCTCCAACTTAGGTAAAATCTAAAAAAAACAAAAAAATTATGTGGGATCTGTATGATGCAAAGAACAAAATACTTGAGAAAAGTATATAAGAAGATCCAAACAAATGGAAAAATAGATCATGTTCTTGGACTAGAAGATTTGATATTATTAAGATGTTAAAAGGAGAAGGCAATGGCACCCCACTCCAGTACTCTTGCCTGGAAAATCCCATGGGTGGAGGAGCCTGGTAGGCTGCAGTCCATGGGGTCGCTAGGAGTCAGACACGACTGAGTGGCTTCACTTTCACTTTTCACGTTCATGCATTGGAGAAGGAAATGGCAACCCACTCCAGTGTTCTTGCCTGGAGAATCCCAAGGATGGGGGAGCCTGGTGGGCTGCTGCCTATGGGGTCGCACAGAGTCGGACACGACTGAAGTGACTTAGCAGCAGCAGCAGCAAGATGTTAAATCTCCCAAATTCCTCATATAGATTCAATGTAATTCCAATAAAAAATCCAGCAGGCTTGTATATAAGTATTAACATGATGGTTTTAAAGTTTATATGAAAAGGCAAAGGAACTAGAATTGCCAACAAAGTTGGTGGTTTCACACTATGTAATTTAGTGTTACAGTGATGCTACAGTAATCAACATGGTGTGGTAATGGAGAAAGAATAGATATATAAATCAATGGAACAGAAGAGAGAGACCAGAAATAATATCACATTAATATAGTCAACTATGTTTTGAGAGTGATGCAACTACAATTCATTAGAGAAGGTGGTCTCTTCATATGGTACTAGAACAACTAAATGTCCCCATATGAAAAGAGAAAAAAACCCTCAGCCTGTATCTCACACCTCACAAAAAATTAATTTAAAATGGATCATAGACCTAAAATATAAAACATAGAACCAAAAGTCTACTCAAAGAAAACACAGAAGAAAAAAACACATGAGGTACATGGCCTTGGATTAGGCCAGTGATTCTGAACAAAGTCATCTTTATACATTTTGCAATGTCTAAAACATTTATGATCATCATGAGTAGGTGGCAGGGGTAAGAGAGGGGGTGTTCTATAGGTATCAGTGTCAGACTTTATTTTTTTGGGTCTCCAAAATAACTGCTGATGGTGACTGCAGCCATGAAATTAGAAGACGCTTACTCCTTGGAAGAAAAGTTATGTCCAACCTAGATAGGATTTTCAAAAGCAGAGACATTACTTTGCCGACTAAGGTCCGTCTAGTCAAGGCTATGGTTTTTCCTGTGGTCATGTATGGATGTGAGAGTTGGACTGTGAAGAAGGCTGAGCGCCGAAGATGGCATCACTGACTCAATGGATGTGGGTCTGAGTGGACTCCGAGAGATGGTAATGAACAGGGAGGCCTGGCGTGCTGTGATTCATGGGGTTGCAAAGAGTCGGACACGACTGAGCGACTGAACTGAACTGAATGGGTATATGCCAGGGGTACTGTTAAACATTCTAAAATGCACTGAACAGCCCACCACAACAAAGAATTATCCAGTCTAAAATGTTAATAGTGCCACCACCGAGTAAACCTGAGTTAGGCAAAGAGTTTTTAGATATGATAACAAAGTCATGATCTATGAAAGAAAAAAATTAATGAACTGCTGTCTATGGGGTCACACAGAGTCGGACATGACTGAAGCGACTTAGCAGTAGCAGCAGCATTGTAAACTGGGAGAAAATATTTTAACAGCACATCTAACAAAGGACTTATGTCTAGAATATATAAAGAATTTATAAATTGTGAAATCAGAAAACAACCCATTTTTTAAAACAGATGAAAGAAAGATCTGAACATATACTTTACCAATGAACATATTCAGATGAAAAATGAGCATAAGACAAATGATCAATATCATTAAGCATTATGGAAATATAAATTAAAACCACAGTAAGATACTATATCTATTTGAATATTTTAAATGTAAAAAAACTGGCAATATCAAGTGCTGATAAGGATGAAAAATGGTGAAAATGCAAAATGGTGCATCCACCATTGTGAAATAGTTCAGCTGTTTCTTAAAAAGATAAACATATACCTACCATGTGACCCAGGAATCCCACTCTGAGGTGTGCATCCGAAAGTAAAGAAAATATGTTTGTACAAAAACCTATAAGTAAATATTCACAGCTGCTTTAAAACTGGAAACAAACTTGATGTTCCATAAAATGTAATACATCCATATAATAGAATTCTTTCAGCAATAAAATAGAACGGACTATGGATTTATAAAATAGCATGCATGAATCTTAGCTGCATTTTACAAGGTGAAAGAAGCCAGACCCAGAATTGTTTGATTCTATTCACACAGCACTCTGGAAAGGGCAAAATCATAAGGAGGAAAACCAATGAGTAATTGATGGATCATGGGTTGGGGGAAGGTTCTCTCTAAGGAATAGCAGGAGAAACTTGGATGATGGAATCGTGTATAAAATGATGGTTCATAATACTACTCTGTGCATTTGCCCAAACTGATAGAACTATACACCACAAAAGTGAATTTTATTACATAAATATATTTTTTTAAAAACCTATCAGGATGGGGGAGACAAGATAGGGTGCAGATTGTGACAAATGCATTTAACTTATTATAAATAAATCACACAAGCACACTGAAGGGAACAGTCCCTGGAATTCTCCAGGCCAGAATACTGAAGTGTGTAGCCTTTCCCTTCTCCAGGGGATCTTTTCAACCCAGGGATCGAACCCAGGTCTCCCACATTGCAGGCAGATTCTTTACCAGCTGAGCCACCAAGGAAGCCTATATTTTAAAAAAAATAACAAAAATCTATCAGAATGTGGGAGGCAAGATAGGGTACAGATTGTGACAAATGCATTTAACTTATTATAAATGAATCATACAAGCACACTGAGGGAGCCAACCTAAGTAACTTTAGATAAACTGTTTTGATTTTATGTAAGGCTAATGTACACAAACACTGTGCTTCAGTTCTTTTTCACAGGGGGATGGACTAAGAATTCTGACACTACTTATTTAGGATAGTTGTATTAAACAAACAACTAAATATATTGTAGATAATAAGAGTCAGGTTTTTCACTATTGGAGAAAGAAGTTAACATATAAGAAAACAGGGAAGGCTATAGTGACTCCTGTGGTGCTCAACTGGTTTAAAGGTATCAATATGCACTCATGTTTTAAATTTGAGAAAAGTATAAATATATATTATAAATTGGTACCGAAATATAGATATGTGCTTATGCATGAGTTAGTGTGTACTTAAACATACAGACATATTCCTGGTTCTATCTCCTGACAGGGGTTAGAAACGGTGACACCTTGGTAGCAAGGCAAACACCTAGCTCCTGGTGGTGTTGGTCTCTAAATATCACCCTCCAGTATAAGATATCAGGGATCTCTTTTGATTCTAGGGACTGGAGTTGTTGATGATCCTGGAACACCTGCCATGTTTCAAATAAGTGGTATAAAAATGCACAGGAGTCAGTATGAAAGAGATCCCAATAATAAAGCTGAAACAATTTGAACAACAAAATTAAAAGAAATAGTACAATATTAGATTATAGCAAAAAGAACAAAATAAGTGTTCATGAGTCTGGAAACAGTGTCAGACTTTATTTTTTAGGGCTCCAAAATCACTGCAGATGGTGACTGCAGCCATGAAATTAGAAGACGCTTACTCCTTGGAAGAAAAGTTATGTCCAACCTAGATAGCATTTTCAAAAGCAGAGACATTACTTTGCCGACTAAAGTCCGTCTAGTTAAGGCTATGGTTTATCCAGTAGTCATGTATGGATGTGAGAGTTGGACTGTGAAGAAGGCTGAGTGCCGAAGAATTGATGCTTTTGAACTGTGGTGTTGGAGAAGACTCTTGAGAGTCCCTTGGACTGCAAGGAGATCCAACCAGTTCATTCTGAAGGAGATCAACCCTGGGATTTCTTTGGAAGGAATGATGCTAAAGCTGAAACTCCAGTACTTTGGCCATCTCATGCGAAGAGTTGACTCATTGGAAAAGACTCTGATGCTGGGAGGGATTGGGGGCAGGAGGAGAAGGGGACGACCGAGGATGAGATGGCTGGATGGCATCACTGACTTGATGGACACGAGTCTGAGAGTACTCCAGGAGCTGGTGATGGACAGGGAGGCCTGGCGTGCTGTGATTCATGGGGTCGCAAAGTGTCGGACATGACTGAGCCAGTGAACTGAACTGAACTGAACTGAGTCCACAGGGATATAAACTAAATAAATATATGGGAGAGAAGGAATAGCTCTTCCTCAGGGAATAATACCAATAAATAAATGCAGAAGGGTACATGAGGGAAATAGAAAATCACCATTAAAATACCACAGTAATCATTGCTGCAGGCAATATCCACCAAAGTAGGATAAAAAGAGTGGGTAATTATTTAAGTAGAAACAGGATATTTGCACAGTCTTCAAGTAGCTCTACAGTGATTTTTACCATTCTTCTTTGAGTCCAAAACTATTTTGAAATTTCTCAAAAATTTAATAATAACAAAAAGAGAAGAATATTTAGTAACACAGAAAGAAGTTTATGATGTTTTAAGTTTTTAAAAGCAGTATGATTCTAATTTTGTATACACCTATATACACACATACACCACACACACAAAGACCAAAATAATTTAAACCGAAGTGTGAGACATAGCTGTCTCTTGGTAGTGACAATGTAGGTGATTTCAATTATATTTTATTATTATAATTAAAAAACACATGATGTGTGTTTTTATTACACAGATATATATATATAGTTATAATAATTATCATTGCTTATCAGTGTTTTCTAAAATTTTCTGCAATAACCATGCATGAATATTAGAATTATAAAAATATATTTAAAATACTCCTTGAAGGATGTATTACATGTCTTCTGTACTTCAAGCTGTGTTGAAAACAATAGTGGGTACTGTCAAAGTGAATTCTTAAATGGAAGCACTGCGTTGTTACTTCCTTTTGCAATATAACTTCCTTTTGCAATATAGATAACTATCCCCCTAATTTATACTTGTATACAGCACTTGGGGCTTCCCTGGTGGCTCAGTGGCAAATAACCCCCCTGTCAATGTAGGAGACGTGGGTTTGATCTCTGGGCTGGGAAGATTCTCTGGAGAAGAAAATGGCAAACCATTCCAGTATTCTTGCCTGGGAATCCCATAGACAGAGGAGCCTGGCGGGCTACATACAGCCCAAGGGGTCGCCAAAGAGTCAGACACAACTTAGCAACTAAACAATACCAACAGTACTTATCTTAGTGTTGAACAAAATACTCAGTAATAGTTGAAGTCTAAATGTAAACTCTGCTGTATTTAAATTATAAAGTGAAGTACCCCTGAAAAAATAACCTATGTATATCATCCAATAAACAGAAATAACAGAAAACATTTAGAGTTAAGTATTCAGTAGCATACTGTATGTGAGGCACTATTCTGAGCACTTTACATGTATTAACTTATGCAATTCTCACCACAACTCAAGCAAGGGTAGTACCACTAACCCCATTTTACAAATGAAGAAACCTAGGCATAGAGATTTAAGTAATTTGCACAAAGTCACACAGCTAGCAAGTAGGAGGCAGCAATATAAAGTACTTCTATATTCATTATTGTTTTACTTCTCACAGCAACTCATTAAGTGTCATTACTTCAATTATCAGATTGATAACCTGAAGCTCAGAGAAACAGGTGGCTAGCTAGCTGAAAGTGACAGGACTGACACTTGTCCTCAAAACCCATGATTTTTCAGCTATATCATGCTGCCTCATGCATTAACATGAAGTAGGCAAACCAAAACAGGAAACTATCAGAAAACTGTCAAAACACATCTCCAGTGGAGAATTCCAAACATGGATTAGTTTTTCCCAAGTCTGCTTAAATTTCACACCATCCACCTGCATGTTTTTTTTCTTCTTTACCAGCTGAATAGGGTGACATTTCCTGTTTTCTGGTTTAAATCAGAGAAGTTTGCAATACTATAATCACCAAAGAAGCTACATATTAGCTTACAGAGATTTTTTTTCTCCTTTAAATTAAAGGGGCAGTGAAAGGTACAGTCTTGCTTCTGTTCCCAGATCTCTGAGAAAGTCATTCTCAGGCAAAAAGAAAATAACTTCATTTTAAGAGAATAATGCCCCGTTGACAAGCTGTTAGGGCTGCCTTGCTTGGAAAATAATGTGCAGAAAAGCTGAAAGATAACTAATATGTGGTGATCTTACAGTATGTATCAGGACCATAGTATGCCTGGCAGAGGCAGGTACAACCACACAGTTCATTAGCACTGTATAATTTGTTTGATTTCAGTTGGGGCAACTAGAGAAGGGTCTAGAACTTGGATAGAACCCCCAAATAGACTCTCTGATCTCAGTTGCAGTGATTCCAAGCCACAACCTTGAGCCCTGGGAGATTAGACCAGAATTCCTTATAAACCTATTTATTTTGCTTTGACAATCATCTTTACATTGCCCATTCTGATAGAGGAAAGCCATGGCATAGATGGTCAAAGTAAAGGAGAGGGGTCAAAGTAAAGGAGAATTTTACAACTGACCTTACAATGTACTATACAATGATTCTGGTATTGCTGCTGCTGCTGCTGCTAAGTTGCTTCAGTCGTGTCCGATTCTGTGCAACCCCATAGACGGCAGCCCACCAGGCTCCCCCATCCCTGGGATTCTCCAGGCAAGAACACTGGAGTGGGCTGCCATTTCCTTCTCCAATGCATGAAAGTGAAAAGTGAAAGTGAAGTCGCTCAGTCGTGTCCGACTCTGTGTGACCCCATGGATTGCAACCTACCAGGCTCCTCTGTCCACGGGATTTTCCAGGCAAGAGTACTGGAGTGGGGTGCTATTGCCTTCTCCGGATTCTGGTATTATGCTCACCTTTTATCTTACAGTTCTTACTGAACTGAACTTTATCTTACATTTTGTGTCAAAGTCACAGGTGCTTCCAATTTTACAGGAGTGAATAAATTTTAGTAAAATTGTCTATGAAGTGATTTTCTATTAATGTAATTCTGTTCTGCTAATGATTTAAGAAGACTAAAGACATGTTTCACTGGAGGAAAAAAATTTGCTAGGAAGTGTTGATTTGTATGTATTTTGAAATGCTTTATAACATTCTGAGAATGTTCATTACTCTCCTGATCTGAGATTTCTCCTGTTTAAAGGAAAAATTATTATCCTATTTAAAAACTTCTATTTAAACACCTTTTATTTTTCCCTTTCCATTTCTCAGACCATGAAAATCCTCACTTGGGTTCAAAGATTCTCTGTCTCCACACTTGCAACTCTTGAAATCCAGTCTGGGAGATCTCTTTCTGCCTCTGTGTATTTAGTGTCCAACAGAGCTAGAATGCACTGTCACATACAGCCAATAGGTGCTGCCCTAAAATATGACGGACCCCGACCTGATATATTCACTTATGAATTCTCTCATGCAAATAGGTGCTGCATTCAATAAGTTCACTGACCTCGAAAGTCTATTAGAGAAATCTGTTTATAATGCTGCACTTGCAGTGTGGATTTTCTGAGCCTGGAAACTGAAGGTAAGGGAAGAAATCCAGCATTATGCTGAGTGAAGAGGGAAAGCCAAGCTGCCACTAAATATTTTCTGTAAGTCATCCTCTGTCAGGTTAATTAGCCAACAGATAAACAAGTGTCTTTGAGTCATTTTTAAAAATTAAATAAGAACAGAATTTTTTCTAGGCCACATGTATAGCCTGTCAGAGGAACACGAACTACTAGGCAAATGCCTGTACTCCCCTACTCCTACCCCACCCACCTTGAGCAGAAGAAAGGGAACACGTGCAGTGTTTGTTTATAGCTATGGGTCAGTGTGGGGTGTCACTGATCTGATCAATGCCACTGTGTGCCCTGGGCAGGACTCCAGACTTTCAGCAAAGGGTTTCTGTATCTTGCCAAGACTTCTGTTGAGCTATTATTAATATGTTCTCTTTCTGTCTTTCTACCTGCCTTTTCCTGACTGCCAGGAAGAAGTAGGCTGTCTTTGGCAATTCCTTTACACTCCTACATCTATTTTCCTATGGAGTAAGGCAAAAAGCATTGTGAGATTTCTCTCCTACTCCTTCTGAGGAGAGGGAACTAGAGTCGCCAACGTAAAACTTGCTGCTGGTACGGTGTCTAACATGGCTTCTTTTTCCTAGTGACCCTGAGTGGTTCAGTGAGTCTGAGACATTACCCAACACCAGTTCCATTCAGCAAATGGTGTGGGCTTCCTGGCTTTATTTCCTCAGCTCTGGAACTTGTCATGCCATAAACCACAGGGACTTTGTAGGCATGTTATTGTATTAGCACCATATGGAGAATACTCATGGAACTCACATGCAGAATGTGTGATGTCAGACCAGTTTACATGACTCCAAATTTTGTGCAGCTGTTACACTCAGATGTTTCATTTCATTTTTTATGTCAGCACCAGCCCAGTAAACCCACTGATTCTGAGACTGAAAAGTAAAGAGAGTTCTGTGTGCTCACACGTGTTTCAGAGCTGGAAAACTCTGCACCACATCTGTGCGGACCTGCTCTCACGACCAGAGGTCACATCAGAGCCTTGACTCCTGTACTCCTCACAGAAGGGCAAGGATGATTTCTACAGAAATCAACAGACAAGCAAATACAAAAAGACAGTGACTGTTACACAAATGAGAAACAATTACCTAGGACTAGATGTGCTCTTAGAAAGAGACTCTTGCAAAGAAAAAAAGTCAGGAAAGACATTGCAGTTTCTTTGGAAGGTATTCGATAAAACCCACGCATAAAAAATAATTAGCCTCTGACAAGGAAAAGTGTTTGCTAACAAGTGCCCCTGTCTCTACCTCTTAAAGAATCAGTCAGTTTGTCTTAGGTTTGCCTTAGTGAGAGCAAGATGAATCACTCTTTCACCAGTAAAAGAAAACCCTCAAAGGTTGTCACCAAAATAATGCTGATCTTCAAAAATAAATAGCTCTTAACATTTCCTTGGAATTAAGGATAGAAGGCTACACATTTTCTAATACCTGAATTTTTAGATTTATATAAGCTATTTATGACTCCATAATATGACTACATGTGTTATTTAAAAATAAATGCTGAGAACTGTGGATTTTCTGTGATTCATTTGGGAAAGGTTGTGGTTCTTTGTGGTTTGGTTAAAAAAGAAAAAGGAACAGAAATTTAAAGATTAAAATAAAAAAGATGGTATTCTCTGCTATTCTGAACTGGTGCAGGCACAGTTTCTGGGCCTAAGTTAAGATTTGATATAAGGTTATTTTCTCTCTGTCCCATCCCCATCACTCCACCTCAGAGATTTTCACAGACTCATCTCCATGCCTTGTGATACAGCAGAGTAAAGCTTTGCAAATACAACAGACTGTTAGAAAGTGGATCCCGTATAAGAAACATTATGGAATTGCTTGCATGTCTCTCCTCCCTGTATGGTTTTTTGAAATTCAGAGAAAACAAATAAAAACTCCTGAGGAAGAGAGTTTATCTTCTGAAGAAGAGAGAAAACATTCAGTTGCAACACGCTGTGAACATTTCAGGGCCTGCTTCTGATTCCAGCTGCATGGCGTGCCTTGCTACTTAAGACAGAAAATCCCCTGCCGTGTTCCCTAAGCAGGCACATTCAGCAGCTTTCATGAACTCCTGGGCACAGTTTAGACTTTGGCTCTTAATGCTCAGTCATTAAAATTGCTATAGGAGATGGAACTCTGTGGGGAGTTATTTGGGAAGATTCCCCCCACTCCCCAAATGGCATCTTCCCAAATATGGTGGGGAGAAGGAATGGAGCTCAATTCAGCAACAAGGAAAGGGTTGGTATGAGGCTTAATCAGCTTGCTTTGGAAGATGCTGCCCTTTGAACAGAAAGCTTTGCTCCATTGCACCATCAACTTCAAAGATTCCTGAAACTCTCTGAACCTGGGGAAAGATACTAACAGGCTTATGGTCCTTTTTGAGTATGGGGCTGAGACTGGGAAAGTCATGCAGCAGCACATGACTACAAGCAACTGCTAGCAATTCTCATTTAGGAAAATCAGAAGATTTGCATGAGGACCTGGTGGCAATTGTAGCAATTATACAAATTGCTCAAGTGTGAAAGTTAAATCTTGTGAAAGATTCAGTTCTTGGTGAATGAAACCCTTCTGGATGCTTTTTAAATCATTTTTGTTCTTCATGACTCATGCTTCTCAAGACTAAGCTTTCATCATTCTCTCTAAAGTCATATTGTTTTCCCAGTGACAAACATATATCCATTTAATGAGGGCATGGAGGAATTTGCAGCATAAAATAAGTCTTATAGTAAAAAAAAGTTTGTACTGTAAGCCTGATTTCTGGAGGTGGTTTTCTTCTTATATTATTGCTGATTTTTGGATGTCTTACTCTCAACCCCTCATGCACTTAACAGATTACTCATCTTTGAATTGGTGCTGTGATTCATGGGGTCGCAAAGAGTCGGACACGACTGAGCAACTGAACTGGACTGAACTGACTGAATCCATTAACTCTTTCACTGCAGAAAATCTTCCAGGTTGTTCCTTCCAAGGGAATGCGAGACTTAATGGTCAGATATTTAAACACATGTGATGAGGACGCATCAAACTTACGGATGGACTCACCAACCCCCTTTCAAGAGATGTCCAACTCTGTGTGACCCCATAGACGGCAGCCTACCAGGCTCCCTCATCCCTGGGATTCTCCAGGCAAGAACACTGGAGTGGGTTGCCATTTCCTTTTCCAATGCATGAAAGTGAAAAGTGAAAGTGAAGTCGCTCAGTCGTGTCCGACCCTCAGCGACCCCATGGATTGCAGTCTTTCAGGCTCCTCTGTCCATGGGATTTTCCAGGCAAGAGTACTGGAGTGGGGTGCCATTGCCTCCTCTGCTTTCAAGAGCTACCAGTGACTAACTGTGCAGCTTGTATGTCTGGTAATCTAACTTATCAGGACAATACTCACTTCAAATATCTGATATATTTAAAAAAATTATACTCACTTCGTATTTTGTTTATATTGGTTAAAAATGCAGTGTGGAACCAAGAGGGAACACTTAAGATAGAAAAATAGCTGACTGATTTTGCCATTCTAGATACATAAGAAGCTATGGCTGGGTTTGCTATAATGGGAACAAAACAAAACTTTTTCCCAAGGGTAGAATATGTGAGACCAAGTGGGTCCTCCTGAATGACAATGTCCAAAGGTGAATCCCAAGTCCTGTAGACAGACTGACTTTTATGAGTTCTGGAAGAAGCACACTGGAATAAATCATAGATGAAGAGGTGGCCCAGGTTCAGGTGGTTCACTGGCAAGTTCTAGCAAGCCTTCAGGATATGGTAATTTCTATATTATTTGATCTACTTGAGAGTATACAAAAAGAAGGAAAAGTCTTTCAAGACATTTGACTAAATACCCTACCCAAAATCTCATTGAAATGACACAAGAAATATGAAAAGTCAGAATAAGAAACTGGAAAGGGTACCATTAGCAGACTCAGAACAGGGAGAACATGAGAAAGTCTTGAAAATTATACAAGATAAAACTGGTGTAAGTATATATAATAAGTATACCAGTTTCCAAGAGTCTATTTCCTTAAGGAACAGATAATTCCTTAGTTATTTAAATTGTTATAGAGCAAAGACAAAGCAAGAAAACATCCCATCTAATGAATAAGGACAATATAACGCTGATATTTAAGCTTAGTACAAAACACATACCAGTTTAAAAAAAAAAAGAAAGATACAGTGAGGTATCACCTCACACCAGCCAGAATTCCAATCATCAAAAAGTCTACAAATAACAAATGCTGAAGAGGGTGTGGAGAAAAAGGAACCCTCCTGAACTCTTGGTGGGACTGTAAATTGGCACAGTCACTATGCAGAACAGTATTGCAGTTCCTTAAAAAGCTAAAAGTAGACCTACAAGTAAAACTCAAAGTATGATCCTACAATCCCACTATTAGGCACTTATCTGGAGAAAACCATAAGTCAAAAATATACATGCACCCCAATATTCACTGCAGCACTATTTACAATAGCCAAGACATGCAAGCTATTGTAAATAGCCAAATGTACATTGACAGAGGAATAGATAAAGAGGATGTGGTAATATATACAAAGGAATATTATTCTTATGATCATAATGAAAGAATGAAATAGGAACAAAAGATTGAAATAATGTCATTTGCAGTAACATAGATGGACCTAGAAATTATGCTTATATGTGGAATCTAATTATGCTTATATGTGGAATCTAAAAAAAATTATATATATGAACTTATATATGAAACAGAAATAGATCCACAGACATAGAAAACAGATTTATGATTTATGATTACCAAAGAAGATGGAGGAAGGATAAATTAGGAATTTGGGATTAATGTAAACTCACTACTATAATATAAAAT
>SJYT01068347.1:338201-361707 GCA_006410635.1 Cephalophus harveyi | reverse complement strand
TTGGAAAAAAATTAGAACTGACAAGAGTTAAAACTTACTAATGTGACCAGATATTATATTAATATACAAAAAACAAAAAGCTTTACTATAATTAGAAGAATTGCAATTACAATAGTAGTGCAAGAAGTATACAAGACCCATATGAAGAAAACTATAAAACTTTACCCAAGAGGATATAAAGAAAGAGCTGAATAATGGCAGAAATGCCCATATTATGGATGGAGAGACTCAAGATTATAAAGCTGTTGATTTTTTCCTAAATTAATATCTAAATTTAATCAACTCCAATCAAAATTCCACTAGCATTATTTAAAATGAAATGGAGCTTCCCTGATGGTCCAGTGGCTAAGACTCTATGCTTTGAATGCAGAGATTCCTTGACTTGATTTCTAGTCAAGGAACTAGGGTCTCACATGCTGCAACTAAGAGTTCATATGCCACAACTAAAGATCCTGCATGCCCCAACAAAGATTGAAGATCTCACGTGCTGCAACTGAGACCCAGCACAGCCAAATAAATAATTTTTTTATTAAAAAATATTAAATGACATGCTCATTATAAATGGCAAATGGGTAAAAATAGCAAAGAGAGCTGAAAAAGCAGAACAAGGAAAAATGACTGACATACCTCAACCAAATACAGCATTTAAGTATAATATAAAGCTATAGTAATTATAAAAAGTGATTTTTAGCATGGAAATAAATCAGTAGTTCCCTAAAATGGAATTGAAGGTCCAAATAGTTTGTCATAAATAGGTAGATGAAGGATAGAACTTTCAATATATATCTTTTAATAATAAAGGTGGCATTTTAATGGAGGGGAAAATAGACTATTTGGTAATTGATATTAGAAAATTGCTATTCAATTAAAAAATAGTAAAGTATATCTTTACCTCATAACATACACAATAATGAATTCCATATACATTAGAGAGCTATGCACTGAATATAAAAAAGAATTCAAAGAAAAAAAGTTTTTTTTTTTTTTTTTTAATAATTTGGGGATGTTAAAGAGCATCTCTAAGCATATAAAAACTAGAAATTAAGAAAAAAAGGATGACAAAATTGATCAAACATATTTTCAATATTAGAGTATGGTTAAAGACTTCATAGACAAAGTTATGGGAGAAATATCTGCCATGTACATAACAAAGGATTACTACACATAATATATAAATATTCCTGTAAATCTATAATTGTCAAACAATATGAGCAGTTTAATTAACAAAAAAAAGACAAATTGTCAGGATTCCAAGCTTCACTCGTAATAAAAGAGATGGGAAACAAAATGCCTAGGTTTTGAATTTTTCTTTTATCTTGTTTGGTATCTGTGGAGGGTTGCTATCTATAACTGATTTTGGAAAATTCTCAGACATTATTATTTTAAATCTTTTTTATGCTCTGTTCCCTTCTCCTTCCAGCATTCCAATCACACACATGTTGGCCCTTTTGATTTGGTCTCACCATTTTCTTTTTTCTTTTTTTATTGGGGGGCAATTGCTTTACAATATTTTGTTGGCCTCTGCATGAATGAGCCACAGTTATACATATATCCCCTCCTTCCTTCTCCCATCTCCTGCCCCATCCCACCCCTCTAGGTTGTCACAGAGCACTGGTTTGAGGCCCGTGTGTGTGTGGGTCTGTGTGTGTAAGTCACTTCAGTCATGTCCAACTCTTTGCAACTCCATGACTGTAGCCCACCAGGTTCCTCTGACCATGGGATTCCCTAGGCAAGAATAATGGACTCAGTTACCATGCCCTCCTCTAGGGGAACTTCCTGACCCAGGGATCAAACCCACATTTCTTATGTCTCCTGCACTGGCAGGTGGGTTCTTTACCACTAGCACCACCTGGGAAGCCCATGTCACACAACAAATTCCCACTTGCCATCTGTTTTACATATCGTAATGTATATGTAGTCGTGTATGAATGTGAGAGTTGGACTATAAAGAAAGCTGAGTGCAGAAGAATTGATGCTTTTGAACTGTGGTGTGGGAGAAGGCTCTTGAGAGTCCCTTGGACTGCAAGGAGAACCAACCAGTCCATCCTAAAGGAAATCAGTCCTGAATGTTCATTGGAAGGACTGATGCTGAAGCTGAAACTCCAATACTTTGGCCACCTGATGCGAAGAACTGACTCACTGGAAAAGACCCTGATGCTGGGAAAGATTGAAGGCAGGAGGAGAAGGGGACAACAGAGGATGAGATGGTTGGATGGCATCACTGACTCAGTGGACATGAGTTTGACTAAGCTCTGGGAATTGGTGATGGTCAGGGAGGCCTGGCATGCTGCAGTCCATGGGGTCACAAAGAGTCAGACACGACTGAGCGACTGAACTGACTGAATGTATGCTTCCATGCTATTCTCTCAATTTGTCCCACCTTCTTCCCCTAGTGTCCACAAATCTGTTCTCTACATCTGAGTCTCAAGTGAAAGTGGAAGTTGCTCAGTCATGTCCAACTCTTTGTGACCCCATGGACTGTATGCTAAGTCGCTTCAGTCGTGTCCGACTCTGTGTGACCCCACAGATGGCAGCCCGCTGGGCTCCGCCATCCCTGGGATTCTCCAGGCAAGAACACTGGAGTGGGTAGCCTTTCCCTTCTCCAGGGGAATCTTCCCAACCCAGGGGTTGAACCCAGATCTCCCACATTGCAGGTGGATTCTTTACCAGCTGAGCCACAAGGGAAGCTCGAGAATACTGGAGTGGGTGGCTTATCCCCTCTCCAGTGGATCTTCTCGACCCAGGAATTGAACTGGGGTCTCCTGCATTGCAGACAGATTCTTTACCAACTGAGCTATGAGGGAAGCCCATTGCTACCCTGCAAATAGGTTTATCAGAACCATCTTTCTAGATTCCATATGCATGCATTAATATACAACATCTTTCTCTTTCTGACTTACTTTACTCTGTATTTTTGAATGTTATTTTTTTTTTTAATTCTTTTTTCTCTTTGAGTTTCTATTTTTGAAGTTTCCATTGGGCTACTTCAAATTCACTCCTTTTCCTCACTGCGTCCAGCAGATAAGCCTACTGAAGAAAGTCTTCATTTCCATTACAGTTTTTCATTTCTAGTACTTCCTTCTGATTCTTACAGTTTCCATCTTTCTGCTGATGTTACTGATTTTATATTTCATTTTATTAGTGCTTTTAACATATTAATCATAGTTATTTTAATTCCTTGTCTGATAATTCCAACATCTGTATTATATCTGAATCTGGTTCTGGGGCTTGCTTTGTGTCTTCAGACTTTTTTTCTTGTCTTTTAGTATGCCTTGTAATTTTTTTGGTTGAAAACCTGATATGTTGTAGTAGGTAGTGAGGTAATTAGGCTTTTAGAGTAAGGATTTATGTTAATCTGGCTTGGAGCTGGACTATGTTTCATGTTTGTTGTAAAAGTTCCACAGGCTTCAAATTCCTCTGGTGTTCTTATTTTTCTATGCTCTCTTGGCTTCAGGCTTCCCTTTGTACTCCCACTCAGAAAGCCACGGGGCTTTGCAGATCTTTCAGCTGTAATCCATTGAAGGCTTATTGGAATGGTGATAAGGTATAGGGGAGGGGAAGTTTTTATAAACTGATTAAGTTCATCTTTGGCAGGCCTGTGTCTTAAAAGTGTTTCTCTCCCTCTTCACTAAGTATAGAACTTTGTCCCATACTCCATTCCCAGTGTCCTATTAAGTATATTTTGGGAGGTTGTTTTAGTTGAGACAGGAAGGCTAGGGGCTGGCTATGGTGGAAGTACCTGCCTCCAAGTGGGATACAGTTTCAGTATTGTCCCTGGAGAGTGAGACTTTACTATGGAGAAGGATCCAGGAGGGTTATATCTTTGCTATTCTTCCCATCTCCTCCCTCTGACTTCCTATCACAGGGGGAAGGAGGAGGTTTTTCTCAGATCATAAGAATGTGGTGTGGTTCCTAGAGGAAGAAACACTTCAAAACTGGAGGGGGGGGGGTGGCCCTCTGACGATTGGGGCCCCAGGTGTTTCTCAGTCAGACTAGTCCATACTCTGCCTCCATCAATTCGTCACAATTACTAGTTAAATTAAGTGGTCACACCCTTATTGGTCCACTGACTTCTGTTGTCTCTCTCTGGATGCACCTGTCTCTCCAGATTTCAAGGGTGTGGTTTACCTTGAAACTTAAATTCTGTGATGGATCTAAGAAAAGTCATTGATTTTCAGCTTGTCCAGATTTTCCTTCTAAGAAAATGGTGTTTTCCAAGCATTTTACATGTCAGAGTAGAAGCCAGAAGTTTGCAAATTAGAATGTAATTCCATTGTTCCCATCAGACTGGCAAACTTAAGAATGATAATATTCAGAGAGGGAGGAAGTGAGTATTTTCACATGGTGTTGACAGGAAACTAAATTGGGTGTCATCTTTCTTGAAGGCAATTTTACATTTTCAAAGTTTAAAAGGCACAACTCCTTTGACCTAGCAATTTCACTTAAAGGATTCTAGTCAAGATAAGCCATACAAATGAGAAAATATATATGTACAAGAATATTTACTAAGTAATTGTCTCTAATATCAAGAAATTGGAAACAACTAGAAGTTCTAGTGATAGAAGAAGTTTAAAAAACAAGTATGATCGATTAATTCTATAACTATTGTGTAGCACACTAAAAATGCAGTTAGATTAATATGCTGAAATATGTCCATGACACACTGCTAAGTAAAAAAAGTCAAGTTACAGAACAATATGATATTTGTTAAAAAACAAATCAGACAAAACATTGGGTATCTGTGGGACATGGGAGTGGATATGCACAGATATGCATTTGTATCTTCTTAGAAAAAAGTCTGAGAAGTGTAGATACCAAATTCTAGTTGCTTCTCTTCTGGCAAGGAGAAGAAGCTTCCCACTTTAGGGGAAATTAACACATTTTAAAGCAAGCATGTGTTATTTTTATAATTAAAAATATACACACAAAGAAGTAGATCCTATTCCTCAATTAAAGAGAAAGCTATCTGGGAAAAGATGGCAATAACCTTTAGTTCCTATTTCCCAACAATTCCAGGAATCTTAAACAAGTTGCATTTGCGAGTAAGTGAATGACCTCTTGTGAATGGAGCAGGGGAGGGATATCACTTCTCTGCCAGTGGAATGGGCTGTTTAACCTTGGCCTGTGCAAGAGTGAGTGCAGGGACTGTGTCCACCTTACTCATCATGGTCTCTCCCATATCTACCTTGTGTTGGGCACCTAGTAGGGCCTTTGTATATATTAGTTGAATTAACAAATGAGAAAAAATGGCAATGGTTCTGTGACAGATTTATTGAACCGTGTACCATAGAGAAATCTGGCAAGCAGTTGCTCGGAAGTTTTTCTGTTATTACTGGGTTTAGATACTAAATTCAAATTCTAGAATTTAAATAGGAAGTTTCAGCACTGTCCCAATGCTGAGGAAATTAACTACGCTGAGAAACAGTGCTGCTCCCTGAGTAAGAATTTTTCTCATACTGTAACAGCAGTAGAAGTTGCCTAGACAATTTCCTCTCTGCCAGCTCACAAAAAGGATCACTGATTCAGGAAGTGACCTATGAGTATAACATTTTAGTTTTAATTTTTACATTCAAAAAGTAATGTAGTGAATGGGGCCAGAATCAGAATTACCTGGGGTTTTAGTGGGTTAGAGTGTGTTACTGGAATGAAGAGAGACGAAACCAAGATCTTTTGAGGATCTCCTAGCAACTCATCGAGGCACGGGGTTAGTCACTCAGCACATGTATCTCATTAAAGCTCATAGCAAGCTTGTGAAGTATCATCATCATTAATAGATGAGGAAACTGAGACTTGGAGAACTTGGGTAACTTGTCTTAGGACACGTAGGCAGAAAATGGCAGAGCTGGGATTTGAAGACAGATGGCCTGGTTCCAAAGCCCCTGGTCACTGCCTGGGCCACTGGACTCTGTCTTAATTAGTGTAGGCATGCCTCATGTTTCATATTAACATGACAGCTGTCCCTGTAGAAGACTTAAAGGGTTTGGTTTCTAAGAACTGACTAGACTGGACCATCACTCCTGTAGAACTAATCCAGAGATTTTACACATATAAGTACGATTCCCACCCTATCTAATTTCTTGAAGCATTGGGGAAATGACTCAGTATTACCAAACATGACTCTCCAAATCATGAATAAACACAGGTGTGCTATAGCTTTCCCCAAACTCATCCCAGGACACAGAGCACCCCTATCTGAGACAGATCACGGCACCTGAAAAATGGTTTACAAGGGTGGCAGTGATGCAGAGACAGTCACGTGTTATAAATACCCTCATGGAATAAAGATCATGTATTTTTCCATGATATTTGCTAACTCAGATGAAATGAATTTCATCTTTAGTTTCATCACAGCAGGAAGTTAACATGCCCGAGTACTGCAGTTTTCAGCATGTTTATGACACCTTTGATTCTTCCTCTAATGCATTTTATATCCAGCATTTGTCCTCCATTTATAGTATATTAAGTACTATGCTTATTTCCTTGTCACTCTGTCCTGAACTTCTAATGTTGGAGTGCCTCATGGCCCAGTCTTGGGCTTCCTACTTTTCTCTCCTCCCATAGTTTTACATCATCTTTTACAAACCATTTGTACCTACTTTATTTCTCCAGTCTTCGTATCTCCAGTCAGATGTCCAAAAGAAATCTCCCATGTAACAACTGCAAAGAATTCTCCATTCCTACCTTCACATCAAATCTTTTCCTCCGTGAATTCAATTCTCCATCTCATGACACTGTCATTCTATGTTGTTCAAACGTTAACATTTTTCCTGGTTTCCTACCTTTTCCTCACCTCCATATCTAATTATTCAGCAAGTTTAGAGGTTCTGCTTCTAAAACATCTCAAATCCATCCACTCTGTTTCCTTTCTCTGCAAATATAAAGCTACTAATTGCTTATCACAATTACTTTAAGCTGGCCTTCTTGCTTCCACCTGTTATCCATAAATCGGCCAGAATGATGAATTTAAAGCACAAATAATATTGATACCCTGCAGTCTTTCAATGTTATCCAGTTGTACTTTACCGTAGTCTACAGGACTTGTATTATCCAGCCCCTTCCCACGTCTATGACCTCATCTTGTAGATCTCTTTTAACTCATAGCCCTGCAAGCAACTTGTCCTTCTTATTCCTTGACTACACTAAGGTTACCCCCTTGGGGCTTTCCCTGAATGCTCCCCAGGTTTTTCCTCCAAATTTTCCATGGCTGGGGCCTTCCTCCTAATTCAGGTCTAAGATTATATGTTGTTGCTGTTTAATTGGTAAGTTGTGTCTGACTCCTTTGTGACCCCATAGACTGTAGCCTGCCAGGTTCCTCTGTCCATGGGACTTCCCAGGCAAGAATACTGGAGTGGGTTGCCATTTCCTTCTCCAGGGGATCTTCCTGACCCAGGGATTGAACCTGCATCTCCTACACACATCTCCTGCACTGTAAGCAGATTCTTTTACCACTGAGCCACCAGGGAAGCCCAAGATCATATGAGACCTCCTGAATGAGTCTTCCACAATCACCTTAGAGGAGTTATCCCTTACTTTGTCAATCTCTATCAAAAGCTTCTGTTTTAGTTTTTTTTAATAACTGAAAATTTACAATTATTTATAATTATTTTTCAATTATTTACTTACCCATCTGCTTCTCTCTGGAGAAAGAAAGACACCTCCACGTGGGGAGCGAACTTTTTTTCTTTTTAGGATTGTATTTCCAGATCTCAGTAGTAGTAGAAGTTGCCTGGACAATTTTCTCTCTGCCAGCCTACAGAAAAACAGGAAAAGACCTTAAAGTATAACATATTAGTTTTAATTTTTGCATTAAAAATAATGTGGCGAATGGGACAAGAATCAAGTTTCTGAATCAGAATTAGACTAGCACACAGTAGGTGTTCAATAAGAGTTTGTTGACTGCTGAATATGCAATTGCTTGCTTATGAAGACAAAGAACTGAAATACTGCCTTTTAGTAAACTGAGGCTATAATTGTGACAAAAGAATAGTTCTAATTTTAAGCAACATTCAAACTAAATGACAAATTCTGGCTTGTATTTAAAATATATATTGCACTGTGTCATGACTTACTGGATCATTTATCACATTAGTTGGACTTTGCAATGTTCACTGCTTGAATTCAAACAAAAAGGAATAGTACAGGGGAAATCTGCTTTCCTAACAGTGACCAGTTGCCCTTATTGAACATTCCTGTTTGATTTTCATCACTTTCCATGTCTAGCATCACTTCAGAATGCTGAGATAGCCAAATAAGGGCTGCCCTGTTTAATGACCTCCATTCCCCTTGAAAACAGTCCTGGCCCCCCAACCTGATGAGACGCCTGGTTAATACCACTTTTCCTAAGCAGAGGTCCATGGTGAGGATACTGATCCCTCTTGGTAGGGTGGCAGCAATTAATTTTCTCCTTAAAAACAGTAATATATTATTTATTCTCAGCCTCATTCACAAAACATTGTCTGAAAGAAGCCTAAGATTTCCTTTTGCCTCCTAAAGAGGACTTCTAAATAGAGGCATTTTATAAACAGCTGCATGTGCTTTTGGAGAGGAAATTGGAGGAACTGAAAAAAAAATGAAACATGGAGCTGTATGAATGCCTTTTCTTCTGACAAATTGTGGGTAAACCTGAAGGGGCAGAGAAGACAGCAGTCCTTTCATTACCTGCAAACAAAGCCCAGGGCATGTGGTACGGCCCAGGGCATGTGGTACGGCCCAGGGTGATTTCTCCAAATCAAAGTGAATACTTTAATTCTGGGCTAAAAACAACAACAATAGCAATATAAAATTAAAAACAGTCTTGATAAATTGTAAGGAAAAGCCATTCAATTCGATTAGATTTCTCCTGATTAGGTTCAGCTAAATTGGGCAACAATGTCTTTTGCAGATTGTAAGAGATTTATTTCAGGACTCTCTGTCAACAAAGAATGCAAAATGAGTTCAAGTCAGATTCCATAAAGATCTGGAGGAAGGAGAACATACAAATCATAATGAATAAAGTAGACACACATTTCCTGAGGTGTCACAACAGTTAATTCTTTGAGCTTTTTCAGCTTTTTTTTTTTTTTTAAATCTGGACAGGGGGATGCAAGATGCCTTATACCTGCAAGCGAATTGGGTTGTGCTCTGTGTTCTTGAAACTCAGGAAAGACAAAAGCTAATTTGAGCTTCACTGAGGTCTCTGCACATATCAGGACTAAAACATCTAAGGTCTTGGAAAGCCAGAGTTAGAAAGGGCTTTGGGGATCTTCTACTCAATTTATGGATGAGGCCACAGGTCCCAAAGCTAGAAATCAAGTCAATTTTAGGCTTGCATCACTTTCCTCTGTCTATCTCTCTCTTCTTTAACTTGGCAATTCTAAACCTGTTTGAAACTATAGTGGTCAGAAAACAGCTCAGGAAAGAATGCGGGCTAGACTTCATGTCATGTTGGAAACACATCTCCAATTACAAAATGAAAACTATTTAGGAAAAGAGAGTGCAATAGAGGGAACTTCTATTTAGACAAATTTTCATGAGTGTTTCTGTTTTATGTATTAAGATATTCCTTTATATTTTGGAGGTTTCCAAATAGGGTGAAATCAAACTTTGGTATGATTCAAAGAGGGTGGTTTCAGATGATTTTCATTTCTAATGACTAACTAATTATATATTATCCTGTTTCTCAAACTCCAACCACCCCATTTCTAAGGTCAAATGCCACCTAATTTCTTTCTGCTTCTGTGTGCTCAAAGAGAAGCTGGAGACAATGATGATATAGGCATGTAGATATACTTGGTCTAGAATACTTGGACTTGAGTATCTTGATTTGGAAGTTGCCCCTTGAGAAACCTATATGCAGGTCAGGAAGCAACAGTTAGAACTGGACATGGAACAACAGATTGGTTCCAAAAGGGAAAAGGACTACGTCAAGGCTGTATATTGTCACCCTGTTTATTTAACTTATATGCAGAGTACATCATGAGAAATGCTGGGCTGGAAGAAGCACAAGCTGAAATCAAGATTGCTGGGAGAAATATCAATAACCTCAGATATGCAGATGACACCACCCTTATGGCAGAGAGTGAAGAGGAACTAAAAAGCCTCTTGATGAAAGTGAAAGAGGAGAGCGAAAAAGTTGGCTTAAAGCTCAACATTCAGAAAACGAAGATCATGGCATCTGGTCCCATCACTTCATGGGAAATAGATGGGGAAACAGTGGAAACAGTGCCAGACTTCATTTTTTTGGGTTCCAAAATCACTGCAGATGGTGATTGCAGCCATGAAATTAAAAGATGCTTACTCCTTGGAAAGAAAGTTATGACCAACCTAGATAGCATATTCAAAAGCAGAGACATTACTTTGCCGACTAAGGTCCGTCTAGTCAAAGCTATGGTTTTTCCTGTGGTCATGTATGGATGTGAGAGTTGGACTGTGAAGAAAGCTGAGTACTGAAGAATTGATGCTTTTGAACTGTGGTGTTGGACAAGACTCTTGAGAGTCCCTTGGACTGCAAGGAGATCCAACCAGTCCATCCTAAAGGAGATCAGTCCTGGGTGTTCTTTGGAAGGAATGATGCTAAAGCTGAAACTCCAGTACTTTGGCCACCTCATGCGAAGAGTTGACTCATTGGGAAAGACTCTGATGCTGGGAGGGATTAGGGGCAGGAGGAGAAGAGGACAACAGAGGATGAGATGGCTGGATGGCATCACCGACTTGATGGACATGAGTTTGAGTGAGCTCTGGGAGTTGGTGATGGACAGGGAGGCCTGGCATACTGCGATTCATGGGGTCGTAAAGAGTCGGACACGACTGAGCGACTGAACTGAACTGAACCAAGGAAACTCTTTTAACTCGTGAATCAAATTATTTCATTGGTCTTCTAAACACATGAGGACCCCTCTCAAACATCCTCTAAGTGTGTTAGTTGCTCAGTTGTCTTTGATTCTTTGCAACCCCACTGACTCTAGCCCACCAGGCTCCTCTGTCCATGGAATTCTCCAGGCAAGAATACTAGAGTAGGTAACCATTCCCTTCTCCTGGGGAGCTTTCTGACCCAGGGAACAAACTGGGTCTCTTGTATTGCAGGCAGATTCTTTACCATTTGAGCCACCAGGGAAGCCCAATCATCCTCTAACCTACCATCAATGGCCTACCATCATTGACACCAACTGGGAAAAATGAAACTCCTCTTTTTTCCCCACTAACTCATATTCTACCCTTCTTGTAAGAAAAAGAAAAAAAACAAAACAATAACTCTCTTTATGAGAATACAACCTGTTTGCACAAAAAATACTCTACTGCATTGATTATAATAGTGAACCTGGAAGAAATCTTCATATCCAATAATAAGGTAGTGATTAAGTAAATTGTGGCACATAACCTACATAAAGTATTGTGCAAAGACCAAAAATTATAATGGAAACTACAGTAGTATGGAAATGCTTATTTAATAATTATACATTGAGTAGTTACTATATCCCAGCACTCTCCTAGACAGTGAAAATAAAGGAACACCACAAATAGCTTGCAGGGTAGTAAGGAAGTCAGACATAAACAAAGCATTTTAGGAAGAAAGTGAGAACGAAAGGAAGGGGGCAGGGCATGACCATTAAAAGAATGACACAACCATTAAGAACAACAGGATACAACAAAAACCAGTTAGAACATACAAGGCCCAAGATGGTGAAAGGTTCGACTCCCAGCAGACCTTGAGCCTCATTATACACTCATTGTGATACATTAGCATATGCTAAATGTCGTACCCACAGATGCCATGACAGTTCCAAGGTTGACCTTGAAAGGCCAAAAAGTGGGTGGTGCCCCAAACCCTGGGAATCCCCACCCCTTCTCCAAAGTAGTTAGAATGCTCCTCCCACTCTTTAGCCTATGAAGTTATCCAGTCCGTAGAATCTAACCACCCCCTCACCTCAGGGTCCTCTCATCTTTTGAGATGGGCTGAAATCTGTCTATGGAATATGTACCTCCCAGGGCCACTCTCGCCTCCTGAGATGGGCCACATTCTGTTCCTAGAGTGTGTATCTCTCTAAAAAAACCAGCTTTCACTTTACCATGGCTTGCTTTTGAATTCTTTCCTGTGCAAAGCCAAGGATCCTCACTTGGCGGCCAGTGATAGGGATTCACTGGAGACCTGGAACATAACTATCCTCTCACACCCCATTTTTCTGACAACAAAAGGACAATGAGGATGGAGGCCTGCAGGGGTGTTCTGAGAGCTTAGAGCCATAAAATGTGGCTGAAATAAAAAGGTGGGAAGGAGATAAACCTGAAGAGGAAAGGGCCAGATTGAGGGATGCTTTGGGATTTATTCTATAGATGAAGAGATGTCATTGTAGTTTTAGCAGGATAAAATACATGACTATTATAGTATTCATGCAATCATTTGATTGTTCGTTTGCTAATTCAAGGACCAGTTATTGAGTGTATATTTACTGTGACAGGCACAGGTACCATAAAGATGAATAAGACAAAAATCTCTACTTCTGAGAGTCTAACCCAGGAATGGGACATTCATATAAGAAAGTCATTATAACTTATTGTGATAAGCACTTCAAAGGAGTCATTTGAAAGGTAGTGGGGAAGCACAAAAACAAACACTTTGATGAGGAGGGAGTGCATGAATGGTCCAGGTAGTCCTATGTAGGGAAGGAAAATCTTTTTCTTCTTCCCATCCAAGATTTATTGGCTGAGACTGCAAACTAGACTGACAAAAGAACAGATTAACAAGAGAAAAACAAGCAAAAATCTATCAGTGCATGCATTGCACACATACATGAGGGCAGTCAGTGATGAATAACTCAAAGGGGTGGTTAGAACTTGTGCTTCATAGCATCTTGCCAAAAAAATAATATATTTTTTTTAGAAAAGTGACTAGACAGAGGGAAAAGACTTTGAGTTTCTAGAGCAGTAAATTGCGGAAGGTAAATATATGGAGGAATTAATGGAACATAAGGGCTAACTAGTAAGGTCTGTGAAGTAGATATCTCTGGGGTAATTAACTTCTTCCTGGTAGACAAGGGAGTGGGGAACACCTTTACACATTTATGTCTTTTAGGCAAATAGGGAGAGGGCACAGGGCTTTTCTTGTATCTATTTCTTCTCAGTTTCCTTCGGCTCTAAATAATACTTATGTCAAAATGGCATATTTTGAGGTGGCATATTCTGCTACCTTTCACTTAACAGAGAACAAGTATCAGTCACAGAAACAAAAGCACATTAAGAATTCCAACAGAGAAAATTTAATATTAGAAATTAGTTAGTCAGGTCTTGGAGAACTGAAAATGCAAAAAGGGAACACTGAGGTTTCATAGAGACAACAACTTCAGGAAGCAACTACCACTTCCTAGGTCTGAGCAAACCAAGGGAAGAGATCAGAGTTATTAGAATTTAGAAGCTGAATGAAATATTATGCACAGGTGGGACCCAGGCCTTGGAGGAGGAGATATGGCTTGCTGGTGCTGGTGTTTCTGAGGAAGGTAGGATGAAGCTGGTTCTTCTAGGGATGGAAACAACTGCTGTTGTCCAAATAAAGGTCACTGCTGGGTGACTTTACAGAAACAGCAAGCAAATAGGAAGGAACTAGTCCCTTCAACTTCCTCATGCCTTCCCATCTCCCAGTCTTCCTTTAGTGCCCCCTATTGACAGAAACCAACAGGAATTCTGATGGCTAAAAAGGAAACTGGTTTCCACAGCTCTAACCTGAGAAAGGTGGGTTTGGCACTGACGGAAAATAGCTTAATCTCTGGTTTAGGAGTGTATCTTATAAAATGAGGAGGTAGGCTTAAAAGGAAGGTATTTCAGGCAAAAGGAAACCACAAGTGCAAAGGCATGATGCCATCAAAGTGCTCTGTGCTCTTGGGAATAACAAGTATGAAATCAGTTGTAGCTTGAATGCAAAATGCATTGATAAAGTATCAGGCAGAGCAACTGGAATGATAGAAAGGGATCTTGTTCTGAAGGGCAGGGAATCCTATGCTAAGAAACAAAGGAAAATATTATTTTTAATATCTCTTGAATTTTTCAGTAGTTTATGTTTTTCTCACCCTCATTGTCATTAAGAGTATACCTTGAATCTAGGCTTATTGTTCTAGGAAAGGAGGAGTATTTGATACAGCAGAGAACAAAGAGGTCACTGCCTAGATTTTTGAATTTCAAAATAGTTTTTTAATTACCTAGGGAAATAAAGGTCCGTCTAGTCAAAGCTATGGTTTTTCCAGTAGTAATGTAGAGATGTGAGAGTTGGACCATAAAGAAAGCTGAGCGCAGAAGAACTGATGCTTTTGAACTGGTGTTGGAGAAGATTCTTGAGAGTCCCTTGGATTACAAGGATATGAAACCAATCCTAAAGAAAATAAGTCCTGAATATTCACTGGAAGGACTGATGCTGAAGCTGAAATTCCAATATTTTGGCCACCTGATGTGAAGAACTGACTCATTGGAAGACTGTGATGCTGGGCAAGATTGAAGGCAGGAGGAGAAGGGGATGACAGAAAATGAGAAGGTCGGATGGCATCACTGACTCAATGGACATGAGTTTGAGCAAGCTCTGGGAGTTGGTGATGGACAGGGAAGGATGGTGTGCTGTAGTCCATGGGGTTGCAAAGAGTCGGACATGACTGAGTGACTGAACTGACTGACTAACTGAGGGAGATAAAATAGCCCGAGGGTAAGATCTTTTGATTTGCAAAAATTTGGCTTTTTGAAATAGAAAATATTGACTCTTTGTGACTCCATGGACTGTAGCCCACCAGGCTCCTCTGTCGGCAGAATTCTCCAGGCAAGTATGCTGAAGTCGGTTGCCATTTTCTTCTCCAAGGGATCTTCCTGACCCAGAGATTGAACCCAGGTCTTCTGTATTGCAGGCAGATTCTTTACTATTTGAGCCACTGGGGAAGCACAGAAAAGGCTATGAAGAGCCAATAAACCATAGTTTATTCTAAGAAGCCATAGAGCAGGAATACATTGGACAGGATATAAAGCAAGTTCCTATTCCACAGGATGAAAAAGTCTTCTGCAGCTGAGGGAGGAACCACCCACAAATTCAGATTCAGATTCCAGTGTTCTCTGTTCCTTCCTTGCCCCTCATCTCTGGGTCAGACCTGGGCAGGGCAGGGCAGGGCATGTGTGTATGTGTGAACTTTTTTAAGACCTTCTGTGACAAATCAAAGAACAAAAAGTTTATTCCTCAGTTCTTCAGTTGCACCTATTCAAACTGTCTGCTCCTCAGAAAAGCCCTGTGTTGACATGGGTCTGCGATGATAACTTAAGTTGGGTTTTGAATACTGTTATCACCAAACACTGACTCAAAGGACATGAATTTGAGCAAACTCTGGGAGATAGTGGAAGACGGAGGAGCCTGGCATGCTACAGCCCATGGGGTTACAAAGAGTCAGATATCTTAGTGACTGAATGACAAGAACAAATCACCAAAAAATATGATGCATTATTTTTTTTTTTTGGTTTTGAGTGTTATAAAAAATAGTATCATTCTCTATGTATGGACCTTGATTCTTCCATATTGTTTGATGTAGCTACAGTTCATTCTAAATGTAAAACATTTACACTTAAACATAACGCATTATGACAATGTTCTATAATTTATTAATCCACTTTCTGGTTAGTAGATGTTTGTGTTGTTTCTCATTTGTACTGTTATGAAGAGTGAGGCAATGAACAAGCCATTGATTTCATTAGGATATTATCAGGGATGGAATTGTTCGGCTATGTGATTATTCAATTTTATAAAATAATGTTAATAGTTTTTTAAGTTGGTTTTACCAATTTGAAATCTCAGAAGAATTTTTAAGAGTTTCTGATTACTGCCTCCTTTTCAATACCTGGTATTGCTTGACTTCCTAATTTTGTCAATTCAGCAGATGTAAAGTATTATCTCATTATCATCTTAATTTGCATTTTAAAATTTATTAAAAAGGCTGGACATCTTTCCTGTCTAAAGTACAGGAGACCTGGGTTACATCCCTGGGTCAGGAATATCCCTGGGAGAAGGGAATGGCAACTCACTTCAGTATTTTTGCCTGGAGAATTCCATGGGCAGAGGAACCTGGTGGGCTACAGTCCATGGGGTGGCAAAGAGTTGTACATGACTGACAGACTTACACTTGTATTTCCATATGTCAATTTGTCATTAAGGATTTCTCTACTATGAAATTTTTTAATATGTTCTTTGCTTTTTCTGCCAAGTCACTTGTCTTGTGATATTGATTGCTAGGAGATCTTGAGATATCCTGGATTCTAATCCATTGTGGTTGTAGTTGTTGCAAACATCCCCTATTCTCCTTTGTGATTTGAGTTTTCACTTTCTAAATGGTCTCTTTGAGAAATAAATTGTTCTTAATTTTAATGCAAATTTATGATTCATTACTTTAATGGTTAGAACTTTATCTTAAGAAATTCTTCTCTACCTTGAGGTTATAAAATTTCAAAAAATTTTCTCCTAAAGGACAAAATAATGTTGGCTTTCACTTTACATCCCTGATCCACCTGTAATTGATACACCAGAATGATGTGAGGTAGGGATTCAATTTTACTCTTTCCATATAGATAACCAGCTATTCCATTGACTAAATAATCTGTCATGCAATGCCATGCATCAGTTCATTCAGTTCAGTTGCTCAGTTGTGTCTGACTCTTTGCAATCCCATGGGCTGCATCATGCAAGGCCTCCCTGTCCATCACCAACTCCTGGAGCTTACTCAAACTCATGTCCATTGAGTTGGTGATGCCATTCAACCATCTCATCCTCTGTTGTCCCCTTTTCCTCCCACCTTCAATCTTTCCCAGCATCAGGGTCTTTTCAAATGAGTCAGTTCTTCACATCAGGTGGCCAAAATATTGGAGTTTCAGCTTCAGCATCAGTCCTTCCAATGAATATTCAGGACTGATTTCCTTTAGAATGGACTGGTTGGTTCTCCTTGCAGTCCAAGGGACTCTCAAGAGTCTTCTCCCACACCACAGTTCAAAAGTGTCATTCTTTGGTGTTCAGCTTTCTTTATAGTCCAACTCTCACATCTATACATGACTACTAGAAAAACCATAGCCTTGACTAGACGGACCTTTGTTGGCAAAGCAATGTCTCTGCTTTTAAATATGCTATCTAGGTTGGTCACAGCTTTTCTTCCAAGGAGCAAGTGTCTTTTAATTTCATGGCTGCAATCACCATCTGCAGTGATTTTGGAGCCCAGAAAAATAAATTCAGCCACTGTTTCCACTGTTTTCCCATCTATTTGCCATGAAGTGACGGGACCAGAGGCCAAGATCTTAGTTTTCTGAATGTTGAGTTTTAAGCCAACTTTTTCACTCTCCTCTTTTACTTTCATCAAGAGACTCTTTAGTTCTTCCTTGCTTTCTGCCATCTGCATATCTGAGGTTATTGATATTTCATCTGGCAATCTTGATTCCAGCTTGTGCTTCCTCCAGCCCAGTGTTTCTCATGATGTACTCTGCATATAAGTTAAATACTCAGGGTGACAATATACAGCCTTGACATACTCCTTTCCCTATTTGGAACCAGTCTGTTGTTCCATGTCCAGTTCTAACTGTTGCTTCCTGACCTGCATACAGATTTCTCAAGAGGCAGGTCAGGTGGTCTGGTATTCCCATCTCTTTATGAATTTTCCACAGTTTGTTGTGATACACGCAATCAAAGGCTTTGGCATAGTCAATAAAACAGAAGTAGATGATTTTCTACAACTCTCTTGCTTTTTTGATGATCCAGCGGATGTTGGCAATTTGATCTCTGGTTCCTCTGCCTTTTCTAAATCCAACTTGAACATCTGGAAGTTCACAGTTCACACACTATTGAAGCCTAGCTTGGAGAATTTTGAGCATTACTTGGCTAGAGTGTGAGATGAGTGCAATTGTTTGGTAGTTTGGACATTCTTTGGTATTGCCTTTCTTTGGGACTGGAATGAAAATTGACCATGCATGTCCACATATGATTGTTTCATAACTATTTTAGATTTTTAACAAGTCTTGATGAAAATGAAAGTGTTAGTCACCCAGTAATGTCTGACTCTTTGCAACCCATGGACTATAGACCGCCAGGCTCCTCTGTCCATGGAATTCTCCAGGTAGGAATACTGGAGTGGGTTGCAATTCCCTTCTCCAGGGGATCTTCCCAACCCAAGAATTGAACCCAGGTCTCCTGCATTGCAGGCAGATTTTTATACTGTTTGAGCCACCAGGGAAACTATGCAATGCCATGCATGTCTGTATATCAATGCTCTGTAACTATTTTAGATTTTTAAGAAGTCTTGGTATCTTATATGAAAAAATCTCCCACTGATCTTTAAGAGTAATTTGGCTATTCTTGACCCTTTTCTTTTCTATATACATTTTAGAATCAATTTGTCAATTTTTAAGAAATTTTCTATTTAGATTTTTACTGCAATTGCATTACACTTATTCAGTCTCTACCACTCCATTCTAGCTTTAATCTCTAGGACTCCACTAAAACTGATCTTGTCAAAATCTCCAGAAGTCTCCACATTGCCAAATCAAATGGGTTTGTCTTCACTCTCACTTTACTTGACCTATTAACTGCATTCATAAGAACTGTCTCCTTTTTGACTCAATTTGTGCTCTGGACTTCAGAAACATCACATTGTCCTGGTTTTCTTCCTAAACCATTGAACTAGTCTCAGTTTTTGTAGCTGGCTCTTTCTCCTCTGCCTGAAATCTGAAAGTTGGACTGTTGCCGGGTCTAATTTTCAATTCTCTCTTCTTCATTTTCTTCTGGTTCCATGGCTTTAAATGTTACTATCTGTTGATGTCTCCCAGATATGTAATTTACCTAAGCTTCAGACTTGTGTATCCAATTGCTGACATTTCCAGTCGAATTCCAAACTAAATATGTTACAAACTAAATATGTTTCTTTCTCAGTCTAAGTATATACTCCCATCATATACCCAATTGCTTAACCCCCCAAACTGAGATCTCAATCATTCTAGATTCTCCCTTTCCCTCATTCTCTGCATCTAATCCATTGGGAAGTTTGTAGGTGCTACTTCCATCTAGTCCATTTCCACTGCCATCATTTGAGTCTAAGTCACCGTCCTCTCTTGGTTTGACTACTGTGATTGGATAGACTACTAATGGGTCTATCTCGTGCTCTTGCCTCACCATAATTCACTTTCCACTAAACAACCAGAGTAGCCCAAGAGTAACGATAGGATATGTGCTACCTCTGGTTAAAATCTTCCAAAGGTTTCTTGTTGCACTTAGAATAAAATATTGAGCTCCTCACCATGGCCTACAGGTCCTACTGAGCTGACTCTTGCCTATCTCCTGGGCCTCTGCTGACAAATCCCATTCCCGCTGGCCACCTTTTGCTTCCTCGAATATGTTAAGCTGGCTCCCATGCTAGGGCTTTTGCATGTGTTCCTCCAGATGCCTTCAGCTCGTTTGGATGGCTTATATTAATACCTCTTTTAACATTCTTCTATCAGTTCAAATATTCTCAGAGGGGACTTCCCTGAACCCCAAAGGTCTGGAATTATTTTGTTTATTTATTGATTTACTTATTTATTCCCAACTAGAATTAAGTTCTTTGAGAACTGGGGCCTTAGGCTGTCTTGTTCATAACCATATCCCAGCACCTGGAACAGTGCTGGGCACAAGAGGAAATGTTCAACAAATATTTACTGAATGGATAAAAACTTCTCCCAGTGGATAAGGAAAGAGGACAGATGACTGAGGCTTATTAAGCATCTTACTTTTTTTTCCACAACCACTTGGTATAGAAAGAAACAAAGCAAAATAAACACAACTGATGTGTTAGGGAATAAGTGTTAATGGTATTTCCTTCCTTCTAATATTGTTGTTATGCTCTTTGGGTAATAAATTCAAATTAGTAGAGCAAATTAACTTCTTTGAATTTACATATTCTCATAATGAAATGGATAATAGTCACCTTAGGAAAACAATTTATATTTATGACTTTGGAAGAAGAAGTGAAACCTGTAAGAAGGTGTTCAGCTTTACTGACAATCCAACTTATGTCCAAAATACTGAGCCTAATATTTGTTTCAAAATCTTAAATAGTACCTTATTGCTAAGAATGTAACTCCTATTTTTCATGTCTAGTCTATTTTAGAGAAGGAGAGGTTTTAAACAACTCTCAATATATTATTTTTCTCTCAGCTTTAATTATTGTCTCAGTAAAATTTGAGTCAGATGTATAACTGGAAGTGTACTATGACTAATATAATATTTTGTTTAATAGACAGACTATGCTGGAATAGTCAGTAAATGATAACAAACAGGTACTTGTATTTTTTTACTTATTTAACAAATCCATACATAAAGTTTAGTATGTGCCCGGCACTGTTCTAAGGATTTTGAAATATGTATATGTTTAATTCAGTTCTTATAAAAACCCTACAATCAGGTACTATTAACATCCTCATGTTATATGTGGAAACTGATATATAGAGAGGTTAAGCAGCATTCCCAAGGCTCACAGAAGTAGTAGGAAATGCAAAAGCTGGGATTAAAATCCAGGCTATTCTTGGTACTGTGTATTTACTACAACTCAATGTAATAGTGATTGAGAGTTGGTTAAGTAAATAAAAATATGTTTTCTTTGTCCAGCTGAAATAATTTTGTGTTGAATATCTGCTTGTTCTGAATACAAGAAGAGCTAGTAAGACAGGCAGACTGCTTAAGTTTCATTTCTACGGAGTACACTGACTTGTGCAGTATACAGCTCCAGAGGGCACTACCCACATAGGTTCTATGTGAGTGGCACCCCTTAGCCCTGTTCAAGGTACAATCATCCATGGTGGAACTGCCAGTGGTCTAAAGACTTATTGGCAATCTCAGAGTATAACTTCCAAGCAGGAGACCCTTCTCTCTACATAATCCGGTTTTAGTTTTACATTCATCAAAATTTATTACTGATACAGTATATTAAAATGCCACTCTGAGTACTGGATAATTGTCATGTCTCTTCCATTTTCAACTTACCAGAAATAAAGACACATTTAAGCGTCTCCATATATGGTACACTATAGAAACCCTTTTCTTTTTTTTCTCTATGAAATGTTAGGATTTTAATTGCCTTTCCTAAATTTTGGAAATAGTAACAAGTCTAAGCCAAGATTTCTTGAAAGGCCAAATCCATTTCATAGTCCATTCGCCTTTAGATACTTCTGATAACATCTTATTAAATCCTTAGTTTAGTCAACTGGCAGTCATCTGGTTGGGTACTCTTGGCCCACTGAACTTAACTCCAAAAAGTGGGTATTGTCATTGCCAGAATGGGCAGAGCTGGAGGAGTTATGGGTACATGGGGTCTGAGTGGTTGTCTGGCCTAATTTTTCCCTAGATGAAGAACCTGAGGCCTGGAAAGTTGATAGTAGTCCATGTGTACACAGCTGCTTGGTGGCAGGAATAAGACTTGAATCTGAGATTCTAAACTCTTACTTTTTGATCTTTTTCTGTTACATCTCACTATATTCTATACGCTGTAGAAAACACAGACATTATTTTGTATAAATACTTCAAACCACTATGTTCCAACTTCACTATTTGCCCTTGTCCACATTCACTGGTACAATCAGTACAGTTCTTTGAGCATTAAATGTGATCCATTCCATTATTAAGAAAGGAAAAATCCATTACTAGTTCAGAAATATAGACTGGTGGTTTACTGGCCAGGTGTCAAGGCTCCACCATCAATTATGTGAATTAATTAAGTGGTCAGTAAACTTCTATGGGCTTCTTCCAACTATGAAGAGAGGACTGGAAAAGCGGCCTGCCATATACTTTCCAGCTCTTATACTGTGTTCCTTTGAACTACCATTGTGATTCCTTAAGAACTATCTTGTTCTTAAGGTGCATTTGGAATATATAACACTCTCTTTAGGTCTTAATTAAATGAGATCATGTTTTTTAGTAGCCTAGTATTTTCCTACTTTATTTTTCACGTCGCTTAGCACCTTACACTTACTTAGTACTTTACACCGTGTATACAGTGACCTGTCATTCTGTTATGCCTAGTCTAGGCTTTGTTTTTGTTTTGGTTGGGAAAGAATTGTTGCTAAAATGAGATGAGGTGGAAATCTCCCAGGTGGAGTCTTTAGCATGGCAGGGACCTGCCAAGGGTTGCCATGCTCAGGAGCACAAGACTAGTTAAACCAGGGGTTGTTGCCTGGTCCACAGGGAACTCATGAGGGGGCCTAGTTTGAGAACTTAGCCCAAAGTAAATGCTCAGAACTAGACAATAACCCGGAGAAGGCAATGGCACCCCACTCCAGTACTCTTGCCTGGAAAATCCCATGGACAGAGGAGCCTGGTAGGGTGCAGTCCACGTGGTCGCTAAGAGTCGGGCATGACTGAGTGACTTCACTTTTGCTTTTCACTTTCATGCATTGGAGAAGGAAATGGCAACCCACTCCAGTGTTCTTGCCTGGAGAATCCCAGAGACAGAGGAGCCTAGTGGGCTGCCATCTATGGGGTCGCACAGAGTTGGACACAACTGAAGTGACTTAGCAGTAGCAGCAGACAATAACCAATGGACCCAAACATATCCTCTCTTGGAGTCTTCGAATGGAGACAAAAAGTAGGTTATGGGCAGGAGAGAACAACAGAGATCCAGAGTGATGTGATTCAAAGTCTCAAAACAAGCGTTGAGATAGTAGAAACCATGAAGTGGGGGAAACTGAGTCAGAAAGAAAGATAAATAAATGAAGATAGACAGTTAGCTGAGTCACAATAGTGGACTCACTAGAGCAAGGATAAATAAGCCTGAGGCAATGATCAGATGACCAGAGTTCTTGTATCATGAGGGTGTCAGAAGCTCTTGCTGCGCGCTGTACTACATTCTGGTTCTCTGTGAGACCTGGCCAGCTAAAAGTTGCTTTTTTATAGCTCCTAGTGCCCCATCTGTTGTTCTAGTAATTTCCATCTCCTGAAGTGTCACAAGTAGGCCTCTGCATCTTGCCACTTGAAAAAACCTGAATAACATGGTATCTTTGTCAAATCCACGTCCCAGGCTCTTGGAGTGCCTGCAGGCTGCTTTGTGCCGTCACGCAGGCAGCTCTCCGAAGAGTCTGCTGAATCAAGCGTTGAGATGTATGGAACTACATTGGGAGTAATCAAGTAAAAGTTAGCTGGTGAAAGAGTAGTTCTGTATAAGGATCAAGGAAGCTCTATACAGTCAACAAAAACAAGGCCGGGAGCTGACTGTGGCTCAGATCATGAACTCCTTATTACCAAATTCAGACTCAAATTGAAGAAAGTAGGGAAAACCACTAGACCATTCAGGTATGACCTAAATCAAATCCCTTATGATTATACAGTGGAAGTGAGGAATAGATTTAAGGGCCTAGATCTGATAGATAGAGTGCCTGAAGAACTATGGAATGAGGTTCGTGACATTGTACGGGAGACAGGGATCAAGACCATCCCCATGGAAAAGAAATGCAAAAAAGCAAAATGGCTGTCTGGGGAGGCCTTACAAATAGCTGTGAAAAGAAGAGAGGCGAAAAG
>SJYT01068347.1:304668-336961 GCA_006410635.1 Cephalophus harveyi | reverse complement strand
AAAGCTGAAACTCCAGTACTTTGGCCACCTCATGCGAAGAGTTGACTCATTGGAAAAGACTCTGATGCTGGGAGGGATTGGGGGCAGGAGGAGAAGGGGACGACCGAGGATGAGATGGCTGGATGGCATCACTGACTCAATGGATGTGAGTCTGAGTGAACTCCGAGAGATGGTGATGAACAGGGAGGCCTGGCGTGCTGCGATTCATGGGGTCGCAAAGAGTCAGACACGACTGAGCGACTGAACTGAACTGAACTGATAAGTCATGGGCTGGAGCAGAGCGGAGCCTTGTGAGCAGACGAAGGAAGACTAGTTTATGTAGCAAGATTACCAGTAAGGGCGTCTACCTCAAATATTCTGCCTCCAATTTGCCACACTGCCTGAAATTTCACTGAGAGATTAACTCCTTCTGATGGAAGTAAAAATCTCTCCAAATACCTACTTATAAAGTACTTTATAAAGTTCAGAGATACGATTAACACTTAAAGTTATTACCAGCCTTTCACATCTCAGTGACCATTCACTCAGCAAACCCATTCCTTGCAGTTTATTCTCTTAAGGGGCTGAAGAAATTGGAGTTCTGATGGTGTCAGGTCATGGGAGGTAGAGAGGGGATACTTCCAGAGCATGATACACTACTGAAGGAAATTATACTAGACAAAATAAACTCTGGCTAATGCTGGTAAAGGGAAAACTGGAGGAAACACCAGGAATGAAGCCAGTTGTCAATACCTCCAAGCCTCACTCTAGAGGACCCTAAATACTAAATATAATGCAAAAAGGACAGCCTTCAAGGTTGATATATGCTTGAGAAGATCCGAGCTCTATGCCCATTATCTACTGCTTGCTTAGTATACATATAGCTTAGAGTCTCTGGACCTCAGTTTCCCAATCCATAAAATGGGACAAATCAAAAATCTATAATTCTTCAGAGAGAGGTGGTCAGGAGCAACTAAGAGGATGGAGGTCAAATGACTTTGAAATTGTAAAGAGCATATGTTGCTAAGTAGTTCAATCCAAGAGCTGATGGAGAGGGTCTTACCCTCAGGGTAGACCCTTCCTGCTACTAAACCCCACCCCTGCCTGGGCCCAGGAAGATACATAGATTGACTTGTCTCCCACCCACATTACTATGGTGGTTACTCATCACTGTGAAACATGTTTTTGCCTCATCCTGTTCTCAATAGCAATCACTCTTCTTTTCCTTACTCACCTTGGCCTTTTATATTTAGTTATAAAACTAACCTCCAAAGTAACCCATTAGATTTTCTCTTTATCCTCTTCCCTTTCTTTTATAAGTGTTTTCTAACAGATAGGTATGGCACTTATGAAAAAATCACAGAAAACTTGAATCAAGCTAATATAAACAACATGGGAAGTTAATGGTTTATATTGTTAAATGGTGTAGAGACAGAGCTTCAGGCCAAGCTTGATCCAGCAGTAAAATGGTGACATCTGGGGCCTAGTTTAATTCAGTTTCTCTATTCTGCCCTCCATAGTATTTGCTTTATTTCAAAGCTGATCCCCATTATGACCCTAATATGAGTGCCAATTACTTCAGTGTTCTTGTCTACCAGGAAAAACAGAATGACTTTTTTCCCCAGAAAATGCCTCAAGATTCACTTTGATTGGATGAGCTTAGATTACACGCCCTCTTTGAATAAATCTCTGTGGCTGGGGGAAAGAATGCATTGAATAGTTTAACCTGACTCACATTCTCTATTCCTGGGACTGGAAGATTAAGTTTTTTCCAGAGCCTCATGAATCCCCAGATATTTTCTGGGCTGCTAAGGAAGTAAATAGGGAGAAATGGACCTGAGGAGGCCACTAACCAAAGACCACTGCAACAGATTGGAAAGAGATACTATCCCTATGTGAAAAGCTGTAGTGGCCAGATGCTTAAAGCTTTTCCATGTGAAAATTAGAACACATGCTGTTTAAACCAAATTTGATGTGTCTAATGTGATACAAATTGACTTTCTTCAGTAGGCATGAAGAACAATAATTAACCTTTGAATTTTGTGATTTTTATAAAGTACTGAATTCTATACTTCAGTGCTCTCATGAGGGAAGCTTTTTTGTTTATGCATTTTAGCCATTTCTAACATTCTCTAAACTGTAACAGAGAATTTTTTTTTCCTTCTAGTGTAAAATCGAATAAGCAACAGCACACTGTAGGAAGTCAGTCTAGCCACAGCAAATCTGTACTTGTTTTTGTGAGAGAGGATGGGAAGAATGAATATTTGCCCTGTGGCATCAATTTCCTGTTTAATGTTCTCCAAGAGGCATTTGGAAAATGCCCAGCAACACAGATGTACGTAAATACCATACATAACTTGTTTTCATGAGTGGAAAGAGAAGTCTGTAAAATTATGACAAGGCTGATTTACCCTCACTGCCTGGTAGTTGGTGAGTCACTCTACCTTTTACTTAATAATTTGAAAGATGGATCATTCCAGAGTGTGGCACTGGAAGGACAGGCAGTGTAGGAATAGCTTTGGCTTCTTAGCCCAAGTTCTTGTTCATTCAGGGCCACTTAACATTCTGAAGTTTGCATCGGCTTGTTCCTGCTGGAGGTTGCCTTCAGACTGCCTATAAGAAAAAAAAAAAAAATATATATATATATATATAATGACAGTTTTCTAAAAAACAAACAAAATAACCTGTCCCAAACAGGAACCCATCTGTAAGGTCTGCCGACACGAATCTGTTTTCAAACCACAGAAAAACATATGCACATACCAAATAGTATCTCTCAAGGTGTGGGCAGATGTATTCTCAGTTCTGTAGTGACAAATTGCCCCAGACCGCTAACACACCATTTCTGAACAACTTATTTGAAAGGTCATGGCTTGGCTGTAAAAGTCTTATTTTTGTTTAAACAACTAACCTCTAGGGCTGCTACATAATTTAAGAACTTGACATAGAAAGGAAGATTCAACTTATCCTTTTGACTCATTTTCTCACATAAGGCAAGGTGAGAAATAATAGTTATGATCTATTTAGCATCTACTTAGTTGGGTGCTTAGGAAGACGATGAAAGGAATGTCTTTATATATTTCAATGTTAACTCTTCTTATATCCTACTGCTTGTTCAAATCTCCACATCTTAGAAATGAGGAAACTAGGACTTACAGAAAATAAAGTATAGCCCAAGGTCACCTGAATAACTAGTGGAGTCAGTAGTCAAGCCCAGATCTGTCTGGCCCTGAAGCCCATACTCTATTCTCAAATTTAGAAATTATTAATTTAGGATTCATGGATGGGCTTCAGAAGATTCACAAGAACCTAAAATTAAATTTATAAATAAATATATATATATTTTTTTCCTCTGTGGAAAGCATCTAAAACTTTCCTCAGATTTATCAGCTGTATTTTCAGAGCCAGTCATAGTCTTGAATACAGTATGCATGTGATTTAAATATTTGTTCATTGAACAATATGGGTACATGACACAAAAAAAGTATTAGTATCACTGCTTGACCAATTATTTGATCTACAGTTTAACAGATTTAAATTTCCCTTGTAGCTCAGTTGGTAAAGAATCTGCCTGCAGTGCAGGAGACCCGGGTTCAAGCCCTGGGTTGGGAAGATCCCCTGGAGAAGGAAATGGCAACCCACTCCAGTATCCTTGGCCTGGAAAATCTCATGGACAGAGGAGCCTGGTGGGCTGCAGTCCATGGGGTCACAAAGAGTCGGGCACGACTGAGTGACTCACACACACACTGGCTGTTTGGATACCTAAATTTAGTTGATAATCCATTTGAAACTATTTGATATTTCTATAAAGAGATTAAACATTTTTAGAAGCTATTGTCTAAGGAGATGTTTTTTCTTAAATAGAGCTGGCTAATGCAAAGGACTGGAAACTATTTAGACCACTGTAGAATAGAAATATAATCTGAGCCAAAAAGGCAAGCCACATTTGTAATTTTTAACTTTCTTAGCCACAGTCAAAAATAGTAAAAAAAAAAAAAAAAAAAAAGAAAAAGGTAAAGTTAATTTTAATCATGCTTTAAGTCCAAATTACTTTCATTTCAACCTGAAAGCAATGTGAAAAATTATTAATAAGATATTTTCCTTTTTTTCATAGTAAGTCTTGGAGAGCCAGTGTGTACACTTCAGACTGGCTTCATTTTTCATGTTCAGTGGCCACACTGGCTCCTGGCTGCTGTATTTGAGTGGTGCACATGAAGACCCAGGTGGTTGAAAAAAGCAGGCATTGTTGATGAAGCATGGAGGAAGGTAGGAAGAGAATGTGGCAGGTTTGGACATGTGGAAAGACACTTCTATAACCCAAGATACAGCAACGTTAGGTTAGGTTGCCAGCTCATGTTGCCAAAATTGTAGCTTTGCAGGTGATTACTAAGACAGGTTCTAGAAAACAAAACAGTGCAAAATTCATCATTTCAGCAGAAGTCTTTTCCTAGTCCTGCAGTCACCTTTTTTCTTGGTAACAACATGTAGATCCAGGGTACACATTTAGGGAAGATGTGATGCAGAGTGACTCAAATTATGCCTAGTAATTATAATAATAATTTTGTTCTTTTGACCACACCTAGAGCAAAGGGTCTGTGAGTTTCACAGTACAGAGCTTAGGTTGTCTCCATGGGGCCAGGAGGTGCATTCCTCCCTTTGACAGACCCAGGAAGGAGGCTGCGGAGCCCTGAGGTCACAGACTGCAAGAACAGACAGAGCCATAATAGAGCCCAGGAAATTTTGTTCTGCACCCTACCCAAGCTTCATTCCTGTTCTTTTATGTGCTGTTTTGAGGCTGTCCTAAGGCTTTTCCACAGGGTGTGGTCTTAGTCTACTCTTCTATCTGCCTCTCCTAAGGCTGAGATTGAGCTCATTGAAATACCTTTTGCTCCTAGGTGGGCAGCTTGTGATCTCTAAACACATCCAGAAATTCTTTGTTGATATAAAGTATCTTTTAGAGCTACATTTATTCTTCTAAATTGTTTAGTTACTCAACATGACAAGGACAAAACTGTCTTTTTCCATAAAATATGTAGAATCCATTTAGGAGCTTACAGTCTTGTTAGCATAGGTACCATACCTAGAATTCCCAAGAACTGAATCCATGCTATCCCTGGTATTATGGTTTTTTGTGGCGTTTTGTTTGTTTTGGGGATTTTTGACAGCTGGGCTGGTAGGATTTTAGTTCCCCAACCAAGATCAAACCTGGGCCTATGGCAGTGAACACACCAATACTGGACCACCAGGGAATACCCTCCCTGGCCTTCTGTTAAAAGCATTTGTTTCAGGCAAGTGGTGGAAGATATTTTAAATTTTAAAGGAAAAAAATACAACCAAACATATGAAGACATATGCCACTTGAGGAATAGAGATACTGTTTACTTGGGAACTTTCAATTTTAATATCATATGCTCCTGATAAACTATGAAACTTTGGTAAGTTCCACTTATCAGAACGGAATGAAATCCTACGTCCATACAGATATTTGCTGGGTGAAATGCAGATGTGGTTGAACAAACTCTTTCCACCACCACTTGTCACCACTTGCCACCAATACCATCACTACCACCAGCACCATCACTACGGTTACCACCACCACCACCATACCTCTCCTTCCGCTAACCTGCTTCAAGTGACTGGGGAAAAAGAGCCTAGGGAAAGAATGCTTCATGGGGAGTCACCTCTGCACTCAGGGCCATGTGCTCCCTCAAGTTACTGGGTCAGGGAGTGGTATGAATTGGAAAGCACAACATTTCTAAACCAAGCCAAACACCAACTTCTTCCTCTATAACGATGGAGAGTCATGTGCTGAAGTAGACATAGACTAGAGTAATAGAAGAGTCTAAGAAAGCAATTAACCAGGAGGGTAAAAATACATGTCAGAGATGACTGTGGCTGAAAACCCTGGGGGAATAAAGAGACAGGAAGTTCTGAGGACTCAATTCATAATGGAGAGTGTCCAGGTGTGGAGGAGGGGGTGGATAGGGGATGATGCATATTCCCTGCAATGGGTACAGCCTCAAAATACTGAGGCTGCTTCTACAAAGTGTTTATGAAAACCAGTCTCAGAACTGCAGTCACTACTCACCAGTGACCATTGATGCTTTGCTGGTTAATTTCTAAGTTTGTTTTTGTAGCAAAATAGTGCCTTGTTAACCTAGTTTACAAGCAGAAGCCAAAAGGAAGATGCTCTTCAACACGTATGGTCTGTTTCTTAATTCTCTGAGCCTTAGTGGCTTTACCTGCAAAATGGGAATGCATGCATGTGTGCTAAGTCTCTTCAGTCATGTTCGATTCTCTATGACCTTAGGGACTGTAGCCCTCCAGGCTCCTCTGTTCATGGGATTCTCCAGGGAAGAATACTTGAGTGTTCCTCCTCCAGGGGATCTTCCTGACTCAGAGATCGAATTTGCATCTCGTGTGTCTCCTGCATTGGCAGGAGAGTTCTTTACCACTACCTGGGGGGCCAAAATGGGAATGAAGGTAAAGTCGCTCAGTCGTGTCCGACTCTTTGCGACCCTGTGGACTGTAGCTTACCAGGCTCCTCCTTCCAGGGGATTCTCCAGGCAAGAATACTGGAGTGGGTTGCCATTTCCTTCTCCAGGGGATCTTCCCGACCCAGGGATCAAACCCAGGTCTCCCGCATTAGAGGCAGACGCTTTAACCTCTGAGCCACCAGGGAAGCCCTAAAATGGGAATAATGCAGGATAAATTAGAAAATGCATAATTTATTACATAGGATCTTCAACACATATTAGGAATGATCGTGATAACATGGACCTTATTTACTGAGAGAATGCTTGCTTTATCTCTATTATCTTTATCTCAAAACATCCCTAGGAAATAGATACTATCACCCCCATTTTATAAACAAGACTCAGCAAGGTTAAAATCACACAGATTGCAAAACATTTCTTCTACTCTACTTTTCACTGTTGGGTGCAACCAGATTTCTTTAATATGTAAACTGTGTAATTTGCAATGGTTTAGATATCAGTGAAAGATGAAAATTATCCAAACCCAAATACAAATACATACAGAAAAACTCACTAATTTGGACCAACTAGGCCATTTTGAAGGAAATGCAGCTTTATTACTTTCAAGTACATACAGTAACCAGAAAAATGACTAACAAGTACTGGCAGTTAAGACCTAGATTTGGTAAATAGATAAAAATAATTAGCATATCCAACAAGGTTTGGTCTTGCCTATACTTTGAATAGAATGCTTTATAAATAAAAGAAATCTCAAGTGCTGGAAGACAAATTACTTTCTTTAGTAAGTAAATGCTTCCTCTCAAATATTATTTATATTATTCATTTACTTATTAAGCCACATTTTCATAGATAGTATAAAAGTACACACCAACTCAGTCCCTGTACACATGATAGAGGTTAAAATAGTCCAAATTAACTGTTGATGTTTTTAATTAGCTTAACTTTTTTGTCTTTTAATTCTTTAGAATATAATGTTCCAAAGAAATGTAAATTTCTAAAATATTTTTTAAATATTACAATTATTCAAACTTCATAAAAAGACTTATTCTGGTATTAATAGGAGTGGCACAGTATCAACTATGTCTTTTGTTACTGTAGACATTTTTGAGTAATGCAGTCTTTTCTCAAATGAAATATTTATGTCATTTACGAGTACTCTTTATATTAATAGTAGGAAATAGAAAAAATTGAGAAGAAAGTGTTCAGAATATAGTCTTTGACAACCCTGGCACCAAATCTGCCCTCAGTAATAGATTCAACACTTCTATTTACTTCAGTGTACCATATATGGCCCAACCTGGGTGTGGACTCTAATATCTATTGCTGTTAATCCATGGAAAATATTTTAGTGTGATGTGTTCCCCTTAAAAGTTAATGAATTTTTGCAGAAAGAATACAGGGATTTATTAAATATGGTGGTCTTGAACTATGCCAAATATTTTGTGGTTTTGTGGGAATACAGCAAAGGTAATAATTGGTATTATAACAAATGAGGGTCTCAGCAAGTCCCATCTGTTGAACACATGATTGTTACTTGGGAGGGCAAATAGCAATATTTTTTCATCTCTTGAGTACAATCTGCTCTTGATACACCCGCAGAACTACAATGAACTGTTAGTGGGAGTTACATACAGACAAAGGAGACTGAGAGACATTTCCTTCCTCCTGCCTACGTGAAACTTCATATCTGGTTGATATCTGTTCAGAGTTAAATTTTCCATATCATATAAACTCTGTGTTAGTATTTTAATTGCATTTGATATGATGTCTTTCTTTGTAAAAGCCAAACAAACATTTGTAATAAAGTTTTTATTAGGTGGTATTTGGTTTTTACTGCATATTTGTATATATAACTAAATTTAACATTCAACAAACAACTTTTTAGCATCTGCTTTATCCAAGCACTATAATCTGCATAAGCAAAGAAAAAGAACCAGGCACTATCCTTCAAGAAGTTCAAGTCTTGGTAGAGAGATAAGATATATTTATCTAGAATTCTCACACGCTAGTAAAGTAATGCTCAAAATTCTCCAAGCCAAGCTTCAGCGATACATGAACCATGAAGTTCCAGATGTTCAAGCTGGTTTTAGAAAAGGCAGAGGAACCAGAGATCAAATTGCCAACGGTTGCACAGGGCTGGACACAACTGAAGTGAGTTAGCAGCAGCAGCAGCTGGATCACTGAAAAAGCAAGAGCATTCATCAAGAGTACTGAAGTGGGGTGCCCCTGCCTTCTCCAACCATAGAACATGCCGAGTAAGATTTGAACTGTGTTATTGCTATTATTAATTAATGTGTAATAGCTGAAATCCACACATATCAAAACCATGTAAAAGACCTCCTATTCTACGTATCTTTGTTAGATTTCAGAGTATATCAATAGAAAAATATGTTCTCATGATAGAAAGCTATCTCATATATTATAACCAAATTGGATTAAACACGAAAGGTTAAAGGTAATACATGAAAGCAAAGTGTTAAACGTGTACCTTAACATAAATAAAGCTAATAAATCTCTACTAAGTCACAGATTAGTACACCTAGTATAGAGTGCCATGGCACCAGAGACCAAAGTTCAGTGGTTGGTGGTGTTTTCTCACATTTTATTCCACCTTTTTTTCTCTTCTATTTTTACCTTTTTGTTTTCCTTTTCTCCCAGTTGAAATTCGGATACAATTAAATGTAATATATTTTATTGAAAATAGCAACACAGAACCTAATTTATATAAAAGTGTTATAGCTCTCTATCTCCCTCCTCCTTTTTACCCTTCTAATTGATCTTTCTATCTGTGAACAAGCACCCAGATAATGTTTTTATACTCATAATCATGATGAAGTCATTATGAAGTAGTGGAAAGTGGAATGATTTTTTTCATGTTCATATCTGTACTATGTGCAGTGTTCAAATTTTTCATGACAAGGATTGATGAACATGTTAAAAGCAGTAGCAATTTTCCTCAAAATCAAAACAATGAAATTTGAATGCATTGTTAAAAATAATTGAAGGAAATCTAGAATTTTCCTCACTGGCCAAGCAAAATTTATGAGAATTTTTTTGAGGCAGGCACAATTTGGCATTTTTAATGGGAAAATAGGTACTTGATCTTTTCCTCTGTACTTATATTATGAACTTGATTCTTCTTAAAGGGAACTGACAATAGACATGGGTCTTCCTAGAAAACAATCAACTGCTTATTCTTGAACTCTCTCTGGTCTGCTAAAAGTTATTCCTCTACTATAAAGATCTTACCAAATTTTTTTGTTGTTGATAAAATTGTAGACTCCATGAGAACAGGGACCATATCTTCTTCATTCTTGTACATAGGCACTGATAAATATTTGTGGGTATAAAAGTTTTAAAATTTTTTTCTTAAAATGTAAAATCAGTGCTTTGCTATGTTAAGAGTAAAGAACTGGTTTAAAAGTCTACCTAAAATTTTGTTTTGTTTTGTTTTCAAACTCAGAGCTTTCCAGTTCAGGACTATCAACCTTCCCAGACTGTATAGAGAGGCTGAAGATTCTAGGAAAACACTCAGATTTATGTTCAAATATTACGTAATCATCAATGTGGTGGTGGTTTAGTCACTAAGTTGTGTCCGACTCTTGCGACCCAATGGACTGTAGCCTGCCAGGCTCCTCCGTCCATGGAATTCTCCAGGCAAGAATACTGGAGTGGGTTGCCATTTTCTTCTCCAGGGGATCTTCCTGACTTAGGGCTTGAACCCAGGTCTCCTGGATTGCCGGCAGATGATTTACCAACTGAGCTATGAGGGAGGCCCAATCATCAATAGTAAGTGAAAATGAGAGAGAAGCCATCTGAGTCTGTTTTACATTCCTTTAAATTTTGCTTCAAATAACACTTTTGTATAGTAAAACATATTAGTGTTTATTATTAATACATTTATATAGAATAGCTACATGTTTCTAGCACACTATTTTTTCCCCAAACCCTAGTTGACAGATGGGCTTTGTGCTTTTGTCCTTGGTTGAGCAGATCAATTAAAAAAAAAGAAGAACAAACACCTAGTTACACTGTATTCTCAACCTTACTATGGATAAAATCAGGATTGAGGTTTTTAAAATCTGTTTCTCTTCTTTACATTACCTCCTGGGAGTTCTGCTTCTCTGTTAGCCTCGATTTTTATTGACACAAAGAGTAGTTCCAAACCTCTCTCCTCCCCTGCTCTGTCACCTCCAAAGCCTCTTTAATTTTATATTTTTTGTTGTTTATAATAGATGTCTCATGATCCCCTAAGAGTTAGTATATTGATAGAATCCTCTCCCTTCTTAATCACCAAGGTCACTTCCAACTCTTAACACTTGAGAGTCCCTCACAACAGTTTTTCTCATCTGGTTGTTCTGATTTGTCTCAATTTGTTCTGTTTAGAGTTCGTGATAACTGCTTCCTCCCCTTCATTTCCACCACTCCTGAATGAATCCTAATCCTCCTTATGCCTGGATTGTCCAACAGTCTCTACCCAGAGCCCCTGACCCCAACCCAGTCTGCAGTCAGGAGGCAGAACAGACTCTCAGCTACCATTTTCATCCTTGTTCTGCCTGCTGGAATCTACAGCAATTCCCTAAAATTAACTGTATTTTATCAGCTTCCATTTAAGTGTTCCATTATCTACCTCCTTTTCTTATCAAATTATGCTACTTTCTTGTTGAAAACTGAGCATTTATAATCAAATTATGCTGCTTCTCTATGGGAAACCTCATTTCACTCCAGACTCCTTACCAAGGCCTAATAAAGTATCTGCCTATCTTTCTGACCTTGTTTCCTACTGTGCTTGTCACAGTTCACTTGTTTCTTTCTGTTCCTTTTTACCCAAAGCCCTTTATACTAGCTTTTCCCTCTGATGTGAAAGTTCTCTGCCCAGATCACTGTATGACTGGCTTTTTCTCATCATTTGGGACTCAGTCAGCAGACTGGCTTTTTCTCATCATTTGGGACTCAGTCAGCAACTGCTGATTCCTCAGAGAAGTCTTCCCTGATCATACCATCTAATATGCATTCTCTGCTGCTACTGTCACATTGTTTCAGTTCAGTTCAGTTCACATTGTTTAGTTTTATTTTATTCATTGTACTTTATATCATTTTTCACTTGTTTATTACCTGTCTGTGCCACTGGAAAAACCAGTCCACAAAAAACAGGACCTTGGCTCTCTTGTTTACTGCAAGGCCTAGAACAGTGCCTAGCACACAGTTGCAGCTCAAGAAATATTTCTTGAATGAATGATAGTGACATGATTTTTACCCCCTAATTAAATCAAGCCATTCTCTGTGCTATCTTGCCTGTCCATTTACCAATTCTTAATCAAGAATTTTCTTTATTATGTTCCCTTCTACTGAATTCCCCTATTGTTCCTTCTTATGAATTTGTATTAATCACTTCCTTCAAGATCTAGTGGGCTTCCCTGGTGGCTCAGAGATTAAAGCGTCTGCCTCCAATGCGGCACACCCGGGTTTGATCCCTGGGTCAGGAAGATCCCCTGGAGAAGGAAACGGTAACCCACTCTAGTATTCTTGCCTTGAGAATCCCATGGACGGAGAAGCCTGGTAGTCTACAGTCCATGGGGTCACAAAGAGTCGGACACGACTGAGCGACTTAACTTTTCAACTTTCATTAACTTTCAAGATCTAGCACAAATGCCGTTTGCAAAAACCCTTCTCAAATTCTTCCTGCCATGAGCATTCTATTGCTTCTCTCCCATAAATTCACCCCATGGTTTTCATATCATCTTGTGCTTTAAAAAAATATATCAATGTGTTGCTTTTTAACTGTAATTTGTATGTGTGTGTATGCTTTTTGAAGTCATCTAAAATTGTTTTCCTGTTGAAAGAAGGTGTAGTTAAGTGATGGAGGCTTTGGACTGGGAGTCCTAGAGAAGAATTTCAGGCCACTTTGAACAGGCTACTTCCTACATCTATAAAATGGAAGAGTTAGTCTAGAACAGAGGTGTTAGTCTAGTTAGTCTAGAACAAAATGGCAGCCTACAGGTTGAATGAGACACACCCATGTGTTTCATCTGGCCTGAGGAAAATTCGAATTAGTTGGCAATGTTAAAAAATTGGGAAATTTTTGGAGAACTTGGAATTCTACCCTCTCTGGAAAAAAAAGAAGAAAAAGAAATCAACAGATGGGGCAATAAGAAGCCTACATTTCTACATGGGAACAAATCCACTAAGAAGGAAAGTGACTGTCCCTTAACACAGGGCAGGAACTCTCTGATGTGACATGGTGCCCTGGTTGCCTGGTACTTCGCTTGTTTATGCTAACTCTCTGTTAAGAGTGTGAATATGTAACCCTAATATTGTATCAACTCTGAGGTCCCTTCTAACTCTATATGTCTATCTGTTCAGTTCAGTTCAGTCACTCAGTCGCGTCCGACTCTTTGCGATCCCATGAATCTCAGCACGCCAGGCCTCCCTGTCCATCACCAACTCCCGGAGTTCACTCAAATTCATGTCCATCGAGTCAGTGATGCCATCCAGCCATCTCATCCTCTGTCATCCCCTTCTCCTCCTGCCCCCAATTCCTCCCCACATCAGAGTTTTTTCCAACGAGTCAACTCTTCACATGAGGTGGCCACAGTATTGGAGTTTCAGCTTTAGCATCAGTCCTTCCAATGAACACCCAGGACTGATCTCCTTTAGGATGGACTGGTTGGATCTCCTTGCAGTCCAAGGGACTCTCAAGAGTCTTCTCCAACACCACAGTTCAAAAGCATCAATTCTTCAGTGCTCAGCTTTCTTCACAGTCCAACTCTTACATCCATATATGACCACTGGAAAAACCATAGCCTTGACTAGATGGACCTTTGTTGGCAAAGTAATGTCTCTGCTTTTTAATATGCCATCTAGGTTAGTCATAACTTTCCTTCCAAGGAGTAAGCATCTATTAATTTCATGGCTGCAGTCACCATCTGCAGTGATTTTGGAGCCCCAAAAATAAAGTCTGACACTGTTTCCACTGTTTCCCCATCTATTTCCCATGAAGTGATGGGACCAGATGCCATAATCTTCGTTTTCTGAATACTCTTAACATAGCAAAGCACTGATTTTACATTTTAAGAAAAAAATTTTAAAACTTTTATACCCACAAATATTTATCAGTGCCTATGTACAAGAATGAAGAAGATATGGTCCCTGTTCTCATGGAGTCTACAATTTTATCAACAACAAAAAAATTTGGTAAGATCTTTATAGTAGAGGAATAACTTTTAGCAGACCAGAGAGAGTTCAAGAATAAGCAGTTGATTGTTTTCTAGGAAGACCCATGTCTATTGTCAGTTCCCTTTAAGAAGAATCAAGTTCATAATATAAGTACAGAGGAAAAGATCAAGTACCTATTTTCCCATTAAAAATGCCAAATTGTGCCTGCCTCAAAAAAATTCTCATAAATTTTGCTTGGCCAGTGAGGAAAATTCTAGATTTCCTTCAATTATTTTTAACAATGCATTCAAATTTCATTGTTTTGATTTTGAGGAAAATTGCTACTGCTTTTAACATGTTCATCAATCCTTGTCATGAAAAATTTGAACACTGCACATAGTACAGATATGAACATGAAAAAAATCATTCCACTTTCCACTACTTCATAATGACTTCATCATGATTATGAGTATAAAAACATTATCTGGGTGCTTGTTCACAGATAGAAAGATCAATTAGAAGGGTAAAAAGGAGGAGGGAGATAGAGAGCTATAACACTTTTATATAAATTAGGTTCTGTGTTGCTATTTTCAATAAAATATATTACATTTAATTGTATCCGAATTTCAACTGGGAGAAAAGGAAAACAAAAAGGTAAAAATAGAAGAGAAAAAAAGGTGGAATAAAATGTGAGAAAACACCACCAACCACTGAACTTTGGTCTCTGGTGCCATGGCACTCTATACTAGGTGTACTAATCTGTGACTTAGTAGAGATTTATTAGCTTTATTTATGTTAAGGTACACGTTTAACACTTTGCTTTCATGTATTACCTTTAACCTTTCGTGTTTAATCCAATTTGGTTATAATATATGAGATAGCTTTCTATCATGAGAACATATTTTTCTATTGATATACTCTGAAATCTAACAAAGATACGTAGAATAGGAGGTCTTTTACATGGTTTTGATATGTGTGGATTTCAGCTATTACACATTAATTAATAATAGCAATAACACAGTTCAAATCTTACTCGGCATGTTCTATGGTTGGAGAAGGCAGGGGCACCCCACTTCAGTACTCTTGCCTGAAAAATCCCATGGACAGAGGAGCCTGGTGGGCTGCAGTCCATGGGGTCACTAAGAGTCGGACATGACTGAGCGACTTCACTTTCACTTTTCACTTTCATTCATTGGAGAAGGAAATGGCAACCCACTCCAGTGTTCTTGCCTGGAGAATCTCAGGGACGGGGGAGCCTGGTGGGCTGCCGTCTATGGGGTTGCACAGAGTTGGACACGACTGAAGCGACTTAGCAGCAGCAGCAGCAAGTGCATAAAGTACAAACTTTGTTCCTAACACTTCAGCGCACCAATCACTATGTAAATAACAGATGTACATCACGATCCATGACTAATCACATCACTTCCTCCAAAGCCTGTATGGTCACCTCGCATCTGTTATTCAGTTCACCCAGATTTGTTTGTTATCACAGAGATAGCAAAGTGTGCAGTTGCCCTGCTTCCTTGTCTCCCAGAGATAAAACTCTGTGACATTTTACAGAAATGGTTAATCAAAAGAGGGAATTGATCAACAATGAGTAAAGTGCAGCCAAGTACAGAAAGAGATAATGCTGGAAGTAAAATCTGAATCCAGTGTGAATGGAATTATAGAAGAAATAACAGACTGTGGTGATGTTGGCATTGCTGCAGTGTGAGCCCTTCTCCATGTGCAGCCAGAGGCACCCAGTGAACAAACTAATGACATTAAAGAGGAAAGTGGTTGTGATGAAAGGGTGACGATGTCCCAGAGGAAGTGAATCCAGGAAAAGACGTCATATTAAAAAAGCTCTTGGAGACATTTCACAACAGCGAACATGCAAGGGATAAAATGTTGGAAGCTGATCCAAACTTAGAAAGAAATGACAATTTTGCCAATGCATGGAAAAGATTTATAGCAAGTTATATGATAAGACTGTAAGTACAGTTGAAACTACTCTTGATGTGGCTTTCACAAAGAAATAAAATACTTTAATCCTCAATATTTCTAATGCTTTATAGTTTACAGACTGTCAGTATTTACTACTTTTTTTTTTCCTATACATTTAAGAGGAGACTTCAGAGGATTTTTAATGTTTTCAGAGAAAATTTTAAATGTCTTGGAATAATCATAATATTTCTGATTGATTAAGATCACTTGGTGCGGCTTCAGCTTGCATAGTCATTTTTACGTTCTACACTGAAGCAAGGTGAGATCTGTCTGTACTTAATTATCTTGTGCAAATTAGTACTTAAATATAATCTGTCCCCATTTTTTGTATCTCGACTTCTCAACTGAATTTGAAACTGCTTAATTTCAGATATAAGGCAAGCCCTCTTACTTCTACATTGCCTATTCCACTTAGCATAGCACTGAATATTTGTAACTGCTTAAACAGCACTTATTGGTTTACTAAATAGCTACTCTTAGGGTGAACGAATGAGAGGGATCTTATAAAATGTAAAGCCATAATAATAAATATTATTCCTTTCATGAGAGTGTAAGATTTACCCATTTCTCACTGTTAGAATAACAAAGTATGGCTCCCAAGATTGTATGCTCCTAGCTCACAGGTACAGTATTCTTTTGAATGATGGTCTTTGGATTTGCTTTATATATGATCTGTATAAAATCCCACAGGTAGCCCTGATATCTATCCCTAGCACCTAGAACAATGCCTACCTTACCAAAGGCACATGATAAACATTTGTCATATGAATGTAATTAGTAATAATCACTAGGACTGTGCATAGCACACTACTTTGTGCCAGATGTTTTAGACATATTATCTTACATTATCCTTACCAATCCTATGGTCACCATTTTATAGATGAAAAAAACTTGGCTCAGAGAGATTATGTGACTCACCCAGCAAGGGTCTACTAACTAGAGTTGGAATGCAAATATAGGGCTGTTTGATACTAATTCCATTACACTAATAATATAGTGACATTAGTGACATCAAATGATGTGAAAATGGATTAGAGGGAAAGAGATGATGCAATTTAAAATCTCTTCAAATTCATTTCCTTTTATCCCAGGCCAATTTTGACAAGGGGAGAACTTATCATGAAATTTATTTTGGCACAATTTTCCATTTATAATTTCCCTTGTGACATTCCTTTTCTAAAAAACAGTTTTAAAAAAGAAACACAAAATTTTCCTACAATATTAGCTTAAAGCAGAAATGATTATTTAGAACAGTCTCTATGTCAGTTTATGAAGCTCTCAGTATGTGTGTGTGTGTGTTTATGTCTGTAACACCTTATACATTTTCAAACATGAACAAAAGTTCATATTTTAAAAAATCATTTCAGACTTCCCTGGTGGTCCAGTGGCTAAGATTCTGAGGGTCCAATGCAGGTGGCCTGAGTTCAATCTCTAGAATCCCTGCCTAGGGAACTAGATCCCACATGCTAAATTCTGCATCCTGCAACTAAAAAAAAAAGATGCTGCAATGAAGATTGAAGACCCTGTGTGCTGTAACTAAGACTGGTGCAGCCAAATAAATTAAAAAAAAAAAATATTTTTTAATCAGTTCGTTTTCTGCTTTGATACTTCCCTACACAAACACTTTATAGGTACTTCATGGCTAATAAACTAGCAATTGCCAGAGAAGATGCATCACCGTAGCAGCACACATTACATAAATTTCTATTAATTTGTCATTCTAGTAGCGGCACCTCAGATCAACCACAGCAGGCTCTTCATGGGAAGGGTCAGGAGGCACATGAAACTTGAAGAGGCCATCATGGGCCATCAGAGACTGTGATAAACCTGGGCAAATCCACTATTGGTGGAGGGTTGTTATCACTGTCAACCCAGCAAATGTCCCTGCTTCAAACTTGAGTTAGTCTGAATTCACTGTTGAACAGTGGCTTACTATCTAATTTCTCTCCATTCCCTCTCTGTCTTTGTCTTTCTCTTTTTCCTGCTTTCTCTTCCTGATGGTATCCCCCTGCTGCTCCATCCCTTTTCTCTCTTTTTCCTGCTTTCTCTTCCTGATGGTATCACCCTGCTGCTCCATCCCTTTTCTCTCCCTAGGATTCTTTGCTAAAACTGCTTTTTAAAATTAAGCTTTTGTTCTTTGGTATTTTTTCTACTTTTAAATTTCTTACTGTGTACCTTACAATGCTCTTTCCTGGCCATTTACTTTGTCCTCCTTCAAATCTTCACAGTTGTCTTCTTCTCTCTTTAAACTAGATCTGTTGCCTGAGCATTTAGTAAATGCTCTGTTAGGGTAGTAGCTTGTGCTCAGGATCAGAAACAAACAGTTCTATTGGTGGTGTCCAGTTAGTGGGACTTTCCCATCAATATTCTCTCTCAAATATCTCACTCTCCTTGGGACTTAAACTATATCCCCTCTGTAAAGATTCATTTATAGGGCATGACTATATGCTAAGCCTATAGATATGATTGTAAACAGAACAAATAATTTCCTACCTTCACTGAGCTTTCATTTTAGTGGGGATGACATTGAACAAAACATCAGCTCAGTTCAGTTCAATTTCTCAGTCGTATCCGACTCTTTGCAACTCCATGGACTGCAGCACACCCAGGCCTCCCTGTCCATCACCAACTCCAGGATAAACAATATAGATTTGGTAGGTAAGTGCAATCATAGAGGAGGAAAAACTCTTCCTCTACTGTCTTATGATCTGTAGCTTGGACCTGTCTGACAAATGACAGATTAAGCAGCAGAAAAGCATACACATTTTATCTGATGTTTATATTTTTATATGGTATGGGGGCTTTAAAGAGGAAAGAGGTAAAACCCTAAAGAAGCAGTGAGACATGGGGGCTTATACACCATTTTAACAAAGAGTGGTAAATTGTGGAAAAGTAACTAGAAAAGGAAAGGGTTTAGGTTTCTGAAGTGAAGTGAAGTGAAGTCGCTCAGTCGTGTCCGACTCTTGGCGACCCCATGGACTGTAGCCTACCAGGCTCCTCCCTCCATGGGATTCTCCAGGCAAGAGTACTGGAGTGGGTTGCCATTTCCTTCTCCAGGGGATCTTCCCAACCCAGGGATTGAACCCGGGTCTCCAGCATTCTTAGGTTTCTGGAGGTAGTAAATTGTGAAAATGTGACTAGGAAAAATATGAGAGGACCTAACGGAGAAGGCAATGGCACCCCACTCCAGTACTCTTGCCTGGAAAATCCCATGGACGGAGGAGCCTGGTGGGCTGCAGTCCATGGGGTCGCTAAGAGTCGGACACGACTGAGCGACTTCACTTTCACTTCTCACTTTCATGCATTGGAGAAGGAAATGGCAACCCACTCCAGTGTTCTTGCCTGGAGAATCCCAGGGACAGGGGAGCCTGGTGGGCTACCGTCTATGGGGTCGCATAGAGTCGGACACGACTGAAGCGACTTAGCAGCAGCAATGGAAGGGAAAGGTTATTATAATAAGATTTATCTATGCAGATTCATCTTAGTATCAATTCATCTCTAGATAAGAATGTTTTATTTTTTCTGCTACCAGGGTGGCATCTTTTGGGTAGAAAGGGTGAAGAGCAGAGAGCCCTTGCTGCATCTGCTGTTTCTCAATTGTCTTCAGCTCAAAATAATAAATACACCAAAGAGGTCTATTTGGAAGTGCATGTTCTGAATCTCTGTGAAGGCAATAACTGGGTACTGTGATGGGGTAGAGATGCATTGCTTCAGATAGGGTGGTTACAGAAGGTTTTTCTTAGGAACTGACATTTGCTCTGAGAACTGAAAGCTGATATCTTGGACAGTCAAGTGAAAATCCCAAGAAAGAAGTTTGCAGATAGAGGGAACAGCATTGCTGCCCTGTGGCAGCAAAGAGCCACAGAGACAGCCCTGCTGAAGAGCAGAAAGGTAGCCAGAGGGGCAGAGGAAGGTGAGCAAGGTTGAGCACGGAGGAGATGAGGTCAGGGAATCATCAGGGGCTGGATCCTGTGAGGCCTTTCAGAGCCGTGGGAAGGAATTTGGATTCTATTTTGAATGCCATGGGGGACCTCTGGAAGATTTACACTTGAGAGTGACACAAGCCAGTGTACTTAAAAGCTTACACAGAATATGTGTGGAAAGCAAATTTTAGGAGGTAGGATGGTAAAAACAGGAAGTCTGTCTGGGAAGTAAATGCAGTAATCCAGGCAAGAGATGGTGATGGCTTGGACAAGGTGGTAGCAGTAGCAATGGAAAAGTATATAGTTATAGAATACATTTTGGAGGACATGCTGATGAGGTAGACATATATGGGAAAAGGAGGAATGAGTTCACTGAGATAGGAAGGATTAGGGAAGGAAGTGTTTGTGGAAGAGGAATGAAGAGTTCTGTTTGTACATGTTCAGTGTGAGTGGCCTATTAGATATCCCAGGGGAGCTGTGTAAAGTTTGGAGTTCGGCAGAGGTCAACATCTCTTGCCCTTAAGTTTGGCAGAAATTTTACCGAGCAAATAGTTTAAGAGAAATAACAATACGTCTATACTGAAGTTAGAATTATCAATATATCTTCGTTTATTAATGTTTGAGTCAATTGCCTTATTTTGGAAAGCAAATGACTGGTGACAACAGGTTAATGCAAGAGTAGGGCACTTTTGACATTTGCTGTTAAATCAGTGTAGATAGTATTTTTCAGTGCAGGATTCTTAAAGTATGCACCTGGGAATGTTCCAAACAAGTTCCCAGTGTATTCTGATATTTGACTAGATTTAAAACCCAACTCTATCATTTACTAACCTTATGGTTGTGGCAAGTTATTAAAGTTTCCACAGCCCTGTTTTCTTGTGTGGAAATGGAGATAATATAGACTTCAGAGTGTAGATTTCATCAATGGCCTCTTTAGTCTTATGTGGACGCTATGCAAAAGGAGACAAGAGATCAGTGAAAGTTATATTTGTCGATGTCTCCCAAAGCTGACCTAGATCCAAGCTGGATAGGCCCAAGAGATGCTAGCTAAGGTGCTCAACACAACACTATAAGAAGGCCTGAGCCCTAACCATCACTTCCTCCACTTTGAGATGCATGAAGATAGTGAGGCCTGCTGGCAACCTGGAGTGGATGATCATTTAAAACTCAGAGGAGGGTGTGGCATCGATTCGAGTCTTAGCCTGGGGCTATTAAGATGTGCCTTGAGAAAAAGACTACATGCTTGTTATTCCGACTGATTCCACTAAGGCAGTGGTTCTCAAATTTAAGTGTACATCAAATCCCTGGAGGGCTTGTTAAAGCACAGATCACTGAGCCCCACTTCCAGAATCTTAAATTCAGTAGGTGTTGGATGAGGCCCAAGAATTTGCATTTCAACAAGTTTCCAGGTGATGGTGATGCTCTGAGAACCATACTGCCCTCCGGCATCCCAGAGAGCTAGGCTGTATATATGACTGTGACCTCATATTCTGTATCTGGTACAGGCAGGAGTTATCTATCTCAGCAACAATGTTGACAACACACATAAAACAATTGTTACTGATTCCAAGTTTGGTCTGCTTGCTGCAAGACAGGCCAATTAACCTAAGGACTAGGTGTTGAGGCATCCTAAAAGATGATGCTATAAAAGTGCTGCACTCAATATGCTAGCAAATTTGGAAAATTCAGCAGTGGCCATGGGACCGGAAAAGGTCAGTTTTCATTCCAATCCCAAAGAAAGGCAATGCCAAAGAATGTCCAAACTACCATACAATTGCACTCATCTCACATGCTAGCAAAGTAATGTTCAAAATTCTCCAAGTTAGGTTTCATACGTGAACCGAGAACTTCCAGATGTTCAAGCTGGATTTAGAAAAGGCAGAGGAATCAGAGATCAAACTGCCACCATTTGTTGGATCATAGAAAAAGCAAGAGAATTCCAGAAAGACATCTACTTCTGCTTCATTGACTACGCTAAAGCCTTTGACTGTGTGGATCACAACAAACTGTGGAAAATTCTGAAAGAGATGAGAATACCGGACCACCTTACCTGCCTCCTGAGAAATCTGTATGCAGGTCAAGAAGCAACAGTTAGAATCGGATATGGAACAATGGACTGGTTCCAAATTGGTAAAGGAGTACGTCAAGGCTACATATTGTCACCTTGCTTATTTAACTTATATGCAGAGTACATCAAGAGAAACACTGGGCTGGAGGAAGCACAAGCTGGAATCAAGATTGCCAGGAGAAATATCAATAATTTCAGATATGCAGATGACACTACCCTTATGGCAGAAAGCAAAGAGGAACTAAAGAGCCTTTTGATGAAAGTGAAAGAGAAGAGTGAAAAAGCTGGGTTAAAACTCAACATTCAAAACACTAAGAGCATGGCATCTGGTCCCATCACTTTATGGCAAATAGATGGGGAAACAATGGAAACACTGACAGACTTTATTTTGGGGGGCTCCAAGATCACTGCAGATGTTTACTGCAGCCATGAAATAAAAAGACTCTTGCTCCTTGGAAGAAAAACTATGACAAACCTAGACAACATATTAAAAAGCAGAGACATTCTTTTGCCAACAAAGTTCCTCTAGTCAAAGCTATGGTTTTTCCAGTAGTCATGTATGGATGTGAGAGTTGGATTATAAAGAAAGCTGAGTGCTGAAGAATTGATGCTTTTGAAATGTGGTGTTGGAGAAGACTCTTCAGAGTTCCTTCGACTGCAAGGAGATCCAACCAGTCCATATTAAAGGAAATCAGTCCTGAATATTCATTGGAAGGACTGATTATGAAGCTGAAGCTCCAATACTTTGGCCACCTGATGTGAAGAACTGACTCATTTGAAAAGACCTTGATGCTGGGAAAGATTGAAGGCAGGAGGAGAAGGGGATGACAGGATGAGATGGTTGCATGGCCTCACTGACTTGATGAACAAGAGTCTGAGCAAGCTCTGGGAGTTGGTGGTGGACAGGGAAGCCTGGCATGCTGCAGTCCATGGGGTCGCAAAGAGTCAGACACAACTGAGCGACTGAATTGAACTGAACTGATTCTGGATCTTCCTGTCAGAGCCTATATTGTTCTCATTGGAGGTTTTCTTGATGTCTGACTGGCACCTAAATCTCCTGTCTCATTGTGCCACGATCTCCTTGACTTGTATTACTCCTCCCACACATCCCGACTTCTGCTCTCTCTGTCTTCTGGAATGAATGTCTCTTCAATTAGGTCAAGGTACATTATGCTGCAATAACATGAAATCCCGATAGTCTAGTGGTTTACTACAACAAAAGTTGTTTTTTGATTTAATTTCTCACTAATGCTCTATTCCATGTCACTTTTATTTTGGGACTTGGACTGAAGGAGTAATCACTACCTGTGACACACTGGTCATTTTAGAGCAGAGAGAAAAGCAATGGCAGAACTATGCAATCGCTTTTAAAAGTCACGTGTCCCTTCTACTCATATTTCCTTAGTCAAAGCAAGTCAGAAAGCCAAGCCTAATAGTGGTGTGTGGAAAATATAATCGTCTTTTAGTATAATTCCTTCTATAATATAAAATTTCCCTGTTGGGAGGGGCTGGCAGGGTGGAGCTGGACCTGTGTTTGTTTTTGCAAACTGATACAAATTAAATTCTAACTTTATGGACATGTAGGAGATCCAAGTTAGCAGTGATCTACTCCACCCTTCCTTTTTTATTTTTTGCAGGCTCTCTGTTTTCACTGGCCATTTTACTCATTTTCTTTCCATCCTTCAAGCCATAATCAGCTTCTTTGGACTCCACAAAAGATCTTAAGCTATCTTTGGTTGAGAGATTGAGAAAAGGAAGAAAGAAGTGAAACAAGGAGAAAGAGGAAAGGAAACTACTTTATTTAAGAAGTTTAAACCAATGTACTTTCATAGATTTAAACAAAACTATGCGCCATAGGGGCTTCCCTGGTGGCTCAGAGGTTAAAGCGTCTGCCTCTAATGCGGGAGACCCGGGTTCGATCCCTGGGTCGGGAAGATCCCCTGGAGAAGGAAATGGCAATCCACTCCAGTATTCTTGCCTGGAGAATCCCACGGATGGAGAAGCCTAGTAGGTTACAGTCCACGGGGTCGCAAAGAGTCGGATACGACTGAGCGACTGAACTGAACTGAACTGAATGCTCCATAGCAAAATTTCATCTGTCCAGCATGGTATAGACTAATGACATTATCAGTTGTCAGTGGCCATTTTTTAGTCACTGCCATATTTGCTGTGATCGTGCATAGATGTGGCTGTACTTTATGAACCCTCTTGACTCTGTCTTGTCCAGAGAGTACAAAGACCATGGGACTGTTGGAAGAGCTGGTAAGAAGATGCAAATAGCTGTGACGGAAATCAAAGTAGAGAGAATAAACATTTTAAATGAGGAGAAAATGATGAGAGCTGCATGTGTGTAAGGGATGAGTTGTTTCCCAGAAGGAATAGTTCTGAAGGACAAAGAGAATCAGGCAGCAATTGAAGAACTGGGCTTTTGCAATCAAGGGTAATCAGCAAGAGATGAGGCACGGTGATTAACAAAATGGAAAGCCTTGCCCACAGAGATAGATGATCAGAATCAACACAGATGTCCTTTAGCCTGTGTTAATTCAGGAGAAGGCCAAGAGTTTGTTTGAGAACTAAAAGGCTAAATATGTTTGGTAGACCAAGGCCGGGCCTGCCTACAAAATAAGTGGAAAACTCCTACACCCTGCCGCCCAGGTGTAGATAAGGAGCAACTGCCCCAGGCTGGGCACAGCAAGCATTTCAAGGTCTGGAATCTGGACATTAGCTTGCATGAAATGGCTTACTGAGTAACTACATTTTTGCCTTATATGGTAGCATAAATTGTTTCTGGTTGCTAACGTGTCTGGAGGTATGAAAGATATTGAGCCCACACCTCTGGGCTCCCTGACCTCCCAGACATCTCAGTCTCTTCAGGCTGCCAAGACGAACAAATTTATGATGACTCTGTGAAAAACAAAGGAGGCAACAGACAGCTGCATCTGCCTTACCTCATGTCTATCCTTTGCACTGCTTACATCCTTCTTTGGAAGTAAATCAAAGTGTAGCATCTTTGAACTGAACTCAGAGTGTCACTCTCGCCCATTCTCTCACCTAGACCAGACTCCATGTTCTGACTCCACGTGGGGTGAAAGTACTGCTAAGGAAGCTCCTGTTAAAAGCCACGAGTGGCCCATTAGTTTAAGGCTGGGCCCCATCTGCACTGTCAAATCACTAGGTAAGTGCAGATATTATATCTGCAGAGGTCAAGGGATTACTGCCTTGAAAGGTTTTCAAGGATCTATTCTGGTGAAGAAAATGCCCAGTAGCACACATGTGTCAGGAGAGACAGGACAAGTGATTTAAGTTTGAGAACCGTCTAACTCCTATTAGATATAAATATGCTTATTTATTACAAGCTTAAAGTCTCAGTCACATTAGACAGTGGCGATGGGGCCCTAATCCCACCTGGTTGGCATCTCCCTTTCCCTCTTAAAGTCTCTCCCCAGGCACCTTTATAAACCCCAGGCTCCTTTCAACATAATATGAACAGCACTGCCCAACTTTATTCAATATTAGTAAGTTATAGTACAAACTGGGGCATTTTTAACCATGGAAGAGAAAACTGTTGGTAATGATGCCAAACCATAGACCTAACTTGGGACCCTCATGGGAAAACGGATTACAGTCACCCTGTAGATGTCCTAATTCCAGTATCTGCCTGCTGAGGCTCCTTCTGAAGAGAGCCTGTTCTGTCCACAACCCCTGCTGGAGAGGCAACCCCAGGTTCATCAGACTGACCCTAAGACACAATACTGAATTCTAGTTGAGCATGTGACCCAAGGCTGGTAAACAACCCTAGGCTAGTGACTCTGGGAGACCTTGAAGCTTGGGTGGACATGACAAGCCTGGTCAAATGGATTCTCTCCTTCATAAATCAGAAATACTGACCAAAAGAAGCTGAGGGGGTGTGATGATTCTATTTTTTCTGCCTCCACACTGTTAACATGGAGAACAAGCATTGCCATTGTCAGTAAGTAACATCTGTCATTACACTGCAACAATTCTCAGCTGCTTAGGGAGTAGAGCAGGGAAGTGGCAATGTAAAAGTCTCCAGCAATATCTGCTAAAATCACAAATGTATACATCCTCGACCGAGTAATTCCAAGTAAGTCTAGAAATTTATCGGATATCCTTGCACATTTGCAAAGTGACATAGGTAGATGTTATTCACTGTGTGCATGTATGTGTGTGCATGGTAAGTTGTGTCCAATGCTTTGCGACCCCATAGACTGTAGCCTGCCAGTCTCCTTTATCCATGGGATTTCCCAGGCAAGAATACTAGTGTGGGTTGCCAGTTCCTTCTCTAGGGGACTTTCCCAACCCAGGGATTGAACTCATGCCTCCTGCATTGTAGGCAAATTCTTTTACCATTGAGCTACTGGGGAAGCCCTGGCATTTTATAATGGGTGCCAAAGATATTAACAGTTTATTGAAATATATGAAAGACACAGGAATACCTTTGATTTCACCAGATTTTCATAAAGATTAATACTGATTCAGTGAATCCCCTCCCCAAAGCATTTTGTTTTTAATGCCTGAGGTCATATAGCTGGACTTTTTATATTATTCCTTTTGCTTAAACCTGCTTTTACAGTGAGGGTTTCCCAGGTGGCTCAGTGGTAAAGAATCCGCTTGCCAAGCAGGAGACACAGGTTTGATCCCTGGGTCAGGAAGATTCCCTAGAGATGGAAATGGCAACCCACTCCAGTATTCCTGCCTGGGAAATCTCATGGACAGAGGAGTTGGCGGGCTACATAGGGTCAAAATCAGATACGACTTAGCACTTAAAACACCACCACTACCACTTATGCAGTGAACAGAATTATCACCATACAGAAAAACATGGAGAGTCTGTCCTCCACAGTCAAGAAGAAAATGCATTGTTTTGAGGATTTAACAACTATTGTACATATTTTATTTGTTCTCTTAGTGACTTAAAGCAATGTCAAGAAGACTATGCTTTTAGGGTGGTGTGTACTCTTTAATATTTCAAGTAGCGTTTGTAATGCTCAACAGTTTTTAAAATGGACTGTGAACATATCAGAATACAATTATAACTGGAACAACTTCTTGGGAAGTTCCTTTGCTTATACAAGAAATGGTTCAAATATGATAGTGTACAGTTGCTTAATTACTCTTTGTTTTCATTTTTTATGAAATGCTTCTCTCTGGTTTATGATGTTGTGATGTAACTTTACCATTAGCCTCTACACAAACACACACATATCCCAACTACTTATCACATTTCTAAGATAATTTTTCCCCTGGGTAAGATAAGACTTAAATGTTGAAAGAGGAGGGAATTCATCGGCTCTCTGCTAGAATTAGAGATACTTGTTGTGGAAATGGTTTTAGAGAACATTTGTCTAAAACTTTTATTTTGTAGATAATGAAAAATGAGACCCCAGGAGGCAAAATTACATACCCAATGTCACATAGATGGTCAGAGAGGCAGGATTGGAATCTATTTCTTCTGACTTTTAGGTTGAGATTTGGTAGACTGATCAGAAGGAGCAAACCTTTAAACAATTTGTGTTAAAGGTGCTACTTGGAACCCATGTTCCCTTGTTCCTGGTGACTTTCTGCCCCCTCCTGTTTCCTTATCAGTACTTTTGGTTGAAATGTATAGCCCAGACCCTTCTCTGTCTTTCACCTCCTTGCAGCCTTTCTTTTATCCTTCCCTAACTCTACTCATCTCAAGAAAATTAGAGATACCAAGGGAAAATTTCATGCAAAGATGGGCTCAATAAAGGACAGAAATGGTATGGACCTAACAGAAGCAGAAGATATTAAGAAGAGGTGGCAAGAATACACAGAAGAACTGTACAAAAAAGATCTTCACGACCCAGATAGTCATGATGAAGTGATCACTAATCTAGAACCAGATATCTTGGAATGTGAAGTCAAGTGGGCCTTAGAAAGCATCACTACGAACAAAGCTAGTGGAGGAGATGGCATTCCAATTGAGCTGTTTCAAATCCTGAAAGATGATGCTGTGAAAGTGCTGCACTCAATATGCCAGCAAATTTGGAAAACTCTGCAGTGGCAACAGGACTGGAAAAGGTCAGTTTTCATTCCAATCCCAAAGAAAGGCAATGCCAAAGAACACTCAAACTACCGCACAATTGCACTCATCTCACATGCTAGTAAAGTAATGCTCAAAATTCTCCAAGCCAGGTTTCAAAAGCAGAGACATTACTTTGCTGACTAAGGTCCGTCTAGTCAAGGCTATGGTTTTTCCTGTGGTCATGTATGGATGTGAGAGTTGGACTGTGAAAAATGCTGAGCGTGGAAGAATTGATGCTTTTGAACTGTGGTGTTGGAGAAGACTCTTGAGAGACCCTTGGACTGCAAGGAGATCCAAACAGTCCATTCTGAAGGAGATCAACACTGGGATTTCTTTGGAAGGAATGATGCTAAAGCTGAAACTCCAGTACTTTGGCCACCTCATGCAAAGAGTTGACTCATTGGAAAAGACTCTGATGCTGGGATGGATTGGGGGCAGGAGGAGAAGGGGACGACCGAGGATGAGATGGCTGGATGGCATCACGGACTTGATGGATGTGAGTCTGAGTGAACTCCTGGAAATGGTGATGAACAGGGAGGCCTGGCATGCTGCGATTCATGGGGTCGCAAAGAGTCGGACACGACTGAGCGACTGAACTGAACTGAACTGAACTGAACTCCACTCCAGTTCTTAAGTGTACCGCTGCTCCTTCCTAGTGTGCAAGGATTTTACAAATCTGCTCAAAATTCAAAGGAAGTCACAGAGAGAAGCATTATGTAATACAGAAGACTAATGGTTTAAAATGTAGACAGCAATGGAAGAGAGGTTTTTATTTGTTGATTACATTAATTAAGTGAATAATCTTGGTTGGAAGATGGGAGAGCTTAGTAGCATGGTTTTTAGCCTTTGAATAATAACTATCTAGTGCACTATGTGGAGAAGGAAATGGCAACCCACTCCAGTGTTCTTGCCTGGAGAATCCCAGGGATGGGGGAGCCTGGTGGGCTGCCGACTATGGGGTCGCACAGAGTCGGACACGACTGAAGCAACTTAGCAGCAGCAGCAGCAGTGCACTATGAGGAGAAGGCAGTGGCACCCCACTCCAGTACTCTTGCCTGGAAAATCCCACGGATGGAGGAGCCTGGTGGGCTGCAGTCCATGGGGTCGTAAAGAGTCGGACACAACTGAGCGACTTCACTTTCACTTTTCACTTTCACGCATTAGAGAAGGAAATGGCAACCCACTCCAGTGTTTTTGCCTGGAGAATCCCAGGGACGGGGGAGCCTGGTGGGCTGCTGTCTAAGGGGTCGCACAGAGTTGGACACGAATGAAGTGACTTAGCAGCAGCAGTCCACTATGAATCATCAAAACTTACAACCACCTTTGTATAAAGTGAAGCTTAAAATCCGTAGGAAAAATAAGAAATATGATTTAAAAGATTTCTCTTTAAGCCTATAAAACAACTAACATTTTTAGAGTTCTTTACAGTTTATAAAGCACTTACGCATTCCTTTTCCTCTTTGGGCTTCAAACAATCAGGTGAGCTCAGTAAGACAATCTGTGTTATTATCTAGAGGAAAAACAGAGATTCAAAGTTAGACAGAGTTACTCAGGGGAGACTCAAATCTTAGTCTTCTAATTCTTTAAGTCCCGTGTTCCTATCACCTCACCATTCTGTCTCCCAAAAAGTCCAACCACAAGCCCTCACAATTTAGAAACTGAGGAAATTGGACCAAATCTGTTTAGAAGGTATGATGGTTAATTTAATGTACCATCTGCAACAGGTCCAGGCTGCTGTGCAAGGTGCTCTGCTGTTTGGGCCAAATGATCCTGGAAGTTTATATGGATAATATTTTAAGGTACTATTTCCTGGATGCTGTGGCAGATGAGATCAGAGCACAAGGCACAGATATGCATGCTGGAGAGAACCCGGTTGGTTTGAGATGGTATAAATATGAGAGTATGCACTCATTTACTTACTCATTTTCATGAAACGCTTCTCTCTTGCCTACATACTGACAGAGATTTTACTGATGAGAAGGCTGATATCTGACAGAGAGCTGCCTCATTTAAAACCCCAGTATGAGACTTCTCTTCCTGCTCACAAGACCGAAAAAGGCCTCGTTCTGCCCTATTCATCTTTGGGCCTGAAGGAGCAAAGAACATTCCCTTCAGGACAGCTCACTCCTAAAGAAGGGGAAATGCTGGGCTACTCATGAGCTGTTACTCTTTCCTAACTCAGATGTCGAGACAAGAGCCAGGATTATTACATTTATTGAGCTCCCACCACACAGAAGGAGACATTAGGAGTGGAAAGACATGTTCCTCCTTACTAAAGTTAGGGAAGATTTCAAGTAGGTGAATGTAGGTGAAATACTTAGGGCCTGGTCCAGAGTCAGTACTTGACCAATGCAAGTTGTGCTAATTAGAAATTCACAGACTCATTTCTGATTCCAGCTCCTCCATTAACTGTGTGTTTTAAGGCAGAAGCCACATCTGTCTGGTTCACTGTTGAATGCCCAGAACCAAGACTGGTGCCTTGTACAGCACCTGTAATAATAATAACAATAATTAAAAAAATAAATTATCCTCTTGGAATTTATTTCCTCATCCATAGAAGGAGGAATTTGATGTCTTGATGATACTTAAGTTTCTTCTTTGCTCTATTGATCTAATTCTATAAGAGCGAGTTGCAGCAAATCTAATACACCTATTTTGTTTTAAAAAAAATATATAAAAGGATTTGCTGCCGGCATCTAGTCTGTGTATATTGAATCCCAATATTTTAAAAGAGCAAATTCACTTAGAATAGCAATATATGTATAATTATTTAATAATATTGGGGTTAATTAATTTTACTCTACCCTCCAAATTTCCCAATTTTAGTAATAGTGCCAGTATTTTCTTTTATTCTTTATAATTTTTCAAAAAACTTACATTTGGGGTACTAAAAATCTTAACCCTATTAGTAAGTGTCCACAGCTATGCTACTATAAAACCTTCTAACTTTAAAAGTTTAGGATTTTATGGAACAAATCCAATGTTGCCAAGCATTCAGATAATTGTTTTAGAAAATAATCTCTTCCTTGCTCACCAAGCCAAAAACAAAACCATCCTCCAATCGTTACCATGTGAGAGATGAGAAAATAGGCTCAGGTAGTAATCTTGACCTTTTGAGCCATGAGGGAAGTCCTAGTAATATGACCAGGGCACAAAGTCAGTAAGTGGCTGAATCTGGTTCTGAGCTTTTTAAGGTGGCTTTGTATTTTATTAATATCTTATCAAGCAATTGGTACTTTTAATCATGTGTCCCATTGTCCACTACACCGCTGGAAATTTAACATGGTCTGGAAGAGAACACGCACTGAACATAGTAGAATTTAGAAATTTTCCATTAGAAAATATAAAGTTCCTTATTTACATTTGGATAGATTTGCCAACAAGGACAAATATCATAAATCTAAACGTGAAATAATCACATTGTTAACTGGCTATACCCCGATACAAAATAAAATGATGGCACTAAAAAAAATTTTTTTTAATTAAAAATGAAGTGAACTGCCTCAAAAGGTAGTGAAAAATATCACAGTAGGTGACTGAATTCAGCAACTTAAAAAACAAAGTTTCTTCAAGACTCAGATCTCCTTTCTGCCCTGCTGTTTCAGTTTGGAGTCTAAAAGACTATCTATCTACTTTGTGTCTGACTTATTTTCCTGTCAGACAGGAACTGGAATTTGAACTTTGCTCTCCAAAAGCCAAAGGCCAACTAATTTAGAAGGAGACTCTCAAAATCAATGATGGTTTCTTCTAGTTTCATTAGTTTTGTCTAAAGTGATTAAAGGATTTGATTCCCAGATAGCCATGAAACTTACTGCTATTTTTACAAATCACATTAATTTCTATTCTTAATTCTGATCACTTGTGGCATTCCTGAGGCAAGTCTGGATTCATGCAGCATTCCAACCCCAGTGCCTTTTCAAGTTTCCAAAAAAATCCTGTGCCAGTGAGTGATTATACCTTTATTGTAGTAGCCCCAAGGTGTGGAAGTTGTTTCCTGTGGCTTAGACTCAGCCTAACCCCTCCACTTGTTGAAACATCTGCAAATACTTTGTTCATTTCAGAGGCATCTGACCACAGCTAGCCTTCCATCTGGATTGCTTCCTCTTTCCTGATTGCTCACGTAAAGCATCAATAATCTGGGAAGACACTCAGCAAGAGAGAAACTAGGAGGGCCTAGGGATTAGATTGAAGTGCTTGGAAGTTAGTTCTTAGGAGTTTTCTCTCATATTCATTAATTGATTCATTCAATCATCACCATTTATTGGGTGATACTAGTGATGCAAATATCAACAAGAAGCAGTCTTTGTCCTAAAACAGGAAACAATATTACATGCTACATTTATTGTCTCAAGTAAGGAATTATATTAATCAGTTTATAATAATAAACTGTATTTACTAGGTGTCTATCTGTAAAGTTCCACAATTGCTTTTATCCTTATTTTCAGTAGGTATAAGGTTTATAGAATCTTTTATCTGTTTGCCCACTTTGAAACTATATAAAACTGAAAGCAATACTTTCTAAAGGGTTTTGTAAATAATCATTAAATAATTTAAGAAATATCCCAGGAATTTTTACTTGATAGGTGAAATGATAAATTGTGTTCCTCTGAGTAATCAC
>SJYT01068347.1:280872-302740 GCA_006410635.1 Cephalophus harveyi | reverse complement strand
TTGCTTTAACATTTCTATATGTGAAAACTATTAATACAAAACTATCTGCTTAACTATTATTAGAAAGACTATATTTTAAAAGATTTTAATGCAGTTGGATTATTTTTATGTTTACGTGTTTTAAAAACAAAAAATTCCATGTTTTAAAAATATATCTATATTGTGCACACATTTGCACATTTTAGTAAGTTTTTTATAATCAAACCATACAAAGATCTAATTAACTCATCCCAGGAGTTGCTGAGCAATAATTATACTTTCAAAGTACCAGAAGATTTAAGGCGTATACAGGGCGGGACCCATCCACCCAAGATTTCAAAACCACAAGGTTCTTCAGGTCCTGTTGGGGCTTATCTATTTGCACGTCTTCCCCTGCAGGAGTTTGGACTAATCAGGTCACTACATCTTGACTGTAGTCTCTACCATTCACTGTTTGCAACAGTGAAGTACTGTCAACAGACCACAGGGAAGTTAGCAATGAATAATGAAAAGGCTAATAGCAGGGCTGTGCCCAGGGTTCAGCAGGACATATAGCCTATGTCAAATCATCTGATATCAAATCCAACAAATGAGCTCAGCCAGAAGGTTGAGCCACGTTGTCTGATGGCATCGTGTCCTCGGGTTGCAATGCAGTACTAAGCAAAATGTTGCACGTTGACAGTTCTTGCAGTTTGCTAAAATGGAAAAGTCAGGTTGCTTCTCCAGCACTGTTTCTGTTTTGCTGCAAAACATTTCCTACAGCATTCATGCCTCAGCTAATCGTCATTGATCCCGATATTAATTGGTCATCTTGGAAGCAGACAGGCCTTCCTAGGTGGCTCTAGTGGTAGAGAATCTGCCTGCCAATGCAGGAGACAGGGGCTCAATCCCTGGATTGAGAGGATTCCCCGGAGGAGGGCATGGCAACCCACTCCAGTATTCTTGCCTGGAGAATCCCATGGACATGGGAGCCTGGTGGGCTCCAGTCCATAGGTCGCAAAGAGTCAGTCATGATTGAAGCGAGCTAGCATGCAGCATGCACGGAAGCTGACAGGAGTTGGTTCATTTCTCCTTCAGCCTTGGCTTCTTCCCATGCCCCAGTGCTCCCTGTCTGGAGACTCATAACAGAGTAGTGCTATTAAATATAGTATGAAAATACATGTTGAAGGGCAGATGAGAGCTAGGTGCCTGAGAACTCGGAAGAACAGAGAGCGCTCCTGAGCCTTACGGTACTGTGTTCAAATTTTTTTAAAAGACACTACTTCCTGAGGTGGGTGATATGTATCTTAGCAGGTAAAGTTAGAGGATGGAGTTCAAAGCCTACCCACCTCCTCTGCCAGGCACCATTATGCAGTCAACAAACTGCACATGTATATGGTGGCCTGGCAGAAAGAGTATCAGAGCCTTCCAATCATAGATGAGAGCACTGAGAAAGATGAAGTCAACTTTGATATGAAGAATAATGGAAAACAGGCAGTACTGGGTGGTTCCGTCTTATAATTCTCTAAGTAGAAGAGGCTGTTTAAGTATGGTATCTGCCTTCTGATTCAACTTAAAACTATTTACCATTTTATGGTGACTCCTTTCCTCTCAGGAGAGGAAACTTCTAAAATTTGAGATGAGGAGCAGGTTTTACATGTACACAAAGATGTACATATTATATTCCTATTCCTAAGGTGGTCTGCATTTAAACAGAGGCAAAAACATTTAAAAATTGGTTACTGCTCTGTCCCCAACACCTAGAGCAATACCTGAAACACAGGAAGTCCCTTAATATGTTGATTAAATATATCTCTAATCCTAGACATTCAGTCACTGAGCATCAGGAAGCAAGAGGTATCTTGCTTTCAAGATTCCTCAGATCAAATTAGAAAGTCATCAAAATTAGTTTTTTCTTAGGCATGTCATAGGCCAGAGGTCTCAACTCTCTTATAAAATAACATCACCACAAACACTATCAAATACCAATTATTTAAAACATCCCTTGAACATCACCAACAATAAAATGTCTGTAAGCCAAACATTTTATATAAGGATGTAGCCTATATATAGTTCAGTGCTTGATAAGACTGTGAAAAGTGTGAAAGTGTTAGTCACCCAGTCACGTTTGACTCTTTGTGAATCCATGGACTGAAGCCCACCAGGTTCTTCTGTTCATGCAACTTTGCTGGCAAGAATACTGGAGTGGGTTGCCATTCCCTTCTCTAGGGGATCTTCTGGACCCGGTGATCGAACCCAGTTCTCCAGCAATGCAAGCAGATTCGTGACTGTCAGAACCAACAGGGAAGCCTGCTTGAGACTAAGTACAAACAAAAAGTTGGTCACAAAGATGCTTATAAACATCACTTTTTACTTTGTAATTTTATATATGGGGTTGCAGAACCACAGTGTATTATTTATAATTGAATGTATTACCTTCCATCAAAGATTTCAAAGCACCATTGGTAAGTAAGGTATAGTCCTCCCCACAGCTGGTGAAATAGGTATGCTATAAGCATTATTTTTATCAAACCAGGATCACACATGAGTCAATGGCAGGGCTGTATTACTCACTCAAGATACTTTAGTTTAGGGCTCTAACCCTCTGAGGACTGACTACACATTCATTCATTCATTCCTTCCTTCATTCAAAACATTCATTTGATGCCCTTTGGGAGGCACTTAGGCTCAAGTCCCTATTTCCTCACTGAACTTGCATCATATGAACAATACAATATGTTAAAAAATACTGTCATAACAAACATTAAAAATTTTTCTGCACATGGTGATTAATCCTAATTGTTTCACAGAGACATACCTACCAGTGAGTCAACATGTATACTGAGGAAATGACCGAAATACAAAAAAATTTAAAGATCACTTCTCTCTTACATATGGATGTTAATCATGTGTCTATAACATAAGGCCTTTTTTTTTGTTTTTTTTTGTAATGTTTGCCTGGTGCAACTAAATACTTGGCGATTTCTGTGTTTAATTATAAGTTTCCGCTGTGTGTTGTAGCTGAGTTGGTACAAGATGTTAAAAACCATGAAATGATGAATGTAATGGCTTCCTCGTGTCATAGTCTCAATTTCTTTTTTCAGTTCATTTGTCCTTTCAGGTAATCATACTGTTTGTACTCTGACTCTTGTACTGAATCCACAATTATCGCTCTTGCCAGACCATGCCTCCAGACTTAACTGTATAAATTAAATGTGTATTCCTATGCATGCATATGCAAGCCGTGTGCACTGCCTGTTGAACGAAGTAATGTAAGCAACTTACAGGCACATTTTAATAACCTTTGAGTTCCCGTGTTACAGTGGTTTTTAGACAGTTACTACTGGGCAAAGTATAAGACAAGTGATTCACAGAGGTCATTATCAGTGTGCGCCTCGCAAACCGGTTTGATCGAGGAATCCAGCCCCCTACGTGTGCAAGTTGCATTCTCCACGGTGTTCTTCTCTGGCTCCCCGCCCCCTAGAAGGGGCTGATTCACCCTCAGCTCCCTCTGCCGGAGCTAGCGTGCGGGGCGGGGCGGCCAGGCCACCGAGGCAGGGCCTCGGGCGCGCAGCCGAGGCCGGGCTGCGTGACAGGCTGCACTCCCCAGCCCGACGCTGTGGTAACTGCCTGAGCTCATCGCCGCTCGTCACGACACGCGCTGCTTCGGCGGCACGCGGCGTAGCGTGAGAGGCGCCGGGGCTGCGCCCACCCCGGAGCCTGCGTGCGGACGCGCCCCACCGCCCCTCGGAGGCCCAGCCTGCCTGTCACCACGCCGCCGCCGTTCTCCGGCTGCAGGAAGACGGCCCTCAGACGTCAACAAATAACCTGACCTCCCAGGCGGTAGCCTTCGCTCTTTGCCGCCTCGGAGGACCCTGTCCCTCACTGCCCCCTGACACACAGCTGCCAAACCCTCAGTGTGGGGAAGGCGCCGGGTCAACCGGGTCAGTCGCCTGGCAGCGCCACTTGCCTCCCGTGCGCCCCGAGTTCCCGGCAGAAAGGGCCGCGGTGGGGTACTGGGGGTGGAGGGCGCGGGACCTTCTTCCCGGGGCACAACACCGGTAGGGCGCAAGGCCGCCAGGCTGCTGTGGTTGCCCGGGCAAGGCAGGCGGCGAGCAAGCGTCGGGGCCTCTCGGAAGCCGAGAACGGTCCGCGGAGGCGACTCGTGACTTCTCGTCCGCGTTCCCCTTCGCCCTCGTCCCGCCGCCCGAGCTCTTTGCCTTACAGCTGCGGAGCTGGGTACTTTTCGGCGTTAAAATGAGGGCATTAGCCGCTCGGGCTCAAGTTGGCGGCGGGGGCCGGGCGGTATCAGGGATTCCTCACGGGATTAGGCGGCCGGGCCGGCACGCGAGGCGGACGCAGCGCCCGCCAGGAAGCCCGGGTTAGCGCGGAAGCGGCGAGCGCAGGCAGCGGGGGCGGGGCCGCGGGGTTGCGTGACCCGCCGCCCGGCGGCCGCACGCACTTCGTGCCCCGGGCAGCCCTCCCAGCCCGGCTCGTCGCCGCCGCCGCGGGGCGGGAGCGCAGGTGCAGGAGGGCGGTGCCGGGTTTCCACTTTTACAACCGCAGCGGGGAGGGGAGTCACGCTATATTTCTGGGACAGGGAGTGAGTTCACCCGGGAGGACACGGCGTCTCCTTGTTATCGGAACCTGGGTAACATTCAGTAATAAAACCCGCTCAAACAGGATGTATTAAACGAACTGGGAACCAGAGCTGCTCTATCAATAAGCAGTCGTTCCGGGGAAGCTTTCCAAGGAAAGCTTTACATTTAGAGGCTTGGCACACAGGTGCGTTAGTGTGACATGCTTACACAGGAAGGAACCAGAGCGAGGACGGCGGCTTTGGGACGCAAGTTTTGTGCACTCTGCACAAAAATTAATAATAGAGTCTTGATGCTGGGCAAACTTATCATTCCTCCTAGAAGCGTTCTTGCCAGTGCTTTATTTTGCAAGAAGAGAGAGATGCCTGGTTTTAATGGCGTACAAACTGGAGAGACCTCTTGCATGGTGACTCAAGAGTCCAAGGATATTTGAAAAAGAAAAAATAACTGACTTTACAGGGCACCACAATCCAACTTCCTTCTAAAGACCATGTGGGGGGAAAATGTTTTTTTTTTTTTTCATTCAGATATGTTTATACAATTCAAATGTTTGTCAGAAATATTGACACCAAGCCAGCTTAACACATAAAACCACTTGGGTCGGCTGACAAAATTACATATTAGCTTATTTAAAATTTCATTTGGTGGATCTACGCTCTTATTTCCCTGTTATTACCTTTGGGCCAGTGGTGCCTAGTTTCATACTTTCGTTACACAAGTAGCATACCCTCATGTAAGAGGGGCTTCTCCGGGGTTAGGGTACCTACATAAACTCCCAGAAGGCTCTTTCAGAATACATATGTTCACCTCTCAACTTACTACATGTGGAAAGATAGCAAGATTCACTGTTTAATTTTAAAATATTCTCCCAGTTAACTCAGATTCTCACTTCTGTAGGTAAGAACATTTATTTGCCTAGCACTCTTCCTTTTTTCTGGGACAGAACTGCCCCTTCTCCTCAGACTCTTCTCTCTCTTCTCTTCTAGACGTGTAATTAGAAAGGGAGGTACCATCCTGTATAGCCTGGCCTCCCTGGGAACCACAGTTGGTCAGGAGACTGGTACCTGACTCCTCCTGGTTTCAGTGATTTGATCAAGGGATTGGGATATAACTCAAGGTGTGCTAAACAGTCATTTCCTGGAATTTTTCTAACTGGAGGTTGGGAATAAAAGTCTCATTTCCTCTTGGTTTCAAAATGGTTAGCCACCACTGCCCTGCCACCGACAAGAGACTGTAAAAGAGAAAGGAACCAACTTTGAGTAAGTGGTAGATTCAAAGGGTTGAGACTTTCTATGGCTTTTTAGAGTTCCCAGAGTTCTCAAAGCAGTCCTGTTTCTTGTTTTCTTGAAGCTTGGTTATTTAGCTCTTCTGCTGATTCTGTGAGATACCTTTAATATCCTAATAGAATATACATTGATAATAATATGGAAGATATATATATATACACTTAGAATGCTATTTGGAATCAGTTCAGTTCAGTCGCTCAGTCGTGTCTGACTCTTTGCGACCCCATGAATCGCAGCACGCCAGGCCTCCCTGTCCATCACCAACTCTCGGAGTTCACTCAGACTCATGTCCATCGAGTCAGTGATGCCATCCAGCCATCTCATCCTCTGTCGTCCCCTTCTCCTCCTGACCCCAATCCCTCCCAGCATCAGAGTCTTTTCCAATGGGCTGATCTCCTTCAGAATGGACTGGTTGGATCTCCTTGCAGTCCAAGGGACTCTCAAGAGTCTTCTCCAACACCACAGTTGAAAAGCATCAATTCTTCGGCACTCAGCCTTCTTCATAGTCCAATTCTCACATCCATACATGACCACTGGAAAAACCATAGCCTTGACTAGACAGACCTTTGTTGGCAAATAGGACCGATCTCCTTCAGAATGGACTGGTTGGATCTCCTTGCAGTCCAAGGGACTCTCAAGAGTCTTCTCCAACACCACAGTTGAAAAGCATCAATTCTTCGGCACTCAGCCTTCTTCATAGTCCAATTCTCACATCCATACATGACCACTGGAAAAACCATAGCCTTGACTAGACAGACCTTTGTTGGCAAAGTAATGTCTCTGCCACGATCTTCGTTTTCTGAATGTTGAGCTTTAAGCCAACTTTTTCACTCTCCACTTTCACTTTCATCAAGAGGCTTTTTAGTTCCTCTTCACTTTCTGCCATAAGGGTGCTGTCATCTGCATATCTGAGGTTATTTTAAAAATATATAATTCTATTTGTAACTTGCCTTTTTTCATAGAAAAAGGAATAGAATCCATTGGGACATTCACCACCAATAAACTACATTATCATTTTTAACAGCTGCACAATCTTCTTGTTTGATAAATTTATTTCATTTTGATACCTCAGATTTTTAAACATTAGAAGCAAGATTGTGATGAACCTTAAGTATTTGTGCTAATAAGGAAGAATTTTTCAGAAGCTTACAGCCGACTTCCCTTGGAGTCTGTTTGATAGAATTGGATCATAGGCCCATTCCTGATTTAAGTCACTGGTAAAGGGAAAGTGGTCAGCAGAATTGACCTAATCATTCCTGAAGTTGGACTGATTCATGTGTGCTTAGGGGTAGAGGGTGCAGAGGGGAGGATGATGAAGTCTGGATTCCTGAACAAAAGGAAGAAGGGAGAATCAGGTGCCCACTATAATAGTTTTGAACATTTCAAGGTGTTTAAAATGTAGTGTATTAATTTTTCAAGCTTAAAGCAGTGTTTAAGAGTGCTAATTGTAGCACTTCCCTGATGGTCCAGTGGTTAAGAATCTGCCTTCCAATGCAGGAGGTGTGGGTTTAACCCCTGGTTGGGGAACTAAGATCCCACATGCCAAGCCTGCATTCTGTAACTAGAGAAAGCCTGCATGCTACAACAAAGACTCAACACAGCCAAAAATACAAATTAAAAAAGAGTGGAGAAGGCAGTGGCACCCCACTCCAGTACTCTTGCCTGGAAAATACCATGGATGGAGGAGCCTTGTGGGCTGCAGTCCATGGGGTTGCTGAGAGTTGGACACGACTCAGTGACTTCACTTTCACTTTTCACTTTCATGCATTGGAGAAGGAAATGGCAACCCACTCCAGTGTTCTTGCCTGGAGAATCCCAGGGATGGCGGAGCCTGGTGGGCTGCCGTCTATGGGGTCGCACAGAGTTGGACACGACTGAAGCGACTTAGCAACAGCAGCTAGTTTCTCTATACCCTTGCAAACCAGGGCTACTATGATTCATCTTTTTCACCTGTTTGATAGTAATGTTTGATTTTTTTAATCAGTAGTTCATAAGAAAATACTTTTAAGATGATTCACAACTCCTGATTTAATGGCATTAAAATATCCTATTACTAGAGATGTAAAAAAAAAAAAAAATGACAGGAAAATTACTCCAACTTGAGTCTTATAAATTCCACAGTTACCTAAAATTATAGGTACAGAAACATGAACTTCATCTCTATAAAGATAGAATGAAATCACTGCTGCCAATCACTTATCAAAACAAATGTTAAATGCTTCATTAGAATCTATGGAAATCTCAGAAATAATAATTTCATTAAAAAAGCAAGTTCTTTAAAAAGTTTTTAAAGTGTATAAGGCAGTTATCAACTTTCAGTCTGATTTCATTGATATTTGTTATAGGCTAGATATTGGATGCTAAGGTTAATGAACTATCAGTACAATAATTTTGAGCATCAAATTCATTACAGAAGTATTAAATGAGTACTGTTAGAGTTTTGTTCTTTTTGTGTTTTAAAATATATTCATGAAAATAAGTCCTGTGGATGTAGTGTTTCAGCACTGTGACATTCTGTACGTTTATTTGAAGGAAGCTAAGAGAGCATATTTTAAAAGCACTCATCATAAGAAAAAAAAATTGTATCTATGTGTGGTGATAGATGTTAACTAGACTTATCGCCTTTATTTTACAATATAAACAAATATTGAATCATTTTGTTGGATACCTGGAACTAATGTATTTCAGTTATATCTCAATTAAAAATCAATATATTCATATGATAAATATTAACATATTTGGCACACAGTACATTTTTGGGTGAAGCTCTTATCAGTAATGAACAGGCCACAAGAGTACACGTTTACAATCATCAAAGGGTTCCTTGACTTTGAATATTTGAAAGTAGATGTTTATTTCTTCAAGCCCTAACTTGTCTCATTGGAAATTTTGTTCAATAATCATATTCTCAGGGCTAAAAAGAATTTAGTATACAATTTATTGATGAACAGATGACAAATCATTTGAACTCCTAGTTCAGTTCAGTCGCTCAGTCATGTCCGACTCTTTGCCACCCCACGAACCGCAGGACGGTTGGATGGCACCACCAACTCAATCGACATGAATTTGAGTAAACTCTGGGAGTTGGTGATGGATAGGGAGGCCTGGCGTGCTGCAATCCACGGTGTCATAGAGTCGGACACGAGTTAGCGACTGAACTGAAAGGTTAACATGACAACACAGAGTTGTGTGAACCACGTGGAAAGTCCTAGGTTATCACTTTATATAGACTCCAAAAACTAAGAAGAATTTTTCTTTTCTTCTCTATCTCAGAGTCAATGACCCCTGAGAAAAATTGACAGAAAAAAAATCATAATAAAGGGTCACAGTCAGTTCAGTCGTTCAGTCATGTCCGACTCTTTGCGACCCCATTGAGGGGTGAGAGGTAGACCGACTTTGTCCTCCACTTCTGCCACCGTCATTCCAACCCGCCTCTGGGCTAGAAATGTCTCCCTCCATCCCTGCAGCCGCCCCCACGACTCCAGCCCGCCCTCCTCTGCCTCGCCCTTAGCATCCCTTGCTTCCCACTCACAGTACCCAGCGTAAGCTAAGCCCGTTCTTTGACCCCAGCCAGGAGACTTCAAGCTTCCGCCCAGGACTTGGCCCGGGGCGGCGCAGAGGTGTCCTGTTTCCGCGTTGGCGAGCTGCGTGGGTCGTGACGTCATCGCGCCTTGACGTCAGGCCGACGTGCAGCACGGTCTCCTGGGAGACCAGGAAAGCCTTTTGCCCCCGGCGGAATCGAAGTATAGGTGAGAGAGACAAGGAAAGGCTTTCTTGAGCCCCGGAATGACCTGGTCCCGGCGCGCAGTTCCGAAGAAGAGGCGTGCTGGCACCCCGGGGGCAGAGCCGGAAAGCCGATCCGTGGTGCCGCGCCCGAGGAGTGGGCCCCGGGCCTTGCCTCTGACCCCAGGGGCTGCCTTTGTCGAGTCTTCGCGAGTCCGTCCGGCTGTGCGCCCTCTTCTCCTCTGAGTGCGTGGCTAGGATAGGCCTCATCCCCGCACCTTTTCTTCTTCCCGCCTCCACGGGTCCCGAGGGAACGGGGTTATAAAGGGACAGATTTCAAAACCCTTGCAGCCGATTTTGGCTGTACTTGGAGTTAGTTTCTATTTGGAAAATCCTGCCCCTTCAGAAAGTCTCAGGACGTGAACTCCCTCTTCACCTGACCTTGACCTAATCTGTGGTGATTCACACTAAAGGAATAGTTCTTTAGGGAAGGGCCTGAAAGCTGAACGTGAGTTAATGGCCCAGCGTGACACTGGTGTCATGAAGGGAATCGGAAGTGAACGACTAGGGATGGGTCTGTATTTTTGACATCTTCCTTGTAAGCCTGTCAGAGCAGGTTCACAAATACCTACGCGGCTACCGCCCGTTATCACCGCACCTCATGTCGAAGAGTCGACAAAGTGTGTAATGTGAGAGAATAAAAGGGCCTCTTTGATTAAAAAAAAAAAAAAAAGGAAAATAATGAAAGAGTAAATTAAGTTAAAAAAATTTCTTTTCCCCTCTTGCTAAGGGGAAGGAGATCTCTCCCATACCTCTCTTGGGAAACCTCTTACGGCTGTGTGCTTCCTCTGTTCCTTCAACATGTATGTATTCAAATCTTTTGAAGACCCAGAATATTTTTCTGGAGGACCTGGGAGCCATTTCTTTAAAATGTAAACATCAAGGGAAACCGGGCCCATTATCTCCATATTACTTTGGGAGCTTAGTGCTTCTAGTAACCAAGTGCTTTGTCTAGAGATATGTATTCATTTGAACAAACGCTGTTAGCTAGCACAAGTGGCTACTTCAATTACTAGGTGAATTTAAAACAAACTATGAAATAGAGTATAGCAAGCTCTGTTGAGGACAAATTATCTTTTATCTTGAGAACATGTATGTAATGGAGTGTACCTGCTTGGCTATATTAAAAAGTGGGGTTTCTTTCTGTCCTTGTAATCTTATTAGCAGATTAGCTGTGCATCACAGTTTAGTTAAATGCTTATGTGATAATAAAATTGCTTTCTGCATCGTGGGGAAATTTTCTGGATGGCAGGATTTTAAAAATTTCCCTCAATAATCAGACCTTCCAATTCTTCCCACTCACTATAGTAAGGCCACAAAATTGGAATAGATTTACAATAACGATACTGTTCCACTGTGCCACTAGATTCATGCTCTCAAATACATTTAGGTGTGAAATTTTAAAAAGGAAATTTAGTTGGTAATTTTAGGAAAAGTTCTGCTCACAATAGAGTTTCATTAAGATGAAGCCATCTTATTTTACTGATGGTGAGCTCACTGTAAAATGACAGAAATGAGAATAATGAGCTTTCTGTGAGTAATGAGCTCTTGCCACATCACTGTGACAGTCTGCCAAACATCAGATTATTATGTACTTGGCCATGCGGGCCAGTGTTCACTGTGTCAGTTAAGTTTACTCTCTCTCTCCATACACATTGTATTACCTTTATCTTTAGGTTGGAAGACAGCCCATTAGTTATTTATTTTAAACAGCAGCTCATTAAACATGGAACTTTGCTAACAAGGGGGATTGGAAATCCACCCTTCCACCAATACTTACACAATTAAAAAAAAATACTGCCTCACTGGAACTTTTGTCAATTACAATTTTCTTGACATCTTGCTATGTGGCTGGGGTTACTTTTTCTGATAGAGTACTATGCCTCTTTAGTCTGTTTGTCAAAATCTTGTCCAGATCAAATATAAACCTCCTCAGGAAGCCTTTGCTAATTCCCCATTCCCATGAGGAAGATAAGACATTTTTTTCCTGGAACTTCTAGATCGTTCCTTGTCTACAGCTCCTGACCCTCAGGCCTTTCCTGCTGTGGAATTGTGCCTATATTATCTTACTCTACTGTTCCCCTTCACTTCCCATATATATGTGTGTGTGTGTATATATATATATATGGGTATATATATATACCCATACGTATGAATGAACATCTCTCACTCCTGAAACTGGACTGTCTATTCTTTATCCTTATTTGGGAAACATTAAGAAAAAGAACTCAAAGTGCCCCTTCATTAATCTTGTGTGGTTTTATGAAAGCAGTGATAGAGTTTTATAGTAAATTGTTTTATTATAAAATGAAAATTATTAAAAGTAAAACATCTGCATAAAAATTATATAAATGTCTACTTTTGGTAAAATTGGCACTTGGCTTCTTATGCTTTAGTGACTTTTCTGTTTAGTGCTCGCCTATCATATTTAACTTGATAACTCTAAATATTTTTTCCTGTACGTCATTTAAACCAGCGTTAATGTCACAGTTGCTTTCTTTTGTCTGCTAAACTATTCTAAAGATAATTTTTCCAGCAGCTTTTCAGGGGAAAAACTTTGCTTTTAAATGAAATAAATGGATCTTTTAAAATTTTGTGATCCTCAATCTGTATTTGCAAAACAAATAGCTAGTTGTAAGCCACTACAGAGTTACAATTATAAAGTTCCAAAGAAAGAAAATGTTATTTTTAATTCAGTAGTCTCTCTAGGTCCTTCCTGTTCTGTTGGCCTAATAACCACAGGTGAAAACCTCATTTGTACCTTTTAACACTGAGTTGATGAAACAAACATCTGTGAAAATAGTTATCCCCACTGATTCCCAAATACTTGTAGGAATTTATCTTTTAATTTAAATTTTTTCATATTGTTTTAATTCTAATTATCACCATCAATGTTTTTAGATTATTTTACTTCAAAGCTCCTTCAGTATATTTTGGCAAATTATGGATCGTCATGTTCCCATGCATGCGTTACCTGAAGAAATCCAAAAGGTATGATATTATGTTATAACAGCACAACATTAGAATTTTAACAGTTAATTCTAAAACATGGGAGAATGAGCTCAGAGGTTTTATATTTATTTTAGTCAGGGATCTGCAGTGAATTGGTGAAGTGGGGAAGGGAATAATTATAATAGTCAAAACTGTAGGATTCAATTCAGTGCAAAGAATGTTCAGCCTGTGAAAGAAGCTGGATATTTAATTCTGGCATGGTATTTGACCAGGTGTTTTTGGAGCCCTTCTAAGGGCTCCAGCAACGGCCAAATACTATACTTAGATATTTATCTTGCAGCTTTTCAAAGAAAAAACAAAGAACTGACATAAATGGGTCCGTTTCAAATGTTAAGTAATCCTTATTGTGTATTTGCAAAACAAATAATTAGTAGTAAACCACTACAGAAATTTTCAGTTCAGTTCAGTTGCTCAGTCATGTCCAACTCTGTGACCCCGTGGACTGCAGCACGCCAGGCCTCCCTGTCTATCTCCAACTCCTGGAGTTTACTCAAACTCAGGTCCATTGAGTCGGTGATGCCATTCGGCCATCTCATCCTCTGTCATCCCCTTCTCCTCCCGCCTTCAATCTTTCCCAGCATCAAGGTCTTTTCAAATGAGTTAGTTCTTCACATCAGGTGGCCAAAGTATTGGAATTTGGGCTTCAACATCAGTCCTTCCAATGAACACCCAGGACTGATCTCCTTTAGGATGGACTGGTTGGATCTCCTTGCAGTCCAAGGAACTCTCAAGAGTCTTCTCCAACACCACAGTTCAAAAGCATCAGTTTTTCGGCACTCAGCTTTCTTTTCTTTTTCTTTCCAACTCTCACATCCATACATGACCACTGGAAAAACCATAGCCTTGACTAGATGGACCTTTGTTGGCAAAGTAATGTCTCTGCTTTTTAATATGCTGCCTAGGTTGGTCATAACTTTTCTTCCAAGGACAAAAAAATTTTAGTTTGTAACTTTTTAAAAAATAATTTTTATTTATTCATGGCTGTGCTGGGTCTTCATTGGTGTTCAAGGGCTTTCTCTAGCTGCAGGGAGTGGGGGCTACTCTTTGTTACAGGGCCTAGAGCACACAGATTTCAGTAGTTGTGGCACACTGGCTTAGTTGCTCTCCAACATGTAGACTCTTCCTGGATCAGGAAGACCCATGTCCTCTGCATTGGCAGGCAGATTCTTATCCATTGTGCCACCTGGGAAGTCCTAGTTTGTAACTTTTTATGATGCAAAAATTTTAAGGGTGTCTCTCTATAAGGGTCTATTTCAGTTTCACCTTAATTCTTATCTTTTACCATGTTTTAAGGCCTTTTATAGATATCAACTCATTTAATCTGGTTAACAATCAATTCTTTTCACCATTGCTATGCTATTTTCCTACCTGTTAATTTATATCTGTCCTCAGACAAAATCATTTCTCCCATATTTACTGTGGCAATGCATACATTGCTAACAGCATAATTAAAAGTATCTCTTTGATTGACAAATTACGAATTAAAATCTCAAACCTTAGCTGTCATTTATCATTCAGTTTTTAAGGTAAATCTATAGTCAGTTTAAGATTAATCACCAGTACATTAGTTTTTAATTAAAAACTGCAGTCAGCTCTCAGGTATATTTTTATCTTTTATGCATGTAATGCCTGTTAGCATTAATCATTCCATTGATTTAACTTGATGGTTACTTCTACTGCATGTCCTTTAGATTTATGTAAACTACAGTCTAGCAGGACCTGGAAGGGAAGTCCAGTTACCATAAAAGACCTTTTAAACCACTGCATTTAATTCACTTCACCTTTAAAGTTAGATATAAGAGAAAGTTCAGAGAGAGCTCAGCTATGCCGTGCTTACCTGAGCAATGGTACCTAGAGGTGTTTGAATACATGGAGTGTCCTCACACTCCCTCAAGTGATTTCCTTCAGTGTACTAGCCTGGTGTGAAGTGAAGTCGCTCAGTCGTGTCCGACTCTTTGTGATCCCGTGGACTGTAGCCCATCATGCTCCACTGTCCATGGGATGTTCCAGGCAAGAGTACTGGAGTGGGTTGCCATTTCCTTCTCCAGAGGATCTTCCCTACCCAGGGATCGAACCCAGGTCTCCCGCATTGTAAGCAAGACGCTTTACTGTCTGAGATGTGGTAGAGATAAAAAGAAACAAAACAATCTGCAAGAAACAATACCCATACTCAGATACCAGTCATCTGTTAGGAAGCAAATATATAATGACATGAAAAACAAAAAAAAAACCCCTAAAGACAATGTTTGATTTAAATGTCATGTAAGATTCTATCTTTTCTGAAAATAGAGAAAGTGGGAAGAGGAATCCTTGAGTATCATGATGTCAAAGGAGGATCTTTATGCAGGAAATAGAACTGGAATTGGCCCTTGAAAGCGAAGTACTCCTAGAGACAGACAGGGAAAAGGTTATTCGGGGCTAAGTGAACAAAAGCTCACTGGTAAGAAAAAAAACTGGCCAGGGTAGAGAATGCTTAACAACGTCAGTGTTTTAAATGCATGAAAGAGTATGTGTTTAACAGAGGTTTTAATGAGTTGAAGAGTGTGGTTTTTTTCTTGTTTAAGGTACTTATATAAATAAATTTTCAAAAAATGCTAAAACCAATCATTTTTAAATACACATATATTCTCAAATCTTAAATGATGGGGAGCTGTCTATGTAATGCAGAGAGGTAGGGAGGCCAGGAGTAGCTTAGCTGCCTAAGGCCCTGGACAAGTAAGTTGATTGTAGCACTTGGTCTGCTGAATGCTTAGCCTGTAAAGTGCATCTTTGCACTTTTTCAGACTGAAGTTAGATACACTTGTACAAGTGTTTATCAAGTGCTTGTAGTGTGCCAAACACTGTTTTGGGTACTTGATTATAAAACAACCAAAAGTATGCACATGCATCCCATGGCCTATTAGAGCTTGTTTTGGGAATGTCAGTTACTCATTTTCCATAACTTATCTAATATTTGATTCCTCTAGATTGTCCATAATGTGACTGGTTAAAGCATATTTATTTAGTCAGCTTGCATACATCATTCTATATACAAGCACATTAAACAGATATATAAGCTTATAATAGTAATAAGAGTACTTCAGATTAGAATCATTTCATTATTAAAGTTTAGTTGCTCAGTCATGTCTGATTCTTTGCAACCCCACAGATTGTAGCCTGCTAGGCTCCTCTGTCCATGGGATTTTCCAGGCAAGAGTACTGGAGTGGGTGGCCATTTCCTTCTCCAGAGGATCTTCCTGACCCAGGGATTGAATCCAAGTCTGCCACATTGTAGCCAGACACTTTACCATCTGAGCCACCAGGGATTTCATTATTAAGATGAAACAAATCTTAGACTTTCATAATGACTTGGAATGGGATAAGAAAGAGGATGGGTGGATCAGTGTACAGTGACACAGAGGCTTTTTTTCTTGTTCTTTTGTTAACTTTCTACGTTAGTTTTTATGCTGGTTCTTCTTTCTAGGGGATTCCCTGGTGACTCAGATGGTAAAGAACCTGCCTGCAATGCGGGAGACCCGAGTTCTATCCCTGGAAGATCCCCTGGAAAAGGAAATGGCAACCCACTCCAGTATTCTTGCCTGGAAAATCCCATAGACAGAGGAGCCTAGCAGGCTACAGTCTGTGGAGTTGCGAAAAGTCAGACAGGACTGAGTGACTAACACTAATGGCTTCTTTCTAGAGAAGCCCCTGGTGTGTTTCCTTTTTTGCTGTGTGTAGGCAAGAAAGGTTAGTGTAGAAATCAGTAAAGAGAAGTGAGGGAAATCTTTTTCTTTCTGTACTTTTGCTGTATAATATGGAAATAGGATGGTTGATCAATTACTTGAAAGATATATGATAAAGGAAATGGAAATGACTGTACTACACTGTACACACAATAGTAAAATTGGTAGCAGTAGATAAGAGTTGCAAGGGAATATAAATGTGGTGGGGGAAATGGCCAACAAAGCAAAAGTGTGGAGAGTACTGATAATACTAAGCTCTAGTTAGTTCATTGGACTTCCCTGGTGGCTCAGACAGTAAAGCGTCTGTCTACAAAGCGGGAGACCCGGGTTCGATCCCTGGGTCAGGAAGATCCCCTGAAGAAGGAAATGGCAATCCACTCCAGGACTATTGCCTGGAAAATCCCATGGACAGAGGAGTCTGGTAGGCTACAGTCCATGGGGTTGGAAAGAGTCGGACACGACTGAGTGACTTCACGATCATGATATAATCAATCAATCATTGAGTTAGTTCATTACCTTATTAGAAAGAGAAGATTGTTAAATCGTCTTGCCACTAGTCTCATCTTCTTAGGAAATCTTAAGGAAGAAAGAAAAAGATAATCTTTTGACAACCACTCCCAGATCTTTTTGTTTTTTTATCACAGTTTCTGACTGAGCATAAACACATTTCAGATTCCCGTCTCCACAAGTAGCAGAAAGTGTCAAACAGACTAATGGGCTGGAAGGCAAGACCATACTCATCCCCTTTGTCTGCTGCTGGACTCTACAGCTGACTTCTTTATGTACTTAGACTGTATCTCTAAATATACTCTCTAGACAAAGTTGACTCCTACCTGTTTCTAACTTCCAATAAGTTAGCAGCTTTGCTGGAATTTTCATCTAGCAGACTGAAAGCAGAATGCACTTGTAATGATAGTACACTTTGTGTTTAGTATTTTATTGCCACAATTAAAACTAAAACACTTATAAGATTAGCAAAATAATAATTCTTCCCTTCCTGAATGTGCACCTATTTCAGAAACATATGGACTCTTTATAGAAAGAAGAACAATGAGTAATATTCCTTTTTGCTGTTTTTGCTAGAAGATATACACAGAAGTCAGAACAACCTCAACAAATCAGTGGAAAAGTCAGTTATTTTGCAAAGGTAGAACTGATCTCTTGTTATTTTTTAATGGTGACAAAATGAGCACTTTTAATGGGACTTTAGCCTCAGGATATATTTATTATCACAGGACACAAAGTAAAATAAAGAGACCAGAGTTGTTTATTTTATAATACAGAAGTGGCAGTGCAAGGGCTAGAGAGCACACTGTTCTTTCTGGGATAACAATCCCTTTCCTTACCAGCAACAGCTCATTTTGTCCTGTTTCAGTAATTTTGGTACTTTGGAACTTTGAAATTTATTCAGAATAACAGTTTTATATTTCCAAGCACAGGTTGTCATTGCCAGAAAAAATAAACTTAATTTTCCAGGTCATTTTGGGCCACTGTGGCTAGGATCAGACTTTGTGTTGAATTAAAGTAGAGGAAAAGGAGAGAAAATCATTGAAACATTAGTGCTATTGTCTTGGAAAAGTAGTGATATGTCTATGTATGTGGGGGTATATGCATTGTCTTTTTAAGCAATTATAGTTTTGAAACTAGTAACAAAAGACGTAGAGCTGTATAATTTTTGAAGAGACTGTTCATTTAATATTGTGACCCAAGAGAGTTCATTAGGGAAAGCTTAAAAAAAAAAAAACAAAAAACTATGAATATTGAAAAATCTGTATTTGTTAATTTGTAGTCCAAAATACTTTTGCTGCCTGGCCGTAGAGAGTCCCAGAATTTACTAAGGTGAAGTTTTCTAGAAAAATAGGTGTTGGGATAAAAATACTTTGGAGGTATGTTTAAATGTAAACATAGTCATGTCATGTATAATTTATATATGAAAACACCACTTCTTAAAATTGCTTATTGAAATTTCTCTGTGGATTAATCTCTAGCACTTTATTACCACTTTATTTATTTTATATTTTATTATTTTGAAACCAAACCTTTTATTTCAAGATCATTGTAAACTCTCAAGAAGTTATGAGAAATGATACCAAGAGATCTCATGTACCCTTCCCCCAACTTGCTCCAATGGTAACATCTGGCAAAACTCTACTAGATATCACAACCAGACACTGACATTGACACAGTTAAGGATTCTGTGACAACAAAGATTCCTCATGTTGCCCTTTTATAGCTACATTCACCTCAACCTCTGCTTTCACATGCCTCCACTATCCTACCCCTAATTCATGACCTCTAGCAACCAGTGATCTGGTCTCCCAATAATATTGTGACCTCAAGAATGTTATAAAAATGGGATTATGCAATATGTAGTCTTTGGGATTCGTTTTTTTTGAATCAGTGTAATTTTCTGGAGTTTTATACATATTGTTGAGTATATTTGTGGTTTATTCCTTTGAACTGCTGAGTAGCATTCCATGGTATAAATGTACTGCAATTTATTTAACCTGTTGAAGAACATCTGAGTTTTTCCTGTTTGGGGCTATTATGTATAAAGTTGCAGTAAATATTAGTGTACAGGTTTTTATGTGAACTTGTGTTTTTATTTTCATAGGACTAATGCTCAAGTACAATTGCTAGATTGTTTGGTAGTTGCATGTTTAGTTTTCTAAACACTGCCAAACTTTTCCAGAGGGCTGTAACATTTTGCATCCTCACCAGCAGTGTATGAGTGATCCAGTTTCTCTGCATGTTTAGTATTTGATGTTGTCATTGGTTGAAAAAAGTTTTATTGAGTTATAGTTAATGTACAAAATTATATATTTCAGGTGTACAGCATAGTAATTCACAATTTTAAAGGTCATATTCCATTGATAGTTATTATAAAATATTGGCTATATTCCCTATGCTCTATAATATATCCTTGTGGCTTATTTATTTTATATATAGTAGTTTATACCTCTTAGTCCCCTATCCCTAATGTGCCCCTTTTCCTTTCCCCCTCCCCACTGGTAACCACTAGCATGTTCTCTTTATCTGTGATTCTGTTTCCTTTTTGACATATTCAGTAGTTTGTTGTATTTTTTAGATTCTACATATATGTGATATCATATAATATTTATCTTTTTTTTTTTTTTAGAAACCTCCATTCTGTTTGCAAAAGTGGTTGCACCAATTTACATTCCTGCCAACAGTGTCTGAGGATTTGTTCTTCCTTGCATCTTTGCCCACTTTTGTTAATTTTTTTTTTTTGTTTGTTTATGTTGGCCATTCTTAATAGGTGTGAGATGATATCTTTGTGATTTTTAATTTTCATATCTCTGATGATTAACAATGTTGAACATCTTTTCAAGTGCCTATTTGCCATCTGTATGTATTCTATGGAAAAAGATTTATTCAGGTTTTCTATTTTTAAATTGGGTTTTCCTTTTATATCAAATTCTATGAACTGTTTGTATTTTGATTATTAACCCCTTATCAGTCATATCATTTGCAAATATTTTTCCCATCCCATAGGTTGTCTTTTTGTTGTTGTTGAAGGTTTCCTTTGCTATGCAAAAGCTTTTCAGCTTGATTAGATCTCATTTGCTTATGTTTGCTTTTGTTTCCTTTGCTTTAGAAGAAAGATCAAACAATATTGTTATGATTTATGTCAAAGAGAGTTTTCGTCTGTTTTCTTCTAGGAGTTTAAAGATTTCTGGTCTTATCTGTAGGTCTTTAATCCAGTTTGAGTTTATTTTTGTATATGGTGTTAGAAAATGTTCAAGTTTCATTTTCTTTTACATGTAACTGTCCTATTTTCCCAGCAGCACTTATTGAAGAAACTGTCTTTTATCCAGTTTTCTACTGTATATTCTTGTCACCTTTATAGTAGATTAATTGACCATAAGTGTGTTAGTTTGTTTCAGGACTCTCTCTTCTGCTGCAGTGATCTATGTGTCTGTTTACTGTTTTTGTACCAGAACCATACTGTTTTGATTGCTGTAGCTTTGCATTATAGTTTGAAGTCAGGGAACATGATACCTCTAGTTCTGTTCTTTCTCAATATTATTCTAGCTATTGAGGGTCTTTTGTATTTCTATACAATTTATAAAACTGTTTGTTGTAGTTATATGAAAAATGCCATTGATATTTTGATAGGAATTGGATTGAATGTGAAGATTGCCTTTGGTAGTATGGTCATTTAAACGATATTCTTACAGTCCATGAACATGGTATATCTTTTCATCTGTTTCATCATCAGTTTCTCATAGTTTTCCCTACCTCCTCAGGTAGGTTTATTCCTGGGTTAATTTTATTCTTTTTGATATAACTGTTTCTTTAATTTCTCTTTCTGTCTTAAAAAAAAAAAAAAATATATATATATATTTATTTATTTTTAAATATAAACTTATTTGTTTTAATTGGAGGCTAATTTACAGGAGGCTACTTTACAATATTGTATTGGTTTTGCCATGCATCAACATGAATCTGCCACGGGTGTACACGTGTTCCCCATCCTGAATAACCCTCCCACCTCCCTCCCCATACCATCCCTCTGGGTCATCCCAGTGCACCAGCCCAGAGCATCCTGTATCATGCATTGAACCTGGACTGGTGATTCTTTTCACATATGATATTGTACATGTTTCAATGCCATTCTCCCAAATCATCCCACCCTCACCCTCTCCCACAGAGTCCAAAAGACTAATTTCTCTTTCTGATAGTTTATTGTTGGTATATAGAAATGCAACAGATTTCTTTTCATTCATTTTGTATCCTGCAACTTTACTGAATTCATTGATGAGCTCTAGTAGTTTTTTGGTGGCATCCTTAGGATTTTCTTGGACAATATTGTGTCATTTGCAAACCATGACAGTTTTACTTCTTGCTTTACAATTAGAATTCTTTTATTTCTTTTTCTTACCTGATTGCCATGGCTAAGACTTCCAATACTATGTTGAATAAAAGTGACAAGAATGGGCATTGTCTTATTCCTAATATCAGAGGAAATACTTTCACTGTTGAGTATGATGTTAGCTTTGGGCTTGTCATACACAGCCTTTATTATGTTGAGGTATGTTATATCTATACTCAGTTTGTGAGAGTTTTTATCATAAATGGGTGTTGAATTTTGTCAAGATTTTGTACCTATTATGAATGCAGAGTTCCAAAGAATAGGAAGGAGAGATAAGAAAGCCTTCCTCAGCGATCAGTGCAAAGAAATAGAGGAAAACAATAGAAGGGGAAAGACTAGATATTTCTCCAAGAAACTTAGAGATACCAAGGGAACATTTCATGCAAAGATGGGCACAATAAAGGACAGAAATGGTAGGGACCTAACAGAAGCAGAAGATATTAAGAAAAGGTGGCAAGAATACACAGAAGAACTGTACAAAAAAGATCTTCATGACCCAGATAATCACAATGGTGTAATCACTCACCTAGAGCCAGACATCCTGGAATGTGAAGTCAAGTGGGCCTTAGGAAGCATCACTATGGACAAAGCTAGTGGAGGTGATGGAATTCC
>SJYT01068347.1:191398-280497 GCA_006410635.1 Cephalophus harveyi | reverse complement strand
TCCTTAGAAGAAAAGTTATGACCAACCTAGACAGCATATTAAAAAGCAGAGACATTACTTTGCCAACAACGATCCATCTAGTCAAGGCTATAGTTTTTCCAGTAGTCATGTATGGATGTGAGAGTTGGACTATAAAGAAAGCTGAGTGCAAAAGAATTCATGCTTTTGAACTGTGGTGTTGGAGAAGACTCTTGAGTCCCTTGGACTGCAAGGAGACCCAACCAGTCCATCCTAAAGGAGATCAGTCCTGGGTGTTCATTGGAAGGACTGATGTTGAAGCTGAAATTCCAATACTTTGGCCACCTGATGTGAAGAGCTGACTCATTTGAAAAGACCTTGATGCTGGGAAAGATTGAGGGCAGGAGGAGAAGGGAACAACAGAGGATGAGATGGTTGGATGGCATCACTGACTCAATGGACATGGGTTTGGGTGGACTCCGGGAGTTGGTGATGGACAGGAAGGCCTGGTGTGCTGCAGTTCATGGGGTCACAAAGCGTTGGACACGACTGAGTGACTGAAGTGAACTTAAGGTGATCATATGGTCCTTATTCTTCAATTTTTTAATGTGGTGTATTACATTGATTGATACACAGATATTGAAAAATCTTTGCAACCCTGGGATAAATCCCACTTGATCATGGTTTATGATCCTTGTATTGTTAGATTCAGTTTAATACTATTTTGTTGAGGATTTTTGCATCTATGTTCCTCAGTGATATTGGCCTGTAGTTTCTTTTGTCTGGGTTTAGTATAGGGGTGATGCTGGCCTTATAGAGTGTTTGGAAACATTCCTTCCTCTGCAGTTTTTTGGAATAGTTTGAGGAAGATAGGTATTAACTCTTCTCTGAATGTTTGGTAAAATTCACTTGTGAAGCCGTCTGGTCTTGGACTTTTTTTTTTCCTGAGTTTTAAAATAATTGATTCAATTTCATTACTGGTAGTTTGTTATAGTTTCTATTTCTTCCTGTTTCAGTCATGGGAGTCCTGTTTCCTAGAAATTGTAGATTTCTGGAAACTTGCCCATTTCTTCTAGGTCATCCATTTTATTGGCATATAGTTGTTCTTAGTTGTCACTTACAATCTTTTTTATTTCTATGATGTTGGTTGTAACTTCTTTTTCATTTCTGATTTTACTGATTTTTGTCTTTTCTCTTTTTTCTGGTGAATCTTGCTAAAGGTTTATCAATTTTGTTTACCTTTTCAAAGAACTAGCACTTAGTTGTTCCAATCTTTTCTATTATTTTTAGAGTCTCCATTTAACTTGTTTCTCCTCTCATCTTTATGGTTTTTCATTCCACTAACGTTGGTTTTTGTTTGGTTTTCTTTTTCTAGTTCCTTTAGGTGTAAGGTTAGGTTGTTTATTTGAGATATTTCTTGTTTCCTGAGTTAAACTTTTATTGCTACAAACTGCCCTCTTTTTCTGTGTCTTTTGGTTTTGTTTTCATTTTCATTTAATTTTTGTAATTTTAATTATAAAGTAATTTTAAATTTATATTTTTTAATTAAAATAAATTTTAAATTTCTTTTTTCCAAGTAATTTTTAATTTCTTTTTTTATTTCTTCGGTGAACCATTGGTTGTTTAGTAGCACATTCTTTAGCCTCCACATTTTTTTTTTTTTTTTACAGTTTCTTTCCCTTGTAATTGATTTCTAGTCTTATAGTATTGTGGATGGAAAAGATACTTGATATGATTTCAGTTTTCTTAAATTTTCCAAGTTTTGTTTTGTGGCCTAGTATGTGAACTGTTGAATGTTTCCAGGCACTCGAAAAGAAGCATATTCTTCTGCTTTGTGATGGTATGTTCTATGTATATCTATTAAGGTCATCTGATTTAGTTTGTAATTTAAAGCCAGTGTTTCCTGATTAATTTTCTGCTTTGATGATCTGTCTATCATTGTAAGTGTGATGTTAAATCCCCTACTATTATTGTATTACTGTCAATTTCTTCCTTTATATCTGTTAGTATTTGCTTTATGTATTTAGGTGCTGCTAAATTAGGGCTTATATATATATTTGCGATTATTATATGTTCTTGGATTTAACACTTGATCATTTAATGTCTTTGTCTCTTGTAACATTCTTTATTTTAAAGCCGATTTTATCTTATGTAGGTATTGCCAACCCAGCTTTCTTTTGATTTCCGTTTGCAATGAATACCTTTTTCTGTCCCTTCATTTTCAATCTGTTTGTGTCTTTAAGTCTGAAGTGAGACTGTTGTAGGCAGCATATATACTGATCTAGTTTTTGTTTCCATTGAGCCATCGCCGAAGAATTGATGCTTTTGAACTGTGGTGTTGGAGAAGACTCTTGAGAGTCCCTTGGACTGCAAGGAGATCCAACCAATCCATTCTAAAGGAGATCAGCCCTGGGATTTCTTTGGAAGGAATGATGCTAAAGCTGAAACTCCAGTACTTTGGCCACCTAATGCGAAGAGCTGACTCATTTGAAAAGACCTTGATGCTGGGAAAGATTGTAGGCAGGAGGAGAAGGGGACGACTGAGGATGAGATGGTTGGATGGCATCACCAACTCAGTGGACATGGGTTTGGGTGGAGTCTAGGAGTTGGTGATGGACAGGGAGGCCTGGTGTGCTGCGATTCATGGGGTTGCAAAGAGTCAGACACGACTGAGCGACTGAACTGAACTGAACTGAATCTGTAGCAATACAGATTTACCTTGAAATCAGGTAAAATACCTTTCCCACTTTATTCTTGTTTTTCAGTACTCTTTTAGCTTTTCTAGTTCCTTTGCCTTTTTGTATAAATTTGAGAACAGTACTGTTTATATCTTAGAAAAGTACATATTGCTGGATATAGGGATTTTGGGTAGATGGTCTTTACCAAAGTGGTTTTTAAGTTGGTAGTACTGCCAGTTGACTTACTGAAAGGAAGGGTTTTGATGGCCTTATGAACTGGTCAGGCGGTCTGTGTTATTAATGACTTAAAAGGTCCTCTGTTCTGTCTGAAAATGTTTCTCCCAATCTGAATGAAATTCACTAGCTAGACACTTATTGTTTTGAGTAAAGATATCTTTTTTAATGTAAAACTTATTAGAAAGGTTAACATTTTATATGTGCTGTCATTTTTACAGCAGTGAAATTTTTCCTATTTCTTTCCTCCTTATGCAAGTATAGAAAGCATGGAATGGGTGGGGAAAAGAAGGGAGAACAATTTTTTTGAGCAGAGAATGCTTCACTTGGGCACTAGGAGGTTACTGAGTGTTTTTTCCATTTGAAGCATAGTTAGGAGCTTTGAAAAGCATCTGAAGCCTAATTTAACCTTTTAAAAATTTTGCATCGTTTTTTATTAAATAGTTATAATTTGAAAAGTGCAAATNTGGGCACTAGGAGGTTACTGAGTGTTTTTTCCATTTGAAGCATAGTTAGGAGCTTTGAAAAGCATCTGAAGCCTAATTTAACCTTTTAAAAATTTTGCATCGTTTTTTATTAAATAGCTATAATTTGAAAAGTGCAAATATTACATTTGAGAAGTATAGTTTACAATTTATTTTTAAATGGCTCCACATTTGTTTAATATACTGCTTTTGTTGATGCCATCTCCAAAGTGCATCTTGTAAAAAGCAAAAACATCCTGCTAATGATAGCTCTTTTCTCAAGAATGACAGCATGTCATTATTTTACTTACAAAACGACATGATACAACACCAAGTTATAAGAATGAAGCTCAAATTATATTTCACAAAAAACAGCTAAGGTTTACTTAGTTCATTTGGGAACATAATTATAGTATTTCATATCTTCTCAAGTTTTACAGAAATGTCCTAAGTAATTAGCCTATACAGATACAAAGAGTTTGAAAGTGTTATAACATTTCACTTTTGCAGCTTTACTTACCGAAAACTATTTACAATTTAATAGCACTGAAACCTTTGTTCAGTATATTTGTTTCATGTAGATCATCAGTGACTTAGGTTGTACTAAATGAAACCTAGAGACTACTCTTATGGATTTATTATTTATTTTATAATTGTTTTGTTTCCTAGATTATAGTAACTATCATATTTTGGCTTCCTATACTGAACATCTAGAAGCCTGCTTTATAGCATGTATATTTCACTAATTTCAGCTTTTCCCACCATGCTTGCTATGGTGGAATAACATTCTAATAATTTTCACAATTTTGAAGTTTATATGATCTGTGTTTTGTACATCAGGCTGCAAATAAGCTATATCAAGCAAGAGTTTTCTTTAAAATAAGGACACAGCATTTTCCCAGAAGCAGGGAAAGAACTGTGATTAATAGGCTAAGGATAAAAGTTCTTTAGAGTAAGAATTTTTAAGTTGATGAGAAGGAACCAAAACTCATGATGGGCAAAGGGACTGTAAGAAAATATGCGTATGTTGTGCATTAGTTCAGGTCTCTTGACCTGATGATTTATATTCCTGGGGACTGATAGTATATTTCAAAAGGATTGCAGAGCCACTCTTGGTGATCTTTGAAAACATGTAGAGAGTAAGAGGATAACATACAAATACCATTCCATGTACAGAATGACCATAAATTACTACCAGTGAACTCCCAGACAAGATTCTAGACTATATTAAAGGGCAATTTGTGAGCATATTTTAGAGAAGACAATAACCCTTGAGCCAATTTTATGTTCTTGAACAGAATTAGCATGTAGGCTTTGCCATTCCATTTTGTGCAGAGTCACTAGATTTAGGGACTGTAGTTGACATAGAATGGAATTTATGAAGGCATTTGACAAAGTTTGCCTTAATATTCCTAAAGGCAATATGAATAAATATAGACAGGTTACATAAGTCATTGGGTTGTTTAGCAACCAGTTGAAACACTGTATCTGTAATGTGCTGAGTAATGGATTTAGTATTAACCAAGCAGATATGATTGCCTGGAAAATCCCATGGACAGAGGAGCATGGTAGGCTTCAGTCCATGGGGTCGTGAAGAGTCAGACACGACTGAACGAATTCACTTTTACTTTTCACTTTCATGCATTGGAGAAGGAAATGGCAACCCACTCCAGTGTTCTTGCCTGGAGAAGCCCAGGGACGGCAGAGCCTGGTGGGCTGCCGTCTGTGGGTTCGCACAGAGTCGGACACGATTGAAGCAACTTAGCAGCAGCAGCAGCAGCAAGCAGATATGAGAAGGAAATGGCAACCCATTCCATTATTCTTGCCTGGAGAATCTTATGGACAGAGAAGCCTGGTGGGCTATAGTCCATGGTGTTACAAGAATCGGACATGACTTAGCAACTAAACCACCCCCAGACCAAACCAAGCAGATATGACAAGCTATAGAGTTCTACCCTCAACCTTGTATTGAGGGTAGAACTCATATTCAACATTCTTTATCAATAAATTAGATGAATAAAACAACTTGCCAGAATCAGTTTTGCAGAAGATACAAAGCTTAGAATTTTCTGGATATGGTGCTCAGATGGTAAAGCATCTGTCTACAATGCGGGAGACCCAGGTTCGAGCCCTGGGTTGGGAAGATCCCCTGGAGAAGGAAATGGCAACCCACTCCAGGACTAATGCCTGGAAAATCCCACGGACAGAGGAGCCTGGTAGACTACAGTCCACGGGGTCGCAAAGAGTCGGACACGACTGAGCGACTTCACTACTACTACTACTACTAACTAAAGTTTGAGTCGAAAACATACATACATATGTATATGTATATACATTAAAATTTTATTTATTTATATTTACAATTATATTTGTTTTTCATAAGAGAATGAAGGTTATTGGTTGTAAGGAATAGGTAGCTTTAGGGGGAAAAATGAGAATAGTGAGAGAATATTGGGTATGGATTCCAAAAGGCAAGTAGGGCAATTAGGTCTTAGCAGGGACTGGAGTAAGGAAGTGGAAGGTCATTGGATATGAGACAGTATCTGGTGCCAATTTCTTTCTCTCTTACACTGGATCTGCAATGTCTTTTTCTCATCTTCTCTCTGTGTGTTTGCTCATTCTTCTCTCTCATCCCAGTAATGTGGTTTACTCTGTACCTTGCATGTGATCCTTATATATTCTGGCTGTGCTAAAGATGTCCTCATTGCCTGAGACTATAAGAGTCTCAGCTGGCTCATCCCAGCTCAGGACTTGGTTTTTCTAGGTTAGATGTCCAACCTTCATTTATCATTCAGCCATGCTAGGGTGGATTGTTGGAGGGGGTTTTAGTCATATTACCAGAGTAGCCAGGACTATGGAAGGTGGATTCTCTACAAAAGGGGACATAAGTGGGAAGGAATGGCTTGGTATATTCAGTATAATGGGACATGGTTTTACACTGCAATGTGTTTTTGGGTATGGGTTTTATTTAACATAAAAGCCAGTTATAGTATATAATAGCAACATATAATTGGTAAAAATACAGAAGACCATTGTGATCTGATTGTGTTAAATGATGTTACTAATGGTATTATTGAGATCTTATAATGAGGGAAATATGGGTCCACTCTTATTCTGCTTTAATGAGGCCAATAGTAGTATTCAATTCTGGACTCCATACTTTGAAATAGATATAGAACACTGGAACATGTTTAGACAAAATTATCTAGACTGAGAAAGAAATTCAAAACTGTGTCATTATGTGAAATAGCTGAAGAGATTGGAAGTGTTGACCTAAAGAATTAAAAGATATGTAGTGTTCCTAATAGCCGTCTTTAAATATTAGAAAAAGAGCTGGTTATTCCTTATGGTTACTAGGTGGTCTAGGACTGGTGGATGCTCCAGGGAAGCAGATTTGGGATCAGCATGAGAAAGAATTCCCTCATAGACAAAACCATCAGAAGATGAAACAGGCTGTTTTACAAAGTAGTTTCCCATCATTTTTGAGTGCTGAGATAGAATCTGGATAACAACTTATCTAGGTTGGAATAGTCTCAGTGAAGACACCCACATTTGAGCCAGGTTATCTTTATGATTTCTTTCAAATGTTTCATAAAACTATAAATTTGGTGTCAGTCGCAGTTAGATGTAGTCATTCATCTGAATCCCATAGTATTATATCATAGTTTTTAATTTGAAATTTTTATTAAGTTTAAATGAAAATAACTATAAAAGTTATTATTAGTTTGTGTCAAGTAACTCTTTTATAATGGCATGGATAGGCACATATGGTAGATGGCATTGATAGGCATATATGTTGGCATCACTCTTAGTTATAGGAGCAGTTTCTATAGTCTTAACAAAGTTGCATTAAGAGTAAGCATTCTTTGTATAGTCCAAGAGTTGCTTTAGTTTTAGTGCCCTGAAGCAAATATTTAATGAATCTCTCTTATCTTTATGAAAAGCAAGACAGGTAGAGGCTGCTTGAGGAATATTTGTATACTTGATACAGAAAAAAGAATTACATCTATCTTGACTTCACTAAAATTCTATTTTTCACTCCCTGTATCTGGCCAAAGATATGTAAGCATTTTATCTGAAGGAAGTAAGAGAATTTAGCAGACATTCACATGGTAGATAAATATGATACAAATGATTACAGGGATAAGTGCTGGTTTTAAAATAGACTTGGGTTTAATGTCAGCTTCTCCACTTATCAGCTGGTTATTTAACTTCAGTAGTCCCTATGTTCTTATCTGTAAAATAGGTATAACTATACCTACTTGAGGGGGAAAAGAACTGATTTAGGGAGAAGAGGTTAAGGTCAAAGTGTTTCTTCTATCTGTGGTTTTATGACAGAATGTTAAATTCTGTGCAAATCATAAAATGTTAAAACTGAACAGGAACTGAGAACTCATTTGGCCCAATGCCATAATTGTATAAATGAGGAAAATGAAGTCTAAATAAGCTAAGAGCCATCTCCAGGATCACAGTGCAGTTGGCAGTGAGAGGCCAGTTATTTCTTCCCATATCAGGGAAAATTCACCTTAAAGCAAGAATTGTAAAGATATTTTCATCAAAAAGTTTTACTTTATGGCAGATATTTCAAGGGTAAATCTTTCTTAGAGATACTGTGGAGAAATTATTACTCTGAAAGATCCTATTCTAATTCCAAGATTTTGTCAGAGTCAATATCATGTCATTTAAAAAAATTTTATGAAGTGTTGTAATTATTACTCCATGGCAGAGCACGATATACATTTACTTTGTTTGGCCAAGATGATTGTAATAACATCTTCAGTTGAACTTTATTTTTTAGAAATAAAAAAATATCATTTCAGTAAATGTATATTCTATTTTATAGATGTCTCCTGAAGAAAAAGTTTGTAAGTACTGTGGAGTCAGCTATCTAATTCTACATGAGTTTAAGGCTATGGAAGAAAAAGTAAAAGCAATGGAAAAAGAGATGAAATTTTATCAAGGAAGTATAGAACGTGAAAAGAGACTTCAAGAAAAACTACAGTCTCTTAGCCAAGATTTTGAACAGTGCAAAATTGACAATGAATCCAAAACAGAAAGGTTAGAGTATGTTATTCTTTTCTATCATTTATTTAGTTTGGAATAAAAGTATAGAAAATAGATTTGACTTTTGTTTTTCTAGAATTTCTCTATATCAAGTATAATTTATACCTTGGTACATTTGAATTTGTTCATTATTAATGATTACTAAGTATAATTTCTAGATACAATCTGAATATTCCTTTGAAGCTGTGTTTCTATCTGAATCATTGGTGGTGGTGGTTTAGTTGCTAAGTCACAACTAACTCTTGTGACCCTTGTTCTATAGCCTGCCAGCCTCCTCTATCCATCTGAATAACTGGAAACCAATTAATTCAGTAACTATAAGTTGAGATGGGTTGACTTTTACTTTTCTCCAGATTTATATTTTAATTTTATCATTAGAAAGTTTTGTCTATAAAAAGTCAGGTGAATTTTGATAGTTTTTATATCTAGTATTTTTTTTAGATGTCCTTGACCATTTAGATTTATAGAATAAGGTTTTCATGTTATGCAAAGTTTGCCGAAACATTAAAACTGGCTCCTGATTCTAAATCATCAAAGCTTGAGTAAAATCAGAGATTGAGTTCCTAATGCTGGTCAAGTCCAATCAGCAATTTATTCTGCCTAAAGACACCCCATTGAACTTATATAATACAAAAGGATTTTTGCTGTTGTTTCATGACTTTTCCTTTGAATGAATATTTTTCCACTTTAAAATATTGACAGTTGATGTAATAAACAATGAACTAATGAATATATTGAACATTGTGTCCTTGTAAAGTAGAAGTTTTCTTATATCTCTTAGGATTAAGTACTTGTCTTAAATAAAGTGAGGAAATTTTTCTTTATCCTAGTTTGCTGAGAGTTTTATCTTGAATGGATGTTGGATTTTGTCAAATGTTTTTTCTGTACCTGTTGAAATGCTTCTGTGATTTTTCTTTAGCCTGTTAAGTGATAGACTAATTGGTTTTTGACTATTGAACCAGCTTTGATACTTGGAATAAATCCCATTTTGTTGTGGTATATAAGTGATTTTTACGTATTTTAATATTTTGTTGAGGACTTTACTTCCATGTTTATGAGAGATATTGATCTGTAGTTTTCTTGTAATTCCTTTGTATGGTTTAGTATTAGGGTAATGCTGGCCTCACTAAATGAGTTGGGAAATACTCTCAATCTTTTGGAATACAGAGTGGATATAATTTTTCCCTTAAATATTTGATAGAATTTACCAGTGACTCCATCTGGGCCTAGTGCTGTCTGTTTTGAAAGTTTATTAATTATTGATGAAAGTTTTTTGAAATTTTTTTTATGGTTAAGCTATGTTTAGATTGTCTGTTCTTGTGTGAGTTTTATCATTTCTTCAAGGAATTTATTTATTTTATCTTGGTGATCAAATTTGTGGGCATAGAGTTATTCGTAGTATTTCTTTTTAAAATTTTTTGTACTTTTTTCTTTTTCTATTGAGGTATAGTTGATGTATAATATTATATGTTACAGTTGAGATGTGTATAAGAGACAGGTTATACATATAGATCTATCTTATTCTTAACTGCTACAATGTCTTACTTACTAAGAATATGCCATAATTTACTGAACCATTTCTCTTTTCAACATTTAGATTATTTCCAGTATTTATGACTACACATAGTATTTATATTTATATTCTTGTGTACATATGTTTTTCCATAGGATAAATTCCTGGAAGTGAAATTGCTGAAAAGAAAGTAAATGCCAATTTAAGATCTGTCTCTTATACACATCTTTAGAAAAGTACATATTGCTGGATATAGGGATTTTGGGTAGATGGTCTTTACCAAAGTGGTTTTTAAGTTGGTAGTACTGCCAGTTGACTTACTGAAAGGAAGGGTTTTGATGGCCTTATGAACTGGTCAGGCGGTCTGTGTTATTAATGACTTAAAAGGTCCTCTGTTCTGTCTGAAAATGTTTCTCCCAATCTGAATGAAATTCACTAGCTAGACACTTATNTATTTGGCCAATAGTTTATAAAGTGGCCATTTTCTTAGATCTTGTTAGTATTGGAATCTTAAGTTTTCTCAAATTTTCACTTTTTTCTTGGTTTAAAAAAAAGTTACTTCATGATTATTTAATTTGTGTTTCTTCATTGCTAGTGAGGTTGAATTTTTTTCATATGTTTATTAGATATGTATATTTCTTCTTTTATGAATTACTTGTTCATATATATTGTCCAGATTTCTATGGTGCTATTTCTATGTTTCTGTTTAGGTATTGGAGTTTTTAATATAATATGGACATATACTTTATTTACACATTGCTAATATTTTCTCATGGTTGTTTCAGTTCAGTTCAGTTCAGTCACTCAGTCGTGTCCGACTCTTTGCGACCCCATGAATCACAGCACGCCAGGCCTCCCTGTCCATCACCAACTCCCAGAGTTCACTCAAACTCACGTCCATCGATTCTGTGATGCCACCAGCCATCTCATCCTCTGTCATCCACTTTTCCTTCTTCCCTCAATCCCTCCCAGCATCAGAGTCTTTTCCAATGAGTCAACTCTTCGCATGAGGTGGCCAAAGTACTGGAGTTTATCTTACTGTTTATTGTATTTTTTTGGTGTAAATTTTTAAAAAGTAATCTTACGCTGAATTCTGGAAAGGGTTCTGTGTCAAGTCCTTTTGGTTGCAAATAGCAGAAACTTATTCTGTCTTTTGCTAACCTAGATTCAAGCAAGTTGAAAAACAACATATATTTAAAACTTTTATGGTATTGTTGTTTTGGTAAGTCTTTTAATCTGTTTATTAGTTAGATTTATAATTTCATGTTTTTTATTGTTCTTTTAAAATATTTATTTATTTTTTGTTCCTATACACCTATAAGCGCTTCCCTGGTGGCTTAGCAGTAAAGGATCCACCTGCAATGCAGGAGATGCAGGTTTCCCTGGGCTGGAAAGATCTCCTAGAAAAGGAAATGGCTACCCACTTCAGTATTCTTCCATGGAGAATTCCATGGACAGAGGAACCTGGTGGACTACAGTCCATAGGGTCACGAAAGAGTTGGAAATGATTTAGCAACTAAACAATGACACACCTATAACTTCTCTCACTATATACACCCCATATCACAGAGAAACATTTGTTGTAGTTAATGAGCTTGTCTTGGTACATCATTATCACCTCAAATACATGGTTTTACATTAGGGTTAGCTTTTTTTTTTGCCACTTTATTCATTGTTTTAAATTGAAGGATAATTGCTTTACAGAATTTTGTGGTTTTCTATCATACATCAACAAGAATCAGTCATAGGTACACCCATGTCCCCTCCCTCTCAGAACTCCCTCTCATCTCCCTCCCCATCCCTCCCTTCTAGATTGTCACAGAGCCCCTTTGATGTTGTACATTCCATGGGTTTTGACACATGTTAAAAACCATGTAACTACCATTGTAGTATCATCCAGAATAGATAATGCTGCCCTAGAGATCCTGTATTCTGCCTGTTTGTCCCTCCCTCCCCTCTAAGGATGGACAATCACTGTTCCATTGCTGTCTCCACAGTTTTGCCTTTTTCAATATGTCATATTGTTGAAAATGTCCATTGACAGAAGAATGGATAAAGAAGATATGGTGCACACATACAATAGAATATTACTCAACCTTTAAAAAGAATGAGATAATGCCATTTACAGCAACATGGATGAACCTGGAGAGTGTAATACTGAGTGAAATAAGTCCAAGAAAGAGAAATACTATATGACATCTCTTATATATGGAATCTAAAAAGAAATGATGCCAATGAACTTACTTACAAAATAGAAACAGACTCACAGACTTAGAGAATGAACTTTTTGCTGGGCGGAAGGAGGTGGGGAAGGAATAGTTAGGAAGTTTGGGATGATTGACATGGACACACTGCTATTTTTAAAATGGATAACCAAAAAAGACCAAAAAAGTTATGTGGCAGCATAATGTTATGTGGCAGCCTGTGTGGGAGGGGTGTTTGGGGGAGAATGGATACATGTATATGTGTGGCTGAGTCCCTTTGCTGTTCACCTGAAACTATTATGTTGTTAATTGGCTGTACCCTGAAACAAAATGGGCTTCCCAGGTGACAGTAGTGGTAAAGAACCCGCCTGCCAATGCAGGAAATACAAGTTCGATCCCTGAGTTGGAAAGATCCTCTGGAGGAGAGCATGGCAGCCCACTCCAGCAGTGTTGCCTGGAGAATCCCATGGACTAGAATCCATGGGGTTGCAGAGTCAGACACGACTGAAGAAGAAAGAGAATGTTATATGGTTAGAGTAATATAGTGTGTAACTTTCTAAAAATTAGCATCTTTCAGTTAGTAATATACATTTTAAATTTACTCCATGTCTTTTCATGGCTTTACAGATTGTTTCTTTTTTTAGGACTGAATAATATTCCATTCTCTGGATGAAACACAGTTTATCCATTCACCAAACTGAAGGACACCTAGGTTTCTTCCAAATTTTGGCAGTTATGAATAAAGCTGCTGGAAATATCTATGTGTAGGTTTTTGTGTGGACATGTATTTTCAGCTCCTTTGGGTAAATACCAAAGAGTGTGATTACTAAATCATATAGTAAAAGTATGTATAATTTTGTGAGAAGCTACCAAATTGTCTTCCAGAGTGGCTCTCTCATTCTGTATTCCCAGCAGCAATGAATGAGAATTCCTGTTACCAAATTCGCACCAACTTTTGGTGTCATTGGGGTTTTGGATTTTCACCATTCTAATAGGTATGTAATAGTATCTTGTGTTTTAATTTACATTTCATTGAAGACATATGAGATTAACTATATTTTATTATGTCTGCTATCTGTATGTCTCCTTTTCTGAGGTGTTCGTTCAGGTCTTTTGCCTATTTTAAATCAGATTGCTTGTTTTCTTATTGTTGAGTGTTGATAGTTCTTTGTATATTTTAGATAATAGTTCTTTATCAGATATCTTTTGCAAATATTTTCTCCCAGTATGTGGCTCGTCTTCCACTTCTCTTGATATTCTCTTTTGTAGACCAGAAGTTTTAAAATTTAATGAAGTCCTGCTTATTGTTTATTTCATGAATCTTGCCTTTGGTGTTATATTTAAAAAGTCACTGATGTACTCAAGGTCATCTAGGTTTCCTTCTATGTTACCTTATAGGAGTTTTGCAGTTTGTGTGTTATATTAGGTCTATGATTAATTTGAGTTGATATTTGTGAAGTGTGTATGACCTGTGTCTAGAATGCTTTTTTTGAGGATGGAGGAGGGGGCATAAGGATATTGTCTAGTTGTTTCCAGTTTAAAAAGACCATCTTTGCTCCATTACATTGCTTTTGCTCCTTTGTCAAAGATCAGTTGACCATATATTTATTTGGTTCCATTTCTGGATTCTGTTCTGTTCCATTAATCTATTTGTCTATTCTTATACCAAAACTACATCATCTTTAATATTGTGTAGAATGGCAGCCCACTCCAGTGTTCTTGCCTGGAGAATCCCAGGGAAGGGAGAGCCTGGTGGGCTGCCATCTATGGGGTCGCACAGAGTTGGACACGACTGAAGCGACTTAGCAGCAGCAGCTTTATACTAAGTCTTAAAGGCAGATTTTGTCAGTCTTTCAACTTTGCTCTTTTCCTTCAATATTGAGTTTTTTCCCCTCTATGTAAATTTCAGCATTTGTCCATATCCACAAAATAACTTATTGGGATTTTGCTTGGAATTGAATTAAATCTGTAGATCAAGTTGAGAAAAATTGATGTCTTGACAATGTTGAATCTTAATAATCCACAGACATGGAATATCTCTTTCATTTAGTTCTTCTTTGTTTTTGTTCATATGAGTTTTATAGTTTTTCTCATATAGTTCTTATATATATTTCATCAGTTTGCACTTCATACCTATATTTTTGGAAGACACTAATATAAATGGTAATGATTTTTAACTTCATGTGTTCTTGGTATATAGGAAAGTTACTGACTTTTGTGTAATTAACTTTCTATCTTGGAGCCTTTCTGAAAGTGCTTGTTAGTTTCAGGAATTTGTTGATTTTTCCAGTTTGTTTGTATAGGTGATCATGTCGTCTGTGAACAAAGTTTAATTTCTTCTTTCCTAATCTATATACCTATATTTTCTTGTCTTCTTGAACAAGTTGGGACTTCATTCAGTTCAGTTCAGTTCAGTCGCTCAGTCGTGTCCGACTCTTTGTGACCCCATGAATCGCAGCACGCCAGGCCTCCCTGTCCATCACCAACTCCCGGAGTTCACTCAGACTCACGTTCATCGAGTCCGTGATGCCATCCAGCCATCTCATCCTCTGTCGTCCCCTTCTCCTCCTGCCCCCAATCCATCCCAGCATCAGAGTTTTTTCCAATGAGTCAACTCTTTGCATGAGGTGGCCAAAGTACTGGAGTTTCAGCTTTAGCATCATTCCTTCCAAAGAAATCCCAGTGTTGATCTCCTTCAGAATGGACTGTTTGGATCTCCTTGCAGTCCAAGGGTCTCTCAAGAGTCTTCTCCAACACCACACTTCAAAAGCATCAATTCTTCGGTGCTCAGCCTTCTTCACAGTCNCATGAGGTGGCCAAAGTACTGGAGTTTCAGCTTTAGCATCATTCCTTCCAAAGAAATCCCAGGGTTGATCTCCTTCAGAATGGACTGGTTGGATCTCCTTGCAGTCCAAGGGTCTCTCAAGAGTCTTCTCCAACACCACACTTCAAAAGCATCAATTCTTCGGCAATCAGCCTTCTTCACAGTCCAACTCTCACATCCATACATGACCACAGGAAAAACCATAGCCTTGACTAGACGGACCTTAGTCGGCAAAGTAATGTTCTGTTCTTTAGGTAGTATTTTATATTAGAAAAATATTTTAAATGGTTTAAAAAATATATGTTGGAGTGGCCAATAAGTTCGTTTGGGTTTTTCCATAACATCTTACAGAAAAACCCAAACGAGCTTTTTGGCCAACCCAGTACTTTATTTCCTGTTCGGGTCTACATAGCTCTGCTTTCGGTTGTTTCACTTTTTGGCCTGAGACCATGGTTTGCAATCAGTCATGACTATTCCACCCCTCCACCCACCCCCAAGACATTTGCAACGTCTGGAAAGTTTTGGTTTTTACAGCAAGGAGAGGTGCCAGTCGAGGCCAAGTGCGTGTCTGATCATCCCACAGTGTGCTGAGCAGGCCCCCGCGAGAGGGTTAGCCTCATCCTAGATGCGTGGTGCGGAAGCTGAGGGAGGGTCGAGTCCTTTGAGGCTGGAGCACTACCTTGCGCGAGGCCTCAGCCGTGTCACTGTCCTGGGCCCCGTTCCCTGGTCGTCTGGCTTTCTCTCTGGTACTCCAGAGGACGAGAAGTCATGAGTTTTGTTCTCCTGTTTCCCTGACAGTTGGAGCCGCTGTTGTCATCTGGGGAGGGGATACGGGGTCGTGAGAATTGGTGGCGTGGTTTATAGGTTATTCTTCTGGTAGCTTGACCTTGGAATGTTGTGACCTTGATCCTGCTGGACGCTCTACTTTCAGGGTGAAGACCAGGACAGCCGCCAAATACGGGCTCTCGGCGCAGCCCCGCCTGGTGGACATCATCGCTGCGGTCCCGCCTCAGTATCGGAAGGTCTTGGTCCCCAAGCTCAAGGCGAAACCCATCAGAACTGCCAGTGGGGTGAGTGATCGAGTCATCACGTATTGATTGTGTATCTGTTGGGCCACAGATCCTTGCCTCCACGTAGTGAGGTGGAGTGCGCGATTTGAATTCATAAAATCCACCTGTAGTGCTGTGTGCTGGAGTGGAGACGCATGCAAGATGCTCAGAGAACGCCAGGGAAGAGAGTCACTCAGAGGAAAAGATGGCATTTTGATTTTTGGTGTCTTTAAAAGTGGGGCTTCCCAGGTGGCTCAGTGGTAAAGAATCTGCCTGCCAATGCAGGAGACATGGGTTCGATCCCTGGGTAGGGAAGATCCCCTGGAGAAGGACATGTGACCCACTCCAGTATTCTTGCCTGGAGAATCCCATGGACAGAGGAGCCTGGCAGGCTACAGTCCACAGGGTCGCAAAGAGCTGGACGTGACTGAGCACTCATTCACGGGGCATAGGGTGGTGAGGGGGAGGAGGTCTTTAAAAGTATAGACTGAAACTCAGTGACTACCAGAAGATGGTAAATATTGTTGGCCACCTTAAGCTCGTGGCTTATAAAGGGTATTTTGAAAAGTTAACTGATAGTGCAAAGTCATTATATTAATACGTATGGTAACTGTGAACCAGTTGACACCATTCAGGAGGGTGTCCAGAAGCCAGATGTCCCTACAGTACAGGGAACTAGGAAGGACCCAAGAGGGGGAAGTGTGGCGCCTGACCGACCCAGAAGTGGTGCCCAGGTAAGCGGAGAAGAGCAAGCACAGAGAGTCATGGGAGCAAGGGGCAGAATTAGGGCACAGATGATGTAAGAGGTGTGTGGGGGGAACCACAAGTGTACCAGGCTCACCAGGGCTGGGCTTCACTTTGGAAAGCAGCAGGCTCACCAGGGCTGGGCTTCACTTTGGAAGGCAGCAGGGCTTCGGGGTGAAGTGTTAGTGTGGCATCTGCTTGTCAAAGATCTTGAAGTGAAGTGAAAGTCGCTCAGTCGTGTCTGATTCTTTGCGACCCCATGGGCTATACAGTCCATGGAATTCTCCAGGTCAGAATACTGGAGTTGGGAGATGTTCCCAAGCCAGGGATTGAACCCAGGTCTCCTGCATTGCAGGCGGATTTTTTTTACCAGCTGAGCCACCAGGGAAGCCCAGATGTCCCACAAAGAACCCAGATATGAAGAAACTGGAAAAGATTTTTGAGAAGGGGAGTTATGGGAAAAAGATAGATTTTTTCAGAAAATTAATTTGAATACAAGATGTAGGGGAGGTCTTCCCTGGTAGCCCAGTGGTTAGGAATCCGCCTGCCAGTACAGGGGACACGAGTTCAGTCCCTGGTCCAGGAAGATCCCACATACCGCAGGGCAGCTAACCCAGGGTGCCACAACCGCAGGGCCCCAGAGCCTGGGAGCCGCAACTGCTGATGCCGTGTGCCTGGAGCCTGTGCTCCGCAACGAGAGGAGCCACCGCAAAGAGAAGCCCGCAGTCACGCAGCTAGAGAAAGCCCGCGTGCAGCGACGAAGCCCAGTGCGGCCAAAATTAAAAAGAAATAAAATGTTTTATAAAGATGGAGGGTCAGTCTCTTGGAGACGGAAAGACCAGTTGGAATGCTCTCAGTTTGAGCTAGGCAGCAAGAGCCTCAGTTGAAGCCAGGCCTCCAGGATAACAAGGATGAGTGTGAAAGACATAGGGTGGGATTTGGGCCCTCCTCAAACTCGGTGCCCAGAGTAGAATCCTTTATTCCCAGTGTTGAACTAAGTTCAGTCTGTTCCTTGGGTGGGGCTATTGTACTTCTCACAGCTTACACTGACCTGCCAGGTAGCCGTCTCTCCTGAACCACATCACACTTGTGACTAATTAATCCCCAGAACCTTTGCACAGAGTGTACCATCAATCCCAGTCTCTTCTCTATACTTAAGTGTTTGGGGTTCATTGGTTAGTTTGTACCGAAGTGTAGAAGGCTTTCAGAATGGTTCCAAACCTCCACTTCACAGCCCCCTTGCCTCCTCCCCTACCCAGGGCAATGGCTTTTAAGTCTTAGCTGATTTCTTGGCATTCACTTCCATATCCCTAAATAATGTGCTTTCAGGATAAATCTTGAATTGTCAGTTTTAGGCATTATGTACGGGCTTGCCATTGTGCAAGCAAAGTTTTGTCAGCCTCTGGACCTGACAAAGGCGCCTGGTTTCCACGATTCCCTTCTCTGTCCTCCTCCTGGCTCGAATCACTTCTTTTCTTTCTCTGAGAGCTACTCTTGTTCTGCTTGCCTTTAAAAATGGATATTTTCTGCGGTCCCAGGCCCAATGTTTTTAGTGCCGTACACTCTTTCTTTGGTGATCTCATCCACTGATGTCTTTTTTTTAAATATGGATCATTGTTAAAGTCTTTATTGAATTCGTTACAACATTGCTTCCGTTTTGTGTTTTGGTTTTTTGCCCTCGAGGCATGTGGGATCTTAGCTCCCCCACCAGGGACTGACCCCATACCCCCTGCATTGGAAGGTGGGGTCTTAGCCACTGGACTACCAGGGAGGCCCCCCCTGATGTTGTTCAATACTGCCGTACGGTGACTCCCAGCTCCAGCCTTTCCGCAAACTTCATGTCCATGTCACATTGCCTGTTAGACGTCTCTCCTTTGACTGCCTGTAGACCCTCCAGTATAGCGAAACCAGACTTGCTTGCTTGCTTGCTCAGACTTGCTCTTTCATCCTTCTTGACCATCTTAGTTCATGGTGCCCTCATCTATTTGGTTTCCAAATGATGTGAAATGCGTGTCCATTCCTTCCACCATGGGTAGGAATGTTCTGACCTTTATTCTTATTTTGGAGGTTATTGGAGTCATTTCATAACAGGCCTGCTTTGTCTTAGCTGCAGCAAATCCACCAGAGTAACCTACTAAAAATGTCAAGAGCACACAGCTAATTGTCATCCCCTATCTGTTGTGCATCCTAAACTCCATGCTTTTGTCCCTGCTGTTACTGCTGTGCTTTGTTTTTATTTTTTATAGAGCTTTAGGCTTACAGAACAGTTGAGCAGAAAGTACAGAGTTCCCCTGTACCTCCTCTCCCCTCCCCCAGGTTGCCCTATAGTTGATGCCTCAATTGATGTTGTTCAGTCGCTCAGTCACATCCAACTCTTTGTGACCCCGTGGACTGCAGCACGCCAGGCATCACTGTTCTTCACTATCTCCTGGAGTTCACTCAAACTCATGTCCATGGAGTCAGTGATGCCATCCAACCATCTCATCCTCTGTCGTCCCCTTCTCCTTCTGCCCTCAATATTTCCCAGAATCAGGGTCTGTTCAAGTGAGTCAGCTCTTTGCATCAGGTGGCCAAAGTATTAGAGCTTCAGCTTCAGCATCAGTCCTTCCAATGAACACCCAGGACTGATTTCCTTTAGGACTGATTGGTTGGATCTCCTTGCTGTCCAAGGGACTCTCAAGAGTCTTCTCCAACACCACAGTTCAAAAGCATCAATTCTTCAGCACTCAGTCTTCTTTGTGGTCCATCTCTCATATCCATATATGACCACTGGAAAAACTGTAGCTTTGACTATAATGCTATCTTTTTTTTTTTTTTTAATATGCTATCTAGCTTTCTTCCAAGGAGCAAGCATCTTTGAGTATCAGGGCTACGGTCACCATCACGGTGATTATGGAGCCCAAGAAAATAAAGTCTGTCACTGTTCCATTGTTTCCCATCTATTTGCCATGCAGTGATGGGACCAGATGCCATAATCTTTGTTTTTTAAAGGTTGAGTTTTAAGACAGTTTTTTCACTCTCCTCTTTCACCCTCATCAAGAGGCTCTTTAGTTCCTCTTTGCCTACTGCCATTAGGGTGGTGTCATCTGCATATCTGAGGTTATTGATATTTTTTCCAGCAATCTTGATTCTAGCTTGAGCTTCATCCAGCCTGGCATTTCGCATGATGTATTCTACATAGAAGTTAAATAAGCAGGGCGACAATATAAAGCCTTGATGTACTCCCTTTCCCAATTTGGAACCAGTCCATTGTTCTGTGTCCAGTTCTAACTGTCACTTCTTGACCTGCATACAGGTTTCTCAGGAGGAAAGTAAGGTGGTCTGATATTCCCATTACTTTAAGAATTTTCTAAGTTTGTTGTGATCCACACAGTCAAAGGCTTTAGTGTAGTCAATGAAACAGATGATTTTCTGGAATTTCTTTGCTCTTTCTGTGATATAGTGGATGTTGGCAATTTGATCTCTGGTTCTTCTGCCTTTTCTAAATCCAGCCTTTTCTACGTCTGGGAAGTCTTGGTTCATGTACTGTTAAAGCCTAGCTTGAAGGATTTTGAGTATTACCTTGCTAGCCTGTGAAATAAGTGCAATGGTGCAGAAGTTTTGGAGAAGGCAGTGGGAACCCACTCCAGTGTTCTTGCCTGGAAAATCCCACTGATGGAGGAGCCTGGTGGGCTGCAGTCCATGGGGTCGCTGGGAGTCGGACACGACTGAGCGACTTAGCAGCAGCAGCAGTGCAGTCGTTTGAACCTTCTTTGGGATTGTCATGAAAACTGACCTTTTCCAGTTCTGTGGCCACTGCTGAGTTTTCCAAATTTGCTGGCATATTGAGCAGCACTTTCACAGCATCATCTTTTAGGATTTGGAATAGCTCAGCTGGAATTCCATCACCTCCACTAGCTTTGTTTGTAGAGCTTCCTAAGGCCCACTTGACTTCACACTCCAGGATGTCTGGCTTTAGGTGAGTGATCACACCATGGTTATCTGGGTCATTAAGACTTTTTTTGTATAGTTCTCCTGTGTATTCTTGCCACCTCTTCTTTATATCTTCTGCTTCTGTTAGGTCCATACCATTTCTGTCCTTTATTGTGCCCATCTTTGCATGAAATGTTTCCTTGGTGTCTCTGTATTCTTAAGGAGATCTCTAGTCTTTCCCATTCTGTTCTTTTCCTCTATTTGCATTGTTCACTTAAGAAGGCTTTCTAAATTCTCCTTGCTATTCTTTGGAACTCTGCATTCAGATGTGTATATCTTTCCTTTTCTCCTTTGCCTTTTGCTTCTCTTCTCAGCTATTTGTAAGGCCTCCTCAGACAACCATTTTGCCTTTTTGCATTTCTTTTTCTTGAGGATGGTTTTGATCACTGCCTCCTGTACAGTTTTATGAACCTCTGTCTGTAGTGCTTCAGGCACTCTATCAGATCTAAGCTCTTGAATCTATTTGTCACTTCCACTGTATAATCGTAAGGGATTTGATTTAGGTCATACCTGAATGGCCTCATGGTTATTCCTACTTTCTTTAATTTAAGTCTGAATTTTGCAATAAGGAGTTCATGATCTGAGCCAGAGTCAGCTCCCAGTCTTGTTTTTACTGACTATAGAGCTTCTCCATCTTCAGCTGCAAAGAATATAGTCAATCTGATTTTGGTATTGACCATATGGTGATGTCCTTGTGTAGGGTCATCTCTCGTGTTGGTGGAAGAGGGTGTTTGCTGTGACCAGTGTGTGTTTTCTTGGCAAAACTCTGTTAGCCTTTGCCCTGCTTCATTTTTCACTCCAAGGCCAATCTTGCCTGTTACTCCAAGTATCTCTTGACTTCCTACTTTTGCATTCCAGTCCCCTATGATGAAAAGGACATCTTTTTTTGGTGTGTTCATTCTAGGAGGTCTTGTAGGTCTTCATAGAACCGTTCTACTTCAGCTTTTTCAGTGTTAGTGGTTGGGGCATAGACTTCAGTTACTGTTATATTGAATGCTTTGCCTTGGAAATGAACAGAAATCATTCTGTCGTTTTTGAGATTGCACCCAATACTGTACCAGTCTTGCTACATTACTATTAACTGAAGCCTATAGTTCACATTAGGATCTCTCACAGTTGTACATTCTATGGGTTTTACCAAATGCACAATGTCTTGAATCCACCATATCGTATCATGTGGAATAGTTTCACTGCCCTAAAACTCCCCTAATCATGCTTTCCTCTGCCTCATTCCCCTGCCCACCACTGCTCTGTTTACTGTCTCTCTAGTTTTGCCTTTCCAGAATGCCATGTGGTGGGAATCTGTGTTTTGTAGTTGTTTCATATTGGCTTCTGTTACTTAGCAGTGCGCATTTAAGCTTTTATGCTATGTCATTTTAGTGGCTTGCTGGCTGATTGTTTTTAGCACTGAACAATACTCCATTGTCTGAGTGTACTGCAGTCTGTCTGTCCATGCCCCTATTGAAGGCCACCCCAGCTGTTTCCAAATTTTGGCAGTTGTGATGACCAAAGCTGTGATAAACATTTGCGTGAAGGTTTTTGTATATGCAAAAGTTTTCAACTCATTTGTGTACCTAAATACCTCGGAGCATGATGGCTGGATTATATGGTAAAACTGTGTTTAGCTCTGAGAGAAACTGCCAGATTGTCTTCCGGAGCGGCTGTACCAGTTTGCATCCCCACCAACGGGGAATGATCACCCCTGTTGCTCCACGTGCTTGCCAGCGCAGCTCTCAGCCCCTCAGGAAGGCAGCTTCTCTGACTCCGCTCGTCGGGACTCACTCATTCCCTCCTTTGAGCATCGCTAGTATTTTCGATGTGCCTTTTACTGTGTTTTTTGGAAATAGCTTATTTCTCTAAACCCTCCTCCCCTTCTCACTTGTGTGATTTCAGAGGACAGAGGCCATGCATTAGTATTTCTGTAGTCTCAGGGCTCACCTGCTCTGTGTGGCTCAGAACCTGGCCTGTATCGAAGGTCCTCAATAAAAGATTGAGAAATTAGATCGTCTTCATCAGTGGTATACACATACCACTTGTATTTCCTTATAAATAAAAACATTTGTGTGAAAATCTAAGTTTTTAATTCAGATTTGCAAATTTTTTTTTTTGAGTTTCTCTCGCTCACTGTTTAATGATCGAAGTTAAATTTTAATCATTTTTGCTATTAAAAAATAATCACAGGCTGACAGAAAAGTTAAAAATCCACTGGGAGGAACACTTTCTCCCTGAGCCATTTGAGAGTAAGTTGCAAAACCAACACCTTTGAATGTTTCAACGTGTGCTTCCTGCAGACAAGGACACTTTCTTACATCACACTATAAAGGCATCAAAATCAGGAATTTAACATGGATGCGTTATCAGTCTCTGGTCCTCACGTCTCATTCAAGTTTCAGCAGCTGTCTCCATAGTAAGCTGCAGGACCCGGTTCAGAATCACGACCTGTGTTCAGATGTCATAGCTCTTCAGGCTAGACGCTTGCCCCGTCTTTCTGGGACTTGTTGCCTTAATGCTTTTGAGGATATCAGGCAAGTTGTTGCGTCGCGTCTCCCTCAGTGTGGTTTAATCAGATGTGTCCTCGTGATTAGGCTCGGGTTGGCGTCTCTGGCAGGAACGTCACAGGCGTGGCACGGTGTTCTTCTTACAGCCTGTTGGGTGGTGCGTAGCTGGTCCTGTCACTCACGTTGTCCACTGTGACGCAGCGGGTGTCTGCCAGGCATCCCCTGTGTGAAGTTACTCTTTTCCACTTTGAAATTAACAAGTCTTGTGAAGTACTTGGAAACTGTGTGAATGTCCGGTTCCTCATCAGACTTCCAGTTTCCTCATTCGTTATTTTCATGTCCAAATTTTCCCAATTTTGCCCAGTAGGAGCCCTTTCAAGATGGCTTCTGTCTCCTTTTCAAATGTCCTCATCATTCTTTCTAGCTTTCTGTCATAATAAAATGTTCCAGGCTCATCTTGTGCTTTGTTCACCCCAGCCGTGGAATCGGCCTTGTCTCCAAGGAGCCCTGTTTCTTTGACTAGAGAAGAGTTTTCATTTCTTATTATTTTTTGAACTTTTAAATTTTGTGCTGGAGTATAACCGATTAGCAATATTCTGATAGTTTCAGATGGACAGCAAAGTGACCCAGCATCAATATACTCCCCTCCCATCCAGGCTGCCACATGACATTGAGTGGAGTTCCCTGTCTATACAAGAGGTCCCTGTTGGCTATAGAGAAGGGCATTTAGAAACAAAGATCTGAATGCTAGCTGTGCTCCATGCTGTTAGGGTATTGCTGCTACCAGATGCTCTCAGTGAACAGAGGAAATAAACATGTAGATGTATGCATGTACATGTGCATATGTATACATAACACATTTGTGTCTATATTTATTGTGTGTGTATATATATGTACTGCTGTTAATGCTAAGTCGCTTCAATCGTGTCCGACTCTGTGTGACCCCATAGACGGCAGCCCACCAGGCTCCCCAGTCCCTGGGATTCTCCAGGCAAGAACACTGGAGTGGGTTGGCATTTCCTTCTCCAATGCTTGAAAGTGAAGCCGCTCAGTCATGTCCGACTCGTAGCGACCCCGTGGACTGCAGCCCACCTGGCTCCTCCGTCCATGGGGTTTTCCAGGCAGGAGTACTGGAGTGGGCTGCCATTGCCTTCTCTGATATATATATACATATGCGTGTATATCTGTTGTTCAGTCACTCAGTTGTATCCCAACTCTTTTCGACTCCATGGCCTGCAGGACACCAGGCTTCCCTGTCCTTCACCATCTCCCGGAATTTGCTCAAACTCACGTCCATTGAGCCAGTGATGCTATCCAACCATCTCATCCTTAGTCAACCCCTTCTCCTCCTGCCTATGATCTTTCCCAGCATCAGAGTCTTTTCCAGTAGTCAGCTCTTTGTATCAAGTGGCCCAAAGTATTGGAGCTTCAGCTTCAGCATCAGTCCTTCCAATGAACATTCATAGTTGATTTCCTTAAGGATAGGCTGGTTTGATCTCCTTGCTGTCCAAGGGACTCTTAAGAGTCTTCTCCAGCCCCACAGTTTGAAAGCATCAGTTCTCCATCACTCAGCCTTCCTTATGGTCCAACTCTCACATCCATACACAACTATTGGAAAAACCATATCCTTGACTGTATGGACCTTTATTGGCAAAGTGATATCTCTGCTCTTTAATACACTGTCTAGATTTCTCATAACTTTTTTTCCAAGGAGCAAGCCTCTTTCAGTTTCATGGTTACAGTCATTGTTTGCAGTGATTTTGGAACCCAGGAAAATAAAGTGTGTCACTGTTTCCATTGTTTACCCATCTATTTGCCATGAAGTGATGGGACTGGATTCCATGATCTTAGTTTTTTGAAGGTTGAGTTTTAAGACAGCTTTTTCACTCTCCTCTTTCACCTTCACCAAGAGGCTCTTTAGTTCCTCTTCGCTTTCTGCTGTTAGGGTGGTGTCAGCTGCATATCTGAGGTTATTGATATTTCTCCCAGCAGTCTTGATTCCAGCTTGAGCTTCATCCAGCCTGGCATTTTGCATGATGTATTCTGCATATAAGATAAATAAGCAGGGTGACAATATACAGCCTTGACATACTTCTTTTCCAGTTTTGAATCAGTCCGTTGTTCCATGTCTGGTTCTAACTGTAGCTTCTTGACTTGCATACAGATTTCTCAGGAGACAGGTAAGGTGGTCTGGTATTCCCATCTCTTGAAGAATTTTCCAGTTTGTTGTGATCTATACAGTCAAAGGCTTTGGCATAGTCAATAAAGCAAAGTTTTTCTGGAATTCCTTTGCTTTTTCTATGATCTGATGGATGTTGGCAATTTGATCTCTGGGTCCTCTCCCTTTTCTAAATCCTGCTTGTATGTCTGGAAGTTCTTGGTTCGTATAGTGTTGAAGCCTAACTTGAAGGATTTGGAGCATAACCATGCTAGCATGTGAAAGGAGTGCAACTGTGCGGTAGTTTGAGCATTCTTTGGCATTGCCCTTCTTTGGGATTGGCATGAAAACTAACCTTTTCCAGTCCTGTGGTCACTGCTCAGTTTTTCAAATTTGCTGACATATTGAGTGCAGCACTTTTTTTTTTTTTTTTTTTCATTTAAAGAATTTTATTTCTCCTGATAGGAAGACTACAAAGTTAAATCCTTAATAACCAAAATTTTATATAATACTTCATTCTTCAAAACTGCCACAGACTTTTGAGCTCTGGACACCCAGGTTACACAAAAACCCAAACCTTCATGCTTTCTCAGTAAACGTACATCTTTCTCAAGAGGCCTTGCATGCTAACTCCACAGCTGAAATTCCTGTTACACGACTGAACCAAACTGAAATCAGGCTGCAGTCAACCTGCGTAGGCCCTGACGTACACGGGGCTCTGGTCCATTCCTCTCCCAATCCTGGATCCATCGTGGTCCATTCAACTTCTGTTTACTGCCAACGGTGAGCTCCGAGGTCAGGAAACTGTAGGTTGTGCATGTCTACACGTGGTTCCCTTGGAGCCCCAGCAGGGACCCTTCCTCCAAGATTCATTCTGTACCATCTGATCTGAAGATTAATAACATTGAAAAGAGATCACCTTGGTACGCATGGCTTTGGTTAAGAAACACAACATCACAAGCACTTTTGAAGGCCCTTGTGTTGCGGTCCTTTCCCATTTTCTGAGATAACCACTCTCCAGAATTTCCTATGAATTATTTCACAATTGCTTTTTTATTAATCTTTCTTTTATAGATTGCTGTTGTGGCTGTCATGTGCAAACCCCACAGATGTCCACACATCAGTTTTACAGGAAATATATGTGTGTGAGTATGATGATTTTAATAAATCTTGTATGTGTTTGCATTTTAATTGACATAGTAAGTCCTAGAACCTTGATCAGTGTGTGCTGGTAATATTTAAAACTTTAACTATTAAAGATTCATAAGTTAGTTCTTTGAAATAAGCAGCCATTAATAGGATATTTCAGTGCTTTAAAAATGAAACATATAAAGATTTTGTTTCAATATACAATACATAGGTTACAGAACTCAAAATAGTAGATAGTCTGTTAACTTGATAAATGAAACATGGAAGTATGAGAAGCCTGAATTCCAAATGTCAGAAATTTAAAATGATTTTGGATCAGCAAAGTATCCCCCCAAAGTTACCCTTATAAATAATCTTTAAACTCCTTAAGCTTAGATAATTAGAAAAATTAGAAGAATATGCATGATTCTAGATAGTAAGATTAATTGGGAGAAAAAGTTTCTTAAGTGTAGTTACCAAGAGAGCTCTGTGAGTATCAATCCAAACTAGGAAAATTTAGGCGCTGTTATTTGCCCCTAAAAGCTTAAACTTCTAAAATGATAGTATGTTGATACACAATATGTGTTTTTCTGACTTGCTTCACTCTGTATGACAGATTCTCGGTCCATCCACATCTCTACAAATGACCCAATTCTGCTCCTCTTTATGGCAGAGTAGTGTTCCAGTGTATAGATGTACCACATCATCCTTGTCCATTCATCTGTCATATGGAATCTAGAAGAATGGTACAGATGAGCCCATTTCCAGGGCAGGACTAGGGATGCAGATACAGAGCATGGACATGTGGACACAGGGCAGGAAGGGCAGGGTGGAGCGGGTTGAGAGAGGGGCGCTGACACACGTGCCCTGCCATGTGTAAAATAGCTCGCTAACTATAGCACGGGGGCTCAGCTCGGTGCTCGGTGGGGACCTGGAGGGGTGGGGTGCGGAGGGAGGCTCCAGGAGGAGGCGCTGTATGTATACATATACATACAGCTGATTCACTTCATCAAACAGCAGAAACTAACACAGCCTTATACAGCGATTACGCTCCAATAAAAAAATAAAATGATAGCAGCTGCAGTACTCTGAAAACTGCTGCAATATTGTTCCTTTAAATGTTTACCTTTTTACTTGTTAGTAGAAAATGTAAATATTTGCAGATAGCACAAAGGTACAATCTTCTGTTAGGATTTGAAAATGAAGCTGGTTCAAGCAGGGTTTTATGGAGACTGCAGATACCTGAACTGGACGGTGGAGCTGAGTTCTGAAGCTGACACCCTCACCCTTTTGTTGTATTGGCAGGTACTGCCCTGGTGGACCTGATTCAGATTTCGAATATTCCACCCAGTCTTACACTGGATATGAGGTAAAGTAACGTGAGGCTGTCCGGAAGAGTGTTATGTCGTACTTTACTTAGCATATGCTTTTACAAGTACTGGCTTTCTTAAAATTTTTCTTTCTTATTTTTTTCTTGATTGCACAAGTTACTCATTCATGAAACATTTGCCAAGTGCCTCTATATATTGTTCCAGTCACTGCAGAAATCCTTACCTAAGCGCTTATTAGTAACATATGTCAACACTGTTCTAAACGCTTTACAACTTTAAATCATCCGGCAGCATTTTGAAGGTAGACACTATTATTATCATGGTTTTATGGATAAGGAAACTGGAGCCTAGAAGGCTTTCACCACTGGCCTGGAAGACACATCTCGAACGTAACAGGGCCAGGCCTTGAATTCTCTGCACCTCACCAGGACGTTTTCCTGCCTCTGCAACCGTGAAAAAGACAGGTCAGGTCTTGTGGAATCTGCATTCTAATAAGGGGAGGGTAGATAATAATGATGCTGGGAAAGACTGAAGGCAAAAGAAGAAGAGAGCAGCAGAGGATGGGATGGTTAGATAGCATCCGGTACCGACTCAGTGGTCATGAGTTGGAGCAAATTCCAGGAGACGGTGAAGGACAGGGAAGTCTGGCATGCTGCAGTCCATGGGGTCACAAAAAGTTGGACATGACTTAGCAACTGGAAAACAACAAGACAGTAATGAAACAAATGAAAAAATATCAGGTACCAGTTGACATGGGATGCAAGCAAGTAAAGTCAAGTGAGATTTAGGAGAGGGTGACTTTAGCTTTGGTGGCTGGGAGGGGTGACGTAACTGAGTCCCGAATGACAAGAAGCAGGCTTTTAAGAAAATCAAGAAGGAGCATCCCTAGCAGAGACTAGATAAAAGGCGGAGCCAGAGTGAGAATAACGGCGGGGCTCTGGAGCAGAGCGGGTGACGGGGGAATGAGATCTGGGAGACAGTGACACAGAGGCTTGTAAGGCAAGGCAAGAAGTTTGTTATATTGGGCTGGCCAAAAAGTTTGTCCAGGTTTTTCCATAAACTGTCAAGGAAAAGCCCGAGTGAACTTTTTGGCCAACCCAATCGGTGTCACGTGGAGCCATCCAGGTTTAAAGCAGAGGAATGGTATAATCCAGGTGGGTTTTAAGAGGCATTTGATGGCTCTTGCAGGGGCAAGAGCGAGAGCAGGAGGCCACCGAGCAGGCTTTCCAAGCAGTCAACCCCTTCAGAAGAGGCCAGCAGCCAGCAACCTAAGTGACTTTTTTAATCTTCTTATGTATAGTTTTTTCATTTTTTTCCTTTTTTTTTTTTAATCGATCAAATTGTAAAAATACAAAAGAAATCTCTCAGTGAAAAGGCTCCTTCTCATCACTTTCCCTGGCCACCCCATTCGGCTCCAGCCCACTTGAGCAGTCAGTTAGTATTGGCCCTTTCCTGTTCATCCAGCATAGATATTAACAGCATATAGATAAAAAGGCAATTCATCTTCTTTATCCTGACTTTGTACACCGCAGGTAGTCTGTCAAGACCTTGCCTTTCTCATTTAACGATGTGTCTTCAGGGAACATTTTATTCTGTTTATTTATTATTTTTGGCTGTGCTGGGTCTTCTGCACACAGTCTTTCTCTGGCTGCAGTGCACAGGGGCCCCTCTTCATCGTGGCTTCTCTTGTGGAGCGCAGGTTCCAGGCACGCGGCTTCAGTCGCTGCCACACGAGGCCTCAGTCGCTGGGAGCATTTTCTACCAGGACATGGTTTGGTGGCCGTTGCTTTGTATGAGAGCATGAAGACTTCGCGTTAAGCCGTCACAAACTGTGTTGTAATTTAATGATCTGGTTCAAAGGTTATTTTCTCAAGGAACTCTTTTTGAATATGCATGCACACCTCTGTCTAGAGCAGCAAAACAATTTGGTGACCCTGGGGACTCCATCAGCGTTTGCACAAAGCTCTGACTATGACCCAGGGAGCTGCCTGCTGTTGAATGGAGACCAGCCAGATAATCTTCAGGTCATTATTTCAAACTGACCAAACTGAGGAAGGAAGAAAGGAGCCCAAGAGAATTTTAGTTTTTTATACAACCCTTTTGAAACTACATCTTACTTTTAATTCAATGTGGGCATGACAGGATATTTTTCTTTTTTTAGCCAACCTCCATGCGAGCTATCCGCGCCAGATATGACCCTTACCTGCAGACAAGACACCGGATAGAACAGGTAAGGTTTTACAAAGCATTTTTACATTAGATCTTTATACTTAGGAGGTACTGTTGCTTGATTTGAGTCAAACCAAAAATAACTGAAAGAATATTTCTCTCCTTCATAAGTTTTTAATATCCCATCTGAGGGAGAGGACAATTTTGCAGTTCCTAGCAGGGTCAAAAACACCACTTGCTTTGAAGACCATATTATTTTCTGTAAGGATTTTATAGTCTCTAAAGTTCTTTGAGTTTGTAGAAAGTCATGCACGTTATGAAACTTACAGTGTGTGGCAGTGTCAAAGGTCTTAGACAATAGGTGGGTGGATTGAATTTTAGCTTCTATAAGCCAAGTGAGAAGTATAGTGGCTGGTTTGCTGGGATGAGAATAGGGAATTGACTACAGGGGAATGAGGGACTCGTGGAAACTATGGAATTGTTCTATATAATGGTGGTTGTGGTGGTTACACAACTCTAAACTCATTTAATTGTACACTTAAAGTTAATGGATTTTATTGTATGGGGTTGGCCAGAAAAGTTGCAACATCTTACGGGAAAACCCAAACAAACTTTTTGGCCAACCCAATGTATAAATTATATCTTAATATAACTGATTAAAAAACAAGTACTATGTCAGTGGCCTTGCTGTGTTCAAGAAGTCTGAACAGTAATTTCATTTTAAACTTGTCTAATTTAAAACAACACAAGCACTGTCCATAGTTTTTATAGTAACATCTAGTCGGGCAACTAGACAGTCTGAAAGGGAAAGTTAACACGTAACAGAAAGTCACTTCTGTGTTCATTTCTTTTTTAGCCATGGTATTTAATTTATTTAAAATGTTTCAGTAGAGCTTGAAAGGTTTCTGTTTACCAAGAAGGAGTATGGGTTCTGGAAGATGTAGAAAGTACCAGAGAGCAGTGATTCTTTTCCCAGCTGTAAATGTACTCGATTCACCTGAGTGACTTTTTCAAAACATACTCCACGTTTCACCACTGGAGTTATGCAGTGCTGTCTGATTTAGGGTCCAGCCAAGATATTTTGAAAAAGCTACCAGGAAGATTTAATTGTGTATCGCTGGTGAACGACCATAGATGGAGTATTCCTTTAGTGTTGATAGTTATATACACATGCTTAGATATTTGCATGTATTGTACATGCATGCACGTACGCTTATGTATGTGTAAGGATTTGCATATGTATTGGGTTGGCCAAATAGTTCATTTGGGTTTTTCCATAAGATCTTATGGAAAAGCCGGAATGAAGTTTTTGGCCAACCTACTATACGGATGTATGTATTTATAAGTTGCTATTTTCCATTTTCAGAAACAAGTATTCAAAAAGATAACTTTTTGCTCATATTAAGTGCGGATATCCTCTTTACTTACTACATTAGAGTTCATAATTTATAGTCCACTTGACTGAGTTTTTCTCAAGCCTAATACCCGGCAAGAAATTGAAATACCTGTTTTTAAAAATTAGAATCTTGACTTATTGTTGGAAAATGGAAAGATCTGTATCATTATATCCCCACGTAGAGGAGATATTATATTTCAGACTGATTTTTTTCCCCTGACCTCTGAAACCAGGCTAAAAAGGTGCCACCTGTATCCAGAATCTTCACAATTCAAAACTGCAAAGTTTTCATTTGAAACTGCTTTCTTAATGCTGCTTTCTCATCTGGTGTTTGCTTTCTTTCGTTTGCATCAAGTCCTGGTTATATTGCCTGTAGTCTTCTTTGTCCTCAATGCTGACCTCAAGGTCTGGCATAAAATGCATATTGAGGGGCTTCCCTGATGGTCCAGTGGTTAAGACTTTGCCTTCCAGTGCAGGGGTACAGGTTCAGTCCCTAGTCAGGGAGCTAAGATTCTATGTGCCTCCTGGGCCAAAAAACAAAACATAAAACAGAAGCAGTCTGGTAACAAATTCAGTGAAGTCTTCTTAAAAAAATACATAATCAAGAAAGATTTGTTCATTCTATTACAATGTATACAATTATATCTTGTATGATCTTGCTGCTAATTTATATTCTCTGTATTTTTGAATGTTCACTTAACTCTGTAAGTTGACATCAAACTTGATTATTTTAAATTCTTACTCTTCCTTCTTATTTGAGAAGAATAATAATAATTCTTATTCTAATTACGGCTTATTGAGCCGTAATTATTTTTCTTTCAGACTCCGGAGCCTATTTTCTTGAGTCTGTAGAATTTGCTCAACATGTTTGCTTCTCATTTTTAAACTGTAGTGATGAAAACACTGCCAAGTAAAATTAGAAATTTTCAGTAAGCCACTTAAGAGTAGTTGACTATACCTTCCTAATGCTGACAAATTTATGTCTTTCAGTTAAAACAACTTGGTCACAGTGTGGATAAAGTGGAATTTATCGTGATGGGTGGAACATTTATGGCCCTTCCAGAAGAATACAGAGATTATTTTATTCGAAATTTACATGATGCCTTATCAGGACATACCTCCAACAATATTTATGAGGCCGTCAAGTAAGAAATCCTTATTTTATCCTATTCACCTGAGTGGCTGTTGGTTTATCCTCCTAGCTGCAGTCTGTGAGAGTTCCTTCTGCTCTGTGTCTATCCTCCTAGTTCTTTGGGGGACAAGGGGAGAGGTTTTCATTCTTTTTATTTGCATGGTTTTCATGGGTTGTACGGTTAAATACATTTTTTCCAATTTTACTGAGATGTAGTTGACATTCAATACTGTCTACAGGTGTAGAGCATAATGACTTCACTTATATCATGAAATGGTGACCTCCTGTCTCCATTTTTAGTGAGAAGAAAACTAAAGTTTCCTAAGTTTGGTGATTTTAGAAGGGAAAGTCTTAAAATAGTTTTTCAGAAGTTTCAGGGACGCCTAGCTAAGCTCCCTAGCTAAGTGCTCTGCCTTTAATTACTGAACGTTAATTGAAGGCCCACGAGGGAGCGTGCTCTGCCTGCGGTACCGGGAACAACACGGTGAACAAGACGGGTGCTGTCCTTGCCCTGGCGGTGCTCACGTTCTGCTGGCTCAGCAGCTAACAGACAGTAGGTGCCGTGATGGAGCAGACTGCTGTGCTGGAGAAAACATAGGCTGATTCTGAACGTGACCTGGTGATGTTTAAGCTGAGATCGGAAGTATGTGGAGGAGCCAGTCAGGCCAGGCACAGAAAACAAATAGGACAGAGGCGCTGAAACAAGGAAGAAACTTGAGGCGCTCCTCAGAGGAGGCAGATATGGCTAGATTCCAGCGAACCGGGGGGCAGATGTCATGAGGGGAGCTTGAAGAGTCAGGTCACGCTGGATGTTGAGGACTTAAAAACGCTGGAATCAGCAGTGGGAAGTAGGTGAATGGTTTGAAGCCAGAGGGTGGCGTGTTCGGGTTTGTAGGTCTGAAGGCATCCCGGGTCTTGCGTGGCAAGTGGATTTGAGGGGTGCCAGAGCAGAAGTGGTAAACCAGGTGGGAGGCTGTTGTGCCCACCCCTGCTCTAATGAGGGTGGTGGCCGCAGTGGCAGAAACGGGTAGATGGGTGACAGCTATATTTTATTGCTGATGGACTTGAATCAGGTTGGAAATAAGCAAGAGGGAGGAGTCGAGGATGACACCCAGTTTGGGGTTGTAGAAAGCGATCAAGGGCAGCGCTACCTACCCAGATGGAAGAACAGGGGAAAGAACGGGTTTGTGGGAGAAAGGTCAAGACTTTTCCTTTGGCTTCATTAAGTTTGAAATGCCCCAAGTGGGGACATGTGTAGGCAGTACAAGAGATGTTTGGGCTGGCAATAAATGGTCCAGAAAAAAAAATGTTCTATAACATTTCATGGAAAAACCTGAACGAACTTTTGGCCAGCCCTATAAAACTGAGGATTGTCAGATTGTTACAGGTGTTTATCAGCACGCAAATGAATGAGCTTACCTTTTGGGAGAGTCTCATGCATCTCCAAGGTACACCACACGAAAAAGCAAGTTTTAGAGCAGCTCTTACTGTGTGATCCGTCTTTTGTGTGGGCATGCCTGTGTAAGTATAAATACATGGAAGAGGTGATGGAGTCATGGTCACCGCTGGCATCCATTAGAACCGTGGCGGGAGGGACACGGGAAATGGGAGTGAAGGGAGACAGTCACATTTACACTGTCTGCAGTGTGCTGGGCGCTGCAATAAGTATTTACTTATTTAATTCTCCCAGGAAATCTTTGAGTTATATATTTAAATCATCCCTGTTTTACAAGTGAGGAAACTGAGGCCCAGAGAGATGAAGTCACTTGGCCCAGGTCCACAGGAGGTGAAGTGGGGCCTGTGAAACCAAGGCAGCTTTGTTTTCAGAGCCTAAACTTGGCTACAATTATAACGGAGGACATCGTGCCAGGCGTAAAACGAACGAGAGTGCCTGTCTGTGTGTGTATGAGCACACGTTTGTATACATCACCAGAGCTTCAAGATACTGGAAGAAATATGTTTCTTTTTTTTTTCCCTTGCACTCCCTCTCCCACTGCCTTCAGGCTTTTTTTTCTGGCTTCTTTTTTTATTACAGTGGGGGTGGGTTGGGTGCAGGAAGACAGTTAATTATAAGGTTATTCAAACAGTGCCCCTCTAAGTTTTTTGCAGGGTGATAAGTAGGACTTGAATGAACCCAAATATGCTTTCATTATCCTGTAATTAGGATGGTTCTTGGCATGTAGCAGCCACAAGTAAACTGGTGAATGAATTTTGAATGATCGTCTGTTGGTCGGATATTGACAACTAATGACCCACGTAGGGATGCCTCTTGGAATGGGGGACAGGGTGCTGTGCTCACCCTACTTCAATCCCTTTAATGTCTTAATGCTCTCCTTTGGATTGGTAAAAATGAAAAGAGTGGAGAGACTTTTTCATAAGTTTAAATAAATCTCCAGGGTAGTTTTGAAATATGAGGGAAGTGGGCAGGACACAGCCTTTAAAAGAATGAGACGGGCATGTGTGTGCCCATGCGCTCTGTCGTGTCCAGCTCTCTGCGAACCTATGGACTGTAGCCCACCTGACTCCTCTGCCCGTGGAATTTCTCAGGCAAGAAGACTGGACTGGGTTGCCGTTTCCTTCTCTAGGGGTCTTCCTGATCCAAGGATCAAACGCAGGTCTCCTGCATCTTCTACATTGGCAGGCAAATTCTTTACCATTGAGCCACCTGGGAAACCCATGACATGGCCATGGGACATGGCAGACTTGGTTGGAACCAAGATGGTGGAACAGTTAGCCTCTAGTAGACATTGAGCCTTATCATACACTCATTGTAATACATTAGCATGCTAAATAGCACACCCACCAGAGCCATGACCGTTCTAAGGCTAACCAAAGAGGTCTAGAAGTAGATGGTGATTCCTGTAAATCTCTGCCCCTTCCCCAAAATAATTGGAATAATTCTCCCACTTGTCATAGTTATTGTTCAGTCAGTCATGTCCAACTCTGCTACCCCATGGACTGCAGCACACCAGGATTCCCTGTCCTTCACTATCTCCCAGAGTGTGCTAAAACTCATATCCATTGAGTAGGTGGTACCATCCAACCATCTCATCCTCTGTCGTCGTCCCCTTCTCCTCCTGCCCTCAACCTTTCGCAGCATCAGGGTCTTTTCCAATGAGTTGGCTCTTTGCATCAGGTGACCAAACTATTGGAGTTTCAGCTTCAGCATCAGTCCTTCCTATGAATATTCAGGGCTGACTTCTTTTAGAATTGACTGGTTTGATCTCTTTGCAGTCCAAGGGACTCTCAAGAGTCTTCTCCAGGACCACAGTTCAAAAGCATCAATTCTTTGGCACTCAGCCTTCTTTATGGTCCAACTCTCTCATCCATGCATGACTACTGAAAAAACCACAGCTTTGACTAGATGGACCTTTATCAGCAAAGCGATGTCTCTGCCTTTCAATACACTGTCTAGGTTTGTCATGGCTTTTCTTCCAAGGAGCAAGCGTCTTTTAATTTCATGGCTGTAGTCACCATCTGCAGTGATTTTGGAGCCCCAAAAAATAAAGTCTGTCACTTGTTTCCATTGTTTCCCCATCTGTTTGCATGAAGTGATGGGACCAGATTCACTTCTTACCTATCACTTCATTTCAGAATTCTTTTGTGACAAAGCTATAACCTCAGATTCAGCAACAGTTTGAGGTGCCCGGGTGGAGTGCTCAGCGTCTGGGAGAGTGGGTGTGAGCAGCCTACTTTGTGTGATGGCCACCAGAGGAGGCGATGGGTTAAATCTGTGTCCATGAATCGACTTTGAGCAACAGCAGGCCGGCCTGATCTCCATCCTGCAGGGCCTTGAGTAGCAGGATGAAATGGGACCTTATTTTTACTGCTCATTCGGAACCTTGATCATTCATGAATATGAGTCATACTGAGTAAAACGCTGAAGTCTTTCAAACTTTTGAGGGAGTCATGATGTAATCCAACGCCTTCTTCCTAATAATACTGACAAACAGATGACAGCTTAGAATAAAACGCAATTAGAGGAGAAACAGCCTTAATTAGTTCAAAGCCCCATGACGTTAGAATGGCAGCAGTGCCTCAGAGGATTACTGCCTAAAAATCCACTGAACTCTGAGAGTTCCCTCTTAGGATCAGATCATCTGTTCAGACCATCACATTTTTCTCTCCCCATGCTTATGTGTTGTATATTCTTTTCTCAGTGCAGCTGTTCTCTTGTTGCAGACCTTCTGCATTAAGTGAGTTTGAATCATACATATCTTAGACTTGTTCCGCCCCTCAACCCCCCTCCATGAAAATTTGCTGCAGAGATTTTTAGTCTGTTTGCTAGCTAGGCCAGCTGAAGATGTGTATAATGTATTTTTAGGATACAGTTAATTTGACATTTTATCAACTGAAACTTTAAAATTTTGCAATGCAAAGAGATAGAGGGAAACAACAGAATGGAAAATACTAGAGATCTCTTCAGGAAAATTAGAGATACCAAGGGAACATTTCATGCAAAGATGGGCTCGATAAAGGACAGAAACAGTATAGACCTACCAGAAGCAGAAGATACTAAGAAGAGGTGCAAGAATACATAGAAAAACTATACAGAAAAGTTCTTAATGACCCAGATAACCACAACGGTATATACACTCACCTAGAGCCAGAGATCCTGGAATGCATCATGATGAACAAAGCTAGTGGAGGTGATAGAATTCCAGCTGAGCTGTATTTAAAATCCTAAAAGACAATGCTGTGAAAGTGCTGCACTCAGTATGTCAGCAACTTTGGAAAACTCAGCAGTGGCCACAGGACTGGAAAAGGTCAGTTTTCATTCCAATCCCGAAGAAAGGCAATGCTAGAGAATGTTCAAACTGCCACACAATTGCACTCATCTCACACGCTGGCAAAGTAATGCTCAAAATTCTCCAAGCCAGGCTTCAACAGTATGTGAACCGAGAACTTCCAGATGTACAAACTGAGGAACCAGAGATCAAGTTGCCAACATCCATTGGATCAGAGAAAAAGCAAGAACATTCTACTTCTGCTTTATTGACTACACCAAAACGTTTGACTGTGTGGATCACAACAAACTGTGGAAAGTTCTTAAAGAGATGGGACTACCAGACCGCATGACCTGCCTCCTGAGAAATCCTGTATGCAGGTTAAGAAGCTACAGTTAGAACTGGATGTTGAACAATGGACTGGTACCAAATTGGGAAAGGAGTACATCAAGGCTGTATATTGTCATCTTGGTTTTTAAACTTATATGCAGAGTACATCATGCAAGATGCCAGGATGAAGCTCAAGCTGGAAGCAAGATTTCTGGGAGAAATATCAATAACCTCAGATATATAGCTGACACAACCCTAATGGCAGAAGGCGAAGAGGAACTAAAGATCCTCTTGATGAAAGTGAAAGAGGAGAGTGAAAAAAGCTGACTTAAAATTCAACATTCAAGAAATGAAGATCATGGCATCTGGTCCTGTCACTTCATGGCAAATAGATGGGGAAACAGTGGAAACAGTGATAGCCTCTTTTTCTTGGGCTCCAAAATCACTGCAGATGGTGACTGCAGTCATGAAATTAAAAGACACTTCCTCCTTGGAAGAAAAGCTATGACCAACCTAGATAGTATATTAAAAAGCAGAGATATTAGTTTGCCAACAAAGGTCTGTCTAGTCAAAGCTATGGTTTTTCCAGTAGTTGTGTATGGATGTGAGAGTTGGACCATGAAGAAGAATGGGCACCAGAGAACTGATGCTTTTGAACTTTGGTGTTGGAGAAGACTCTTGAGAGTCTCTTGGACTGCAGGGAAATCAAATCAGTGAATCCTAAAGGAAATCAATCCTGAATATTCATTGGAAGGACTGATGCTGAAGCTGAAACTCCAATACTTTGGCCACCTGATATGAAGAACTGACTCAGACCCTGATGCTGGGAAAGGTTGAAGGCAAGAAGAGGACGACAGAGGGCGAGATGGTTGGATGGCATCACCGACTCGATGGACATGAATTTGAACAAGCTTCGGGAGTTGCTGATGGACAGGGAGGCCTGGCATGCTGTGGTCCATGGGGTGGCAAAGAGTCGGGGACGACTGAATGACTGAACTGATATTCTTTGTGTGAAGTTTTAGTTCTGTTTTTTCAGAAATGGTCTGGTGCCTAGGGGTGTTTATAAATTGTCCTTTTTGGGGGTGAAATGAAGTTTTATTCTATAACTTCAGATCACGATATGTGTATAGAAAAAGCCTTTTGAAGAAGAAAGCCTCTTTCTCTAAAGGACAGACCAGAGCTGGCGTTGTTTTGTTTCTGTTCTTTAGTTTACCTCAAGGGGGCAATAAACACTTTATTTTCAGATAAAAATTTATATGTGATTTGAGTTTTCATTGGAGCAAATATGAATGGCTCTCGGGAAGTAGTAAAAGTACAGTCTGGGAGCCATAAAACCAGCCATAAACACTACATGGAGTCCTGCCAACCCACTTGACTTGTTTTGCTTTTTTTCTCCTGGCCTCTGTGCTTTTATGAAATAATCTAGAAAAAGCCAATTTGCAGTCTTGTATTTGCGGAGGTAAATTTTTACTGCCAGCTCCCTATAATAAAGTTGGTATTTGTTTTTTAGGGAAGCTTTGTGTAATTTGAAGAAATAGTTGTCTGGTTGGTACTACAGAACTAGAGACGCAGAAAACTTTTCAAATGTTGACATCCTTGCAAAATGTAGAGCAGCCTGGAGGTACTGTGTTTTGGACATAACATTTCCTGCAAAATTTTTGGATGGACATTTACCTTACTGTTCTCTAAATTCTCTTGCATAGATGGTATTTAAGAAAAATATTTGGGTTCCCTAGTGTGGCTCACCTCTCTCAGATGTAAAGTAGTGAATTCATGTTTATTTTCCTAGTCTGCATGCATGAGTCCTCAGTCATGTCCGACTCTTTGCTACCCTGTAGACTGTAACCCACCAGGCTCCTCTGTCCATGGAATTCTCCAGGCAAGAATACTGGAGTGGGTTGCCTTTTCTTACTCCAGGGGATCCTCCCCACTCAGGGATTGAATCCATGTCTCCTGCACTGGCAGGTGGATTCTTTACCACTGTGCCACCAGGGAATCCTTATTTTCCTAATAGTTGATGCTGATATGACTACACAGATATAGTACTGAGTTACATACTGGGACTTCCCTGGTGGTCTTCTGGCTAAGACTCCACAGTCCCAATACAGGTGGCCCAGGTTCGATTCCTAGTCAGGGAACTGGATCCCATGTGCTGCAGCTAAGACCCAGCGCAGCCAAATATTAAAAAATAAACAGATTTTCTTAAAGTTATTATTCATATGGTGACAAATGAGTCAACCTCATTGAAAGTTAATAGCCGTTGTTCGAATTCACGTCAAGTTCTACGGTTAGCTCGACTGTATCCCTGCTTCACTATCATGTGTCGCATCTAATTTCACGTTTTGCTTTTTTCTGAAAAGATGAAGAGTTAGAGTAAGGGAAGTTAGAGTAAGAGTTAGAGTAGTTCACCTAACAAGGTGAACTTGGTTAACATTTGTGGCAGGGTAGTAGCAAGCAGTATGCTAGTTCCCTGCAGCTGGGAACACTGGAAAGCTGAGTAAACAGAGTCAAGGATGAAGCAGGTATGGTTCCTGTGAAGACTCATTAAATGAAGCAAAGTGATAATCACTGCTGTCACTTAGACCGCAGTAGTCTCTAGAGATCATCAATTACTGATGACTCTCGTCCTTCTAAAATCGTCACCCTGGAGATGAAAAGGACCGGCAGTGGGGTCTGAGTCACCCATTTGCCCGAATGCACGTGTCGCCAAATAACTCAAAGCAACCTTTTAACAGTTGTGTTCCTTTTTAATCAGTCTTGCCTGGAAGCAGTTTTGCATTCAATCTTTGTTGCTCCTTGGCAGTTCTCACAAGATGCCATTTAAAAGGGGAGTTACCCATCAAGAAGTGGGTGAGTCATACCTTCTCCCTGTGGAATTTTTAATTCATTTCCATTCCTTCCTTTTTTTTTTTTCCATGTCCATCAGTGAGTTTAAAGCCCCCAACTGTGTCCTCCTGACCTTGGAAAAACTAGAATGCTAGGTAACACTGGGTACCAGGCCCCGAAGATACTTTCATAGATTTGCAGAGTAACAGAGAAAGCAGAGCACCTGAGAAGCCCTGAAAGTGATCATCTCCTGCCTTTCTGGGCTTTGGCTCCAGTATCCCACCTCCCACCCACCCCTCACTTTGTATACTGATCACTTGTACTACCTCTCTTGGTAAATCAGATTTTCACAGACGGTAACCAGGATCCTTGACACCAGCAGCACAACCTAGGGTACAATCTTAGTCATCATAAAGAGATGTTAGTTTTTCTCCCAACGTTTTTTTTGAAACAAAAGTGGAAAGAATTTTCCAGTGAACATCACATACTTAGCACCTATGTTCTATGATGTGCTTCATCACATACTTAGCTAACTAGCCATTTCTGTGCATTCATCAATCCCTCTTATTTATTTATTTAACACATTTTAAAGCAGGGTGCAGGCTTCAGTACACTTTCCCTGAATACATCATCCTGTACATCATTAGCTAGTTCACTGCAGTCTTTTCTTTTCAAGTAAATTTACATACAATGTAATGCATAGATGCTATGGGTATTACTTGATGAGTTCTAACAAATGCATGTACTCATGTAACAAAACCCTGCTAAGACAGAGAGCATCATTGCCACCCAGAAAGGTTCTTCCTGCCTCCTCCCTGTAAATCCCCACCTGGACTCCCAGAGGCGGCCATTGATCTCATGTTTTCCCCTTTCATAGATGAGTTTTGCCTATTAAACTTCATGTGTTGGTTGACCAAAAAGTTAGTTCGGGGTTAGTGAGTCAGTAAGAAAACCCGAGCGGACATTTTGGCCAACCAAATAAATGGAACCAAATAATACGCATTCTTTTGTGTGAGACATCTTTTCATGGAGAGTTATATTTTGAGCTTCATCCATGTTGAGTTTTATAATAGCCATTATCTTTTTAGTTCTGGGTGGAATTCCTTTGTAGGCGTAAACCATAGTTTGTTTATCGATTCTGTTGATGGATAGCCGGGCTATTTCCAGTTTGTAGCGATCATGATAAAACTTCAGTGAGCATACTTACGCAGTCTTTTTGTGAGTGTATGTATTTATTTCTCTTGGGTGTAATAACCATCATACGCTTAGTTTCGAAACTGCCAGACATTTTCCCAAAGTGGTTGCATCCTGCGTACTCCCACCGGTAACACAGGAGTGTTCATTTATTCCACATCCTCACCAGAGTAAGGTAGTGCCAGTCTCGAAGTTTAGCCATTCTAGTGGGTGTGTAGTGGCATCTCACTATGCTTTTAATTTGCGTTTTCCTGATGACTAATGATGCTGAGCACTTTATTATGTACTTACGCTTTCTGTGTATATTTCCGTTGTGAAGTGTATGTTAAAATCTTTTGCCTACGTTTTATTTTTTATATGCCCTGGATTCTAGTCCTTTGTTCAATCTCTGTTTTGCAAAAATGAAAACCCAGTCTGTGACTTTGTTCATTCTGTTAAAATCTTTGAGCAGAGTGTTTTGTTTTGGTGAAGTTTAATCTAGCAATTTTTTTCTTTCATAATTACTGCTTATTTTGTATAATCTCTTAAAAAACCTTTGCCTACTCACAAGGCAAGAAGATATTTTCCTGTGTTTTTTCCCTGTAGATTTGACTTCTATGTTTAGTTTCATATGTAGGCTTATGATCCATCTTGATTTAATGTTTTATGTGTAGTGCATGATAGGCGTTGAGATTTCTTTTTTTCTATATACATACCTGATGTATATACATTTCAACATTCGTTCTTTTAAAACTTCCCTTTCCCATATAGATTGTATTGGCAGTTTTGTCAGAAATCCATTGGCGATATAAATTTTGGACTGGACTCTTTTCTGTTCCCTTGATCTGTTTTCAGTCTTTATGCCAGTACCACCGTCTTGATTACTGTAGTTTTAGGGTATATCCTGAAGTAGTGTAAATCTTCTAACTCTGTCCTAGTTTTTTAAGATTGCTTTGGATATTTTAGGTCCTTTGCCCTTCTGTATAAAGTTTATGTTTGTCAATTTCTAGCAAAAAGTGTAATAGGGTTGCTATTGTGTTTAAAGTATAGAAAAATTTTGAGAAAATTGACAATTGAACAGTATTGAGCCTTCCAATTTATGAACATAGTCTTTGTTCTAGTTTTTAATTTCTCTTAGCAGTCTTTGGTTTGGAGATTTTGTAAGCTTTTGGTTAAATTTATTTCAAAATTTGGGGTTGGCCAGAAGTTCATGTGGGTTAAACAGGACAGACTTTTTATAGTCAACCCAATATTTTGTTTGTTGATGTTATATTAAGTGAAATTTTTTTGTTTGTATTTTCAAATTGTTTGCAGTTAGTATCTAGGTACATAGTTGATTTTTGTGTATTAACCTTATAGCATATGAACTTACTAAATTCACTACTTAGTTCTGTAAGTTGTTTTTGTAGATATGCTAGAATTTTCTTTAAAAATAATCATGTAATCTGCAAATACAGTGAATTTTAATTTTTTCCCTTTAGGTTGTGGATGCTTTTCTTCCTTATTCCAAAAGCTTGGACTTTTTGTCCAGTGCTAAATGAAAGTGATGAGAATGAGTCTGCCTGTCTTACTCCCAATAATATAGGGAAAACATTTAATACTGCAATATTGAGTGCAGTGTTACTTGAGAGTTTTTTTTTAAGATATCTTTAACAGATTGAAAAATTTTGCAGAGTTTTATCGTTAACTCGTTTGTCTAATGATTTCTCTGTGACTAAATGATAACACTCTTTTCCTCTTTCATTCTGATAATGTATATTACTTTGATTTTCTTAATGTTAAACTAACCTTGCATTCCTCAGATAGACCCTGTTTGGTTGTAATGTGTTTTTCTTTCTACATATCACTGGATTCAGCTTTCTAATACTTTGTAAAGGATTTTATTCATGGCGGATGGTGCTCTGTGATTTCATGCTTTCTTTTCTTTGTTACATTCTGGCTTCAGTGTTATGCCAGCCCTATAAAACAAGTTATGAAGCATTTTCTCCTTATTTTCTGAAAGACTTCATGTAAGATGAATATTATTTCTTCTGTGTGTTTGCTGAAATTCATGAGTAAAACTGTTCAAGACCAGAGTTTTCTCTATGGGAAGGTAGACAGAGGAGCCTGGTGGGCTGCAGTCCACAGGGGTCCCAAAGAGATGGGCACAACTGAGTGACTCACACTGTAGATGATTAATTCCATTCCTTTCATAGACAAAGGGATATTCAGATATTATGTTTCATCTGTGTCCATTTTCGTAAGTTGCATTTTTCAAGGAATTTGACTGTTTTATCCAAGTTGTCAAGCTTTTTGGTATAAAGTTGCTCATAACATTCCCTTACTTAAAATGTCTGTAAGATGTTATTGATCACCCCTCCTTCAATCCTGATATAGATAATCTGTGTTCTTTCTTTTTTTCTCTATCAGTCTAGCTACGGTTTATCAATTTTGTTGTTCTTTGCAAAGAATTAACTTTTGATTTTCCTTATGCCCTCTACTTTATATATTTCTGCTTTTATTTTTATATCATCTTCTACTTTCTTTGGGTTTACTTTGCTTTTCTTTTTCTTTGCTTAAATAAGGTATAGAAACCTAGCTATCCTATAGACCTTTTTTCTTTTCTAATGTAAGTATTTAAAGCTTTAAGTTTTTCCCGTAAGCACTGCTTTGGCTGAATCCCACAAATTTTAATATGTTCTATTTTAATTACTATTAATTTACAGTGTTTCCTGAAATTGTATTTTTACCTGTGAATTATATACAAATGGATTGTTTAATTTCTAAGTTTCCAAAAACATGGAGTTTTTCTTGATTTCTGATTTAATTCCCTTTTGATCAGAGAGGGTTTACTCTGTACCATTTCAGTTTCTTAAAAGTTTTTTTTATCGAGGTTTATTTGTGGCTCAGCATATATGATCTCTCTTGGTGAACATACTATGTGTATTTGAAAGAAAGTATATTCTGCTGTTTTTGGATGTAATGTTCTAGAAACATCAATTAAGTCAAGGTGGCAGATAGTGTTGTTCAATGGTCTTTGGGGATTTGTTTTTTTCTGTGTAGTTCTATCAATTGCTGAGAGAAAAAGAGTAAAATCTCCAGCTATGATTGAAGAATGATCTATTTACCTCTTTAGCTGTATTAGTTTCTACTCCATTTATTTTGAAGATCTGCTAAGTGTATGCATATTTGTGATTGGTATGTTTTCCTGGTATATGAACTTTGATAAAACTTTGATTATGAAATTACTTTTTTATCATTATGAGAAGTCTTTTCTGGGTCTTGAAGTTTCCTCTTTTTTTGATGTTGTTTCCCATTACAGCTGTTACATACGTACTTTTCTATCCATTTACTTTCCACCTGTATGTGTCCCTGTATTGAAAATGTGTTTCTTATAGATAACAGTCTGCCGTAGTTGGGTCTTGTTTCTTTAATCCATTTTGACATTGTCTGCCTTTAATTGGAGTATTTAATCTGTTCACATTTGCTACAATTGAATTTGCAACTACTAATTTAGTTACTTCCTCACTTTGGTTTTTAGTAGCCAAGAGTTGTGGTCTTACTGAATACCATTATTGTCTAATTTCATATAATGCATTTTTTTCTGTGTGTTAATACAGAATGTCTTCTTAAGAGAAAGGATCTCATATCAAGCACAGTGCCTTGAGAAGAGAAGGTATTGGGTTGGCCAAAAAGTTCGTTCAGAAATCTAAATGAACTTTTTGGCCAACCAGATACTTAGAAAGCATTGTTAAGTGAGTGCAGTGGGAAGAACTGTGCAGTAACAGTAGGTTCCATGCTTATTTTCTATTGTTATCCTACGTTATTAATGAGAGGGTGAGACTAGATTATCTCTAAAGTTACTGATTTCTGTGACATTCTATGCTTTAAGGATGTCTACTGGAATGGCGGTTTTTATCTAAAAGATGTACTGAGTGGTTATCTTTCATCTAACAGTCACTTTCTGACAATGGCAGCTTTTCTGTAATGTTTTGTATATGTGTGTGTATTAGTCGCTCAGTCGTATCCAACTCTTTGCAGCCCCATGGACTGTAGCCCCCCAGACTCTTCTGTCCGTGGAATTCTCCAGGCAAGAATCCTGGAGTGGGTTGCCATTCTCTCCTCCAGGGGATCCTCCCGACCCAGGGATCAAACCTGGGTCTCCTGCATAGCAGGCAGATTCTTTACCACTGAGCTACCAGGGAAGCATAATGTTATGTATATAATGTGCTATTCAGTTCAGTCGCTCAGTCGTGTCCGACTCTTTGCGATCCCATGAACCGCAGCACGCCAGGCCTCCCTGTCCATCACCAACTCTCAGAGTTCACTCAGACTCATGTCCATCGAGTCAGTGATGCCATCCAGCCATCTCATCCTCGGTCGTCCCCTTCTCCTCCTGCCCCCAATCCCTCCCAGCATCAGAGTCTTTTCCAATGAGTCAGCTCTTCGCATGAGGTGGCCAAAGTACTGGAGTTTCAGCTTTAGCATCATTCCTTCCAAAGAAATCCCAGGGCTGATCTCCTTCAGAATGGACTGGTTGGATCTCCTTGCAGTCCAAGGGACTCTCAAGAGTCTTCTCCAACACCACACTTCAAAAGCATCAATTCTTCGGCGCTCAGCCTTCTTCACAGTCCAACTCTTAATAGAAAATAAAAAAGCAATCATGAGAAAAAAACAATAATGGTTACCACACATTCTTTCAATAGTGTATTCACATTCAAATTTAAGGACTATGTAATAACATTCTAGCCCTTAAATTTGAATGTGAATACACTATTGAAAGAATGTGTGGTAACCCTGATTGTTTTTTAATTTTCTGTTAATAGTATTATTGCTGTTGGTTCTTCAGCATTCTGACTAGATGTACAAAATAGTAGCACTCTTGTTGACTGTTGGAACAATCAAAACCCAAAATGTTATGGGTTGTTTTTCATGTCCTAAACCTTGTCAACCAGCATGATAAGGGAGCAGAGGTCCCTGATTATTCCCTTAGCTATGTTACCAGGTTAGTTTCTCATAGGTTCTACTCATTTAAAAATAGAAATTCTGCCTCTCTCTGGTACCTCAGTTGGTGTTGAGCAGAACCTTTTGTTATATATTAGACCCTCCCAACATAACTCCCAATATCTAGGAAGCAAACTTGACCACTATCTCAAAAGGAAAAAGTTATTTTATAAATCCCCAAACATCCAACTCAGTCATTCTTCAGTCTAGATTATCATTAGCTCAGCATTAGACAGGACGTAAAATTCTGTTGAAATATTTTCTAGATATGATTATATTTACTCCCCAAAAAAGAATGTGTTCAGTGGTACTTCTGAGGAATTAGGGGACTTCCCCAGTAAAGAATCCGCCTGCAATTCAGGAGACTATCGCTGGGTTGAGAAGGTCTCCTGGAGAAGGAAATGGCAACCTACTCCAGTATTTTTGCCTGGAGAATCCCATGGACAGAGGAGCCTGGCAGGCAAAGAGTCAGACACGACTGAGTGATCAAGCACGTGCACAGGAATTACACCAATAACCCAGGATGTTATTTGGCAAGTCAAACAAACCTTTGGCTGTCTAAGCTAAGTCACTTCAGTTGTGTCCAACTCTGTGCAACCCCATAGACAGCAGCCCACCAGGCTCCCCCGTCCCTGGGATTCTCCAGGCAAGAGTACTGGAGTGGGGTGCCATTGCCTTCTCCGTTGGCTGTCCAAAGAAGCTTATAAATTCTGCTTACTCATTTTGGGACTACAGATGCAGAAGAGAGTTTGTACCTTGTGACTAATGAAAGTTCACATTTCATCTACATACCATATATATCTACTTTGCGGTTTGGTTTGAGCAAGTTGGGTTTGGGGTAGAGGGATGTCCATGTAGGAAAGGGTTCTAAACCTCTCAGGAATTTGGACCTCAACCTCTAGTGAGATTTTACACAGGAAATCGAAAGTAAGGCCCATCCAACTTCATTAATGACAGAGGTTTCAGAGAGGATGGCAGGAAATTAATAGCAATCAGAAATGTTTTTTGATGCCACAGCCTTCTTGGAGTGAAGCAGAAACAGTTTACGAAAGATAATAAAGAGCCTTTCATATCGTCTTCCTTCAGCGTCCCGCTGGTTGGGGCTTTATTGTGAGGGGACAGTAAGTAGTAATAATAGATGTCACTTTTATAGGTCACTTTCTTCCAAAAATAGAAGCATGCTTTCCAAGAAATCGTTTCTATCCAGTTATATAACATCCGCCACTTCTGGCTCTTTGATCTTAAGTGGTTCTTGGTTTTAGCCCTACAGCTAGACTGTTGAGCATCCCTGGGACAAAAGACTATTGTGTCTTTTCTTTATGTAGGTTACCTGGTCTAGGGTTAAGCAGTTTTTAGGGTTAACTGTTTGGGAACAGTAACCTGTTCCCAAAGGGGAATGGTAGCCAGTCGAATCAGCTGGAGGCTGCTATAGGAGTCAAAAGAGACCTCCTTCAGCTTTGTGTCTTTAGCTTTGCCTCATGCACTTACTCATTCTTCATATTTGTATTTTTTTCTTTTTTATATTGAAGCAGAGTTTTCAGTGCTGAAGGCCTTCCCTCTAAACATTTATGAGCCTGCTGCCTTCCAGGAGCTTCCTGTCTAGATGGACAAACAGGCATATCCACAAATAAGGAGACAGACTCCATGCAGAATATGGGCAAGGTATTTCACAGTGGGAGCACAGAGTTACCAAGAGGCCCTGGGAAGACGTCACGACAGGAGAAGTGTATTTGAGCTTTGTTTTGAAGGCTGGTAGCATCTGGTTTTTATTTGCTTTGATGTTCCCAGGTTACTGTCCCATTCCCCCGCCACCACCACCTCCCAGTGGCATTAAAAAAAAAAAAAATGCCATCAGCATAAGTTGTTGGCTTAAGTTAGCTTCACAGAGAGCATTAGCATCTTTTCTAGTTGATGTTGCTCCTACAGCATGCAAAGAAGTGTGCGTGCATGCTAAATTGCTTCAGTCGCGTCAAACTCTTTGTGACCCTATGGACTAGCCCGCCAGGCTCCTCTGTCCAAGGAATTCTCTAGGAAAGAATCCTGGAGTGGGTTGCCATGCTCACCTCCTGGGGCTCTTTCAATCCAGGGATCAAATCTGTGACTCATACATCTCTTGTATTGGCAGGTGGGTTCTTTACCACTAGCACCACCTGGAAAGCCAGATCAGCATAGCCCCATGATGGTGGACTTTAGGCTTATTTAGATGACCCTATAACGTCACAGAAAGAGAAGCGGAGTTGGAATCAGAAAGCCAGAGTTCAAGTTCTGATTTTGTCTCTTAGAAGCTCATGGTGATGGTTGGAAAATTCGCTATTTCCTAATCGCCCAAGAACTTACGTCCACTGCCTCTCCCTGTTCCCCAAAGGTATGGCAGTTGAACTTGGTAGTAAAGAAGAGCCGTACTGTTGGATGGCTGTTTAAACGATATGGGGGGTTATATCAGCCGTAAAATACCAGCTCAGGTATTTTGCTTAGATTAGTTGACTGCCTTTATGCACATATTTGTGTAATAACACCTGTATGTGGACTCAGCTCAGTGCTCCGGAAGGACCTAGAGGAGTGAGATGGGGGGTGGGGGAGGTGACTCATGTTGTGCAGCAGAAACTGACACAAAGTATTGGCTTTTTTTTTTTTTTAATTTATTTATTTTTAATTGAAAGTTAATTGTTTTACATACTTTTGTTGTTTTCTGCCAAACATCAACTTGAATCAGCCATAGTTCAGTTCAGTCGTTCAGTTTTGTCCGACCCTGGGACCCCATGACCCGCAGCACGCCAGGCCTCCCTGTCCATCACTAACTCCCAGAGTTCACCTAAACCCATGTCCATTGAGTTGGTAATGCTATCCAACCATCTCATCCTCTGTCGTCCCCTTCTCCTGCCCTCAGTCTTTCCCAGTATCAGGGTCTTTTCAAATGAGTCAGCTCTTCCCATCAGGTGGCCAAAGTATTGGAGTTTCAGCTTCAATACTCAGTAAAGTATTGGCTTTTAAAAACAAGTTATTTCTTATCCCTTCATTTCTGCTGCTGCCAAAGGTGCTGTCGTTTTCCCCCTAGAGGAAAGACTTGGCGGTAAATTATTGTTTGAGGATAAGGCTTGCCTCTGTGTCCTAAGCTATATTCTAATTACTTCTGAAGAGACCTTATCATCCTCGCAGCAGCCGCCTCTATCAGTCTTGCTTGGGCCTTTGATGCCACGCGGCAGAGAGGTTCTGTGGATTTAGTTCTGGCTCCTGTAGACGCGTTCCATCTGTGCGGTTGCCTGTCCTCTCGTTGTCCCAGGAATGCAAGGTACTATTGTGCTGCCAGGCTTGCTAACTTAATGGCATCCTTCTCGGAAATATTGTGGGTTTTGTAAAAAAATATATATATATCAGTTAATAGAGGGGTACAATTTTGGAATGTCTGACTGTAAGATGTTCTCACTTTGTGAAATATATTCATTTAGAGTTTTCTGCTTCATGGAATTTTTCAGTCATCCTTCATGCAGTATGCTTTCTCCAATAATACATTAGTGTTTCAGTATTTTAAAATAATGGTTTTCTCCAAACACGATAGTTGACGTGTGAGTTCCGTGTATCCTGCAGCAGTGTATACTTCTGTTCCTGCATGCCTAAGGACTCACTTATTAGAAAGGCCTGTGACTTTCTGGTCCGATTGTCTCAGATAAGCCAGTTGATTTAGTATCCTGTCAGAAGCAAGATTTGATAAGATCTGTGTTCTTTTTTGTCCTGCGATTTGTTGTTTAGTAACTGTGGACTAGTCATTTAGTTCTTGCTGCCTTTGGTAATCCTATATAAAACCTTAGCAATACAGTCATAGTGTGAAAGACTTGAGTCAGTTCTTCAGTTCAGTGATTCTTAACCACCTTAATAATTATTATTAAATTAGACAAGTCAGTTTTATTGATGAATGAATGAGTTTAAAAGAGAACAGCAGTTACAGAACTGTGGAAATTTTATGATTTTTCTTTTTCATAACAAAAGCTATGAACTTCTTTGGAAAGAAGGAAATGAAGTGCCAAATAAAGGCTTCCCTCACCCTCCCCGAAGAATTAAGAAAGTTGTAGAAAGGCATTTGGAAGAATTATTTCATTCTAGAAGTTGAAGTGTGAAGTGAAAGTCACTCGCTTCCACTCGTGTCCAACTCTGCGACTCCATGGACTATACAGTCCATGGAATTCTCCAGGCCAGAATACTGGAGTGGATAGCCTTTCCCTTCTCCAGGGGATATTCCCAGTTCAGGGATCAAACCCAGGTCTCCCGCATTGCAGGCAGATTCTTTACCAGCTGAGCCATAAGGGAAACCCAGAAGTGGAAGAGGAGACAGATCTGATATCCCATGCTGAATTGTCCAAGCAGTGTGATAGAGTGAAACAGACCAAGGATTTTTGACCTTGTCAAAATCCTACCTTCAAGTCCTGACTGAGATTTTATGGGCCCTGTACTCTTGGATAAAGTGCCAAGCGAGGTGTTAGTCTCTCAGTCATCTCCAACCCTGTGCGACCCAATGGACTGTAGCCCGCAAGGCTCCTCTGTCCATGGGATTCTCCAGGCAAGAATACTGGAGTGGGTAGCCATGCCCTCCTCCAGGGGATCTTCCCAACCCAGATCTCCCACATTGCAGGCAGATTCTTTACCATCTGAACCACCAGGGAAGCCCCGGACAAAGTATTGGGTTGGCCAAAAAGTCCACTCAGGCTTTTCCATAAGCTGGCATGGAAAAACACAGACAAATTTTTAGGCCAACCCAATATTTGATCACATTAGGAGCTTCAGTTTCTTAAACTGCAAAACGGGGATAATAAAACGCACGTCACAGAGCTGATGAGAGCTTTCACTGCGTGTGGCATGATCAGTGCAGTGCTTGGCCAAATGGCCTCTGTAGGTAAGAGTGTCCTATTCCTGCACATCAGCATTCCCTTTAGCAGGTCATTTTCATTTTCTTGGGTTTCTGGCCAGCGTTAAGGCTGTTAACTCAAAACAGCTTGAATCTCAAGTGGTACTCACCACTCTGATACCTGGTTTTAGTGAAAGAGAAAAATGACTCCTAATTTTGTAAGTCACTGCTGAGATTCAGAGGCTTGACAAGAAGACGTGTGTGTGTGGGTAAGACATTTCACCTGAATTATTCCTGTGATCATTATGATCATTATGCATACCCTTCCCTCCCCCTTCTTTTGTCTTCCTTCATTTAACATGACTCTAAAACATGGAGTAGGAAGTAAATGATGCAGACGGTTTTCACTTACATGAAAAATTGTTGCTAAGAACTGAAAATTAGGGTTTTCACAGTTGAAATCCCTGCTTTTCAAGGAGATTATAGCTGCCGCACACTGCAGAACATGATGCTGACGGTGATGATGATAACCGTACGCTCTGTGCCAGCTCAGGCATGTCTGTCCCACGAGGCGTAGCTGCTATTATCCTCATTTTGCCGATGATGAAACCAAAGCACAAGGAGGTTAATCACGTTCCTGGTTGCATAGTTAAGAAGTAGCAGAACCAGGATTTGAACTCAGTCTGACCCGACAGCCGGTGCTCTCAGCCACTGGGTTAGGTCCGGGAGGACAAAGGGAAGGCATCCTTGAAATGAGAGCCAACGTCCTAAAGCTTTGGCAGGCTATTTACTTTTCTGTTTGCTCTATAGGTATTCTGAGAGAAGCCTCACAAAGTGCATCGGAATTACTATTGAGACCAGACCAGATTACTGCATGAAGCGGCATCTCAGTGACATGTTGACCTACGGCTGCACAAGGCTGGAGATTGGGGTGCAGAGTGTCTATGAGGATGTGGCCAGAGATACCAACCGGTAAGATGGTGCAGGCGATCTTGCCCAAGCCTTCCTCTTCCCCTACCAAACAGATCAATGTTGCTACCCATCTGAGAGGGAAGGGTCTAGGTGGTCCTCCTGTTCATTCTTCTGCCCATGCTCTGAACCCCATCTCCTCCTTCCTTGACTTTCAGTCTTTCTGTGCTAACTCTTTTCCAGTAGCCTGTAAACATCATCTTCATCTCTCTTCCTATTCATAAATAGCCTTTCCTGTTCAGAAAGCAAAGGCAGGGCTCAAAGTCAATAGTTGAAAGCAGGAGAGAAGGCCAAGGAGACTAGGAACAGAGAAAAGGGTTTGAACAAGAAGGAAGCCGGGGGACTTCCGTAGTGGTCCAGTGGTTGAGAATTCGCCTGTCAGCTGGGGGACACAGGTTTGATGGCTGGGTGATGGTCATCGTTAACTAAGACCCCACATGCTGCTGGGTAACCAAGCCTGTGTGCCACAATTACTGAGCCCATGCACCCCAACCCATGCACCCATACGTGTGCCTCAACTGGAGAGCCAGCACACCGCAAGCTATAAGAGCCCATGTGCCCTGGAGCCTGCACACTGCAGCGAAGATGCCCTGTGCCACAACTGAGACCCAACACAGTCGATCAGTTTATAAACAAGCCCAGGTGAGATCTAACAGATTAGTTTTTATGAAGCAAATGCAGGGTACTGAAAGAAAGGCTGGTGAGATGATGGGTATAAACTTTGAGAAATTTGAGAGTCTTAGGAAGGAAGGAGTAAGAGCTGATAGAGCCAAGATGAGGTTCTTTTCTGTCCAGAAATAAAAACAGGTTTCAGGAGTAGGTGTGTGTTGAGTTGGGCCTTAAAGGCTACTTCACTTTAATAGGAGTTAGATAGAGATGATGGAGTGTTGTGATTGGAGAAGGAAGTAAAGGGAAATCAGGGAAACACATGGGTCAGCATCTTAGAAACAACCAAGAAGAGTTCCAGGCTAAGGAAGGCAGATGCTTCCCTTAAGGTAATTTGTTGTTATTTAGTCAATACGTCATGTCTGACTCTTTGCGACCCCATAGACTGTAGCCCCTCCAGGCTTCTCTGTCCATGAAATTTCTCAGGCAAGAATCCTGGAGTGGGTTGACATTTCATTCTCCAGGGAATATTCCCAACCCAGGAATTGAACCCATGTCTCCTGCATTGGCAACTAGATTCTTTACCACTGAGCCACCAGGGAAGCCCCTTTAAAGTAATAGAGATCTCCAAAATATTTTTGTGCACAGGAAGAGTCTGATGGATATCAGGCTTGAGAAAGAGCAACGTGAATAGGATGCAGTCTTGTTGGGGAAGGCTTGAGCCAGAAACGCTGGTAGGGCTGCTGCAGTAATGACCAAGGCTGGGCTGGAGGGGTACCTTGGGGGTGGAGTCTCTCGGAGGTCAGGGAAGCTTTCTGAAGATAATGATGTGGAAGCTGAGACTCACAGCAAGAGTCTGAGTTAGTCAGGTGGGGAAGAGGAAGACTGTTTCAGGCTGAAAGAAAAGTACAGGCAAGCTCCTGAGAGCAGAAGCACATCATGGCACGTTTAGGGCTTTTGGAGTGATTTTGATCAGTGGAGTGTGGAGCGTGAGGTGGGAGCGTGGTCAGAGGTGAGGCTGAAAGGGTCAGCAGAGGGACGAGAGCCTTCGAAGTTGGCCCAGTGGGCTTAGACTTTAATCCAAGGCCAGCTAAGTTGTGATCAAGGCATATCTGCATTTTATTTATTTATTTATTTATTTATGGCCACACCACATGGCATGTGGGATCTTAAGTTCCCCTACCAGGGATCAAACCCCTGCCCCCTGCAGAGGAAACTGGAAGTCTTAAACCACTGGACCCCAGGGAAGTCCCCATATCCGCATTTTAGAAACATCGCTTTTCGGGGATCAGTGTGAGGGTGGACTAAGAAGATGGAAGGGAGCCCAGTTCAGAGGCTGTTGCAGTAATTCAAGCAGGAGGTGATGTCCTGAAAAGCAGTGTATGGTGACCGAATGGGAATGAGGGTGAGAAAGAATGGGAGGGAGAGAGGCTGGAAGGCAAGATGAGTTTCATTGTGGAAAACTAGGCTTTAGACCCTTACATGCTGGTGGAGCAACCAGTTGAAGGTTTGCTTTAGAGCCAGGCTGTCCAGCAGAACATTCCATGGGGACTGAAATGTTCGGAACCCACATTGTCCACTGTGATAGCACAGCCAAGGAACTGAATTATTAATTTGGATCAGTTTCAGGATAAACTTGATTAACCGTGTGCGCCTCGTGACTACAGTATTGTACAGAGCAGCAGTAGAGTAGTGGGTATTTGGGCATGGTGTCAGAAGAGAGGCCCGACCCACCCATGGAAACTGAGAAAGTCATTAGCAAAAAGAGATCAGAGAGTGAAGCCATGGAAATGAGCAGGAACCTTCAGAGAGTTGCTGGGGTCCACAGTTTCTAGGAGTTTTTGGTGGTGAATGGGAAAGTTTTTGGTGAGATCCCTGTGGGCTTCAGTTTTTAATAGCCCCAAACTATTAATAGGGCTTGCGTCTTACTTGAATGCAGCGCTAGAATGTTAAGCTGACTTATCCAGCTGGCCCCAAATGATTATACTTTGTCACTCAATCATTCTTCCTTCTTACTGATACTTTTTTAAGGGCCTGCCAGCCCACCAGAGTGAAATGGACTTTGCATATTGAGTCTCTCTGTCTCTCTGCCCCCCTTTCCCTTCCTTTCTTTCTCTCTCCCAATGAAATTATTTGCAATAAATATTTTTAACACAAAGGGCATAACAAGATCCTGTTCCTGTAAGGCTCTGATCTCACTATTCTTGTTTTTAATCTAGGTATTTATATTAGCAGACTTATTTTGGCCCATAATGCTAAACCAGGTAATTTTAGTGTATATTAATTATTCTTCCCGGGTGGCTTAGTCGGTGAAGAATCCGCCTGCAATGCAGAAGACCCAGGTTCGATCCCTGGATTGAGAAGATCCCCTGGAGAAGGGCATGGCAACCCACTCCCGTATTCTTGCCTGGAGAATCCCCTCGGATAGAGGAGCCCAGTGGGCTAGAGTCCACGGGGTCACAAGAGTAGGACGCAATGAAGCAACTAAACCACCACCATGTCGACTCTTGCGACCTCAGTCACTTGCTGTCAGAACTTTGAGGAGGTGCATAGGGAATTTCTGAGAAATATCTTCGAAGTAAAATTATTTTTCTCCAGGCCTTCTTAGAAGCAGAGATGTAAAGATGGCCTTCTAAGATCTCCTTTTCCCCAGCCATATTCTTCACTCCAGAGCTCCCGCTGCCTGTGTCAGACTTTGTTTCACTCTCTTGCAGTTGCTCACCTTCTTGCCCGTTTATTTGTGTAACGGGTAGTGAATTTTCTTTCCTCAGGGGCCACACTGTGAAGGCAGTGTGCGAGTCCTTCCACCTGGCCAAAGACTCCGGCTTCAAAGTGGTGGCTCACATGATGCCTGATCTGCCGAACGTGGGGCTGGAGAGAGATATTGAACAGTTTACAGTAAGTGTTGACCCAAACCAAGCTGCTTGAGAGTGCCTGTGCGTGCTGCTGCTACCCGCTCTGCCTTTTTTTCTTTTTTAAACTTTTTATTTTGTGTTGGCGTATAGCCGATTAACAATGTTGAGATAGTTTCAGGTGGATAGCGCAGGGACTCAGCCATACGTATACATGTGTCCAGTAAGCATAATTCTTCCATCTTTGGGGAATTGTGTGTTTTTGTTCTCTGACTGATTCCTCCACTGGATATGAATATTTTTAATGTTAATTATATGAACTTTCTAGGCAATTTGTTAAAAATATTTTCCCCACACTGTTCTTGGTCTTTTGTTTCTGTTGTCAAAGCTTTCCTGTTTACTTATTCATTTAATGATTCTTAAGATGCTTCTCAGCTTAGAACTGCCTTTCTCTTTCAGGATTTCCTTGAACAGTGAAAGAAACTATTCTGTTTTCTTCTAGCCTTTCTGTTGTTTGAATTTTAATACCTAACTCTGGGGTTTGTTCACTTTTTTAAAAAATAATGTATTAATTTATTTTTGGTGGCGCTGGGTGTTCGTTGCTGCACTCAGGCTTCCTCTGGCGCGGTGAGGGGTGAGGGGGCTCCTCTTTGTTGTGATGCACGAGCTCTCATTGTGGCGGCCCCTTGTATTGTGGAGCTCGGCTCTGTAGGCTTCAGTAGAGCTTGGGCTCAGTAGTTGAGGTGCCCAGTCTGTAGCTGCCTGCAGTATGCGAAATCTTCTCTGACCAGGCATCAAACCAGGTCCCTTGCATTGGCAGGTGGATTCTTGTCCACTGTACCCCAGGGAAAGCCTGTTTGTTTGTTTTTACTCTATCACGTTAGCTTGATCCATGTTAGCTTGGTCTTGGGAAATGAGATTGGTCAAAACTCTTTCTTCCTTCAGATTCTCAAATAGGAAAGTGGCATAGGGATATCCTTTTAGAGAAGAGGATGAAAATGTTTATCAAGTTATTTCATCAGCAAAAAGACTTTTATGCTCTGTTATTAGAACAGTGGAATTCACCATGATGTTCTTTCTTTCCTTTCAGAAAGTTTATTTTTATTATTTCCAAGCAAATGAAATACAACTAAAGGTCTGTTTTATAAGACAGCATTAATTCACAGATGTTACGAATTCCCTCATATTGACCAAGTAATAGATTTTGAGTCATATCTTCCCCTCAGTAGTAGTAGCTGGGTACTCAGACTATAAGCCTGAAAGTCACCTGAAACACACATTTCTTTAGTACAGCTTCTGAGTGGGGCAGTGGTATAGCCAGCGTTCATAACTTTAAGTGCCCTTGGGAAAAAAAAATATGTAAAATAATAGCAAATAACTGAGCAAATCACAATTTATTTTCTTAGTGTCTTTAAAATAATGAATAGTTCAGAATTAACATTGCAAAGACAGCCCTCCATGTAAACAGATTTATCTTCTTGTTTACAATCTTTTCAAAGAAACCCACAGGGAATCTGAGTAGACTGTATGCCTTTTCTAACTGCATCCCAGCAAATGAATAACACAACAGAGCTAAAATGAGAAAAATCAGATTTCTCTCTAGAAAAAAATCCTCTGAAAAATCAATCTATAGATTACCGTAAATATTTTTACAAATCAATTTTTTAAAAAAGACACTCTAATAGAATGGGTGGGGGGGGAAATTTTGAACAAGCACTTCACAAATAAGATGTTCAGCTACTCAATAACTGTTCAGAAGTTCTCTAAGTCATTTATCTTCAAAGAAATGAAATTTAAAAGTACAATGCACAGCTACTGTATACTCATCAGAGTAGTGAACATGGAAAAAGACAGTATCAAGTGTTGGTAAGAGTGTGCAGCAACTGGAACTCTCATTCACTGTTAGTGGGAATATAGACTGGTACATCAGATTAGAAGGCTGTTTGATAGCATCTACTAAACGCAAACATACGCATACTCCGTGACCCAGCAATTCTACTTCCTCACGTTTACCCAGCAGAAATGTGCACATGTATTTACCAAAACATAGTCACACATTACTGAGGGCAGTATCATCAGATTAAAGACACCCCAGGTGTCCATTAAAGTTGAATACATAAATAAATTGTGGTATATTCAACCAATGAAATACATAAAGCAATAAGACTAAATTAATTATGGCTTCATGCAACAACGTGGCTGATTCTATTCAACATAATATTGAGCAAAGGAAACCAGATCCAAAAGACAACCTAACATAGAATTCTATTAATGTGAGGTTCAGAAGCTCTGGGTAGAATTGTAACTGGAAATGGACATGTAGTAGGCTTCTGAGGTTTTGATAATGTGCCTTTTCTTAACTTGAGCATCTGGCTGCTGGTTACATGATTTGGAAAAATCTGTCTTCAAGAGGGAAGGGACATATGTATACCTATGACTGATTCATGTTGACATATGGCAGAAACCAACACAATATTGTAAAGCAGTTATCCTTCAATTAAATAAATGTTTAAAAATCTATCAAGATGTACACTTCTGATTTGTGTACTTTTCCATACTAAGATATATTTCAATAAAAGGTTTACTAATTTAAAAAAAAACTAGGTTTTGTCTAGGAAATCTTGTTTTCTAGAGGTTTTCTGAACTAGTAGACAGCATATTTTACACTTTAACAACTTTTTCCTCTGCTTTTATTGTCACATTAGCAGCCCACAGATAGTTCCCTTAATGTTTTATCCATTGGAAGCTTTGCTAAGTAAGGGGTCTACTTGTAATCATTGTAGAAGTCTATAAAATGTTACCACTCTGGAGGACAAGGCAGCCTTGCCTGGAACATCCATAAAGCATCTACGGCCACTGAGCTATTGCAGCCATAGTATCTCCAGGGCTGTGTGCTGTGCACCTTAGTTATAAATTGGCTTTGCTCTCACACCTTGCTACTTAGGTTAATTCTGAGTCACTAAGAGCAGAAGTGGTCATTTGCATCTGTTCATTGTAGATTCACACTCTTATCTAGTGATAGGTGCAGAGCTGGTCAAAGCTGTGTGTGATAAATAGCATTTACTTATATTGTCCAGTAACTCAAATTTCCTTTGGGAATGAAGTTTTCTTTCTCCTTATAAAGCTGAAAATCCTGGTTGTGATGGAGAATGTTTAACATCTTAGGACTTTATCCTCTGAGCATTAACTTCACCCTTTCCATCTGTCCTCAGATAGGACTACAAAATGTTGTAGCATTTATTACTCATAATAACTTTTAGCTGTTTCGGTCTTTTATTCTTTTAAAATTAGACTGCTTTTGGATATGCAAGCTCAGGGTGCTGAAAATGCTAAGAAAGTGTTGGTTTCTCTTGAGGAGAAATTTATCTCCAGAACCTTCTGTCAGTCATGGGAAATCTTTCACAGTCCGTCCATGTTTGCCCACCTTTTTGACTCTCAGGAGTTGCCTGCACCCCAACTGAGCTGTTTTTCCCAAAAACCAACTGATCAAGTTATAGTTTGGTAGGTCCTGCACTGCCAACACAGACATACACATACACACGGCCTTCCCTCAAACATTGTAACATACTTGCTAATCTCCAAATCCAAAGGCTACTTCTCTGCTGACATTTTATCTACATGCACATACACACACAGCCTTCCCTCAAACATTGTAACATACTTGCTAATCTCCAAATCCAAAGGCCACTTCTCTGCTGACAGTATATGGAACCTTAGCATTTGTTAATGTTGGAAACTATCTCCAGGGATTTCCCTGGTGGTCCAGTGGTTAAGAATCCACCTCCCAGTGCAGGCAACGCAAGTTAGATCCCTGGTCGGGGAAGGTCGATCCCCCGGGACTATCTCCAGTCTCAAATGCTCACCTCCCTGGCTTCTGTGACTCTGCTGCCTCCTGGTTCCCTTTTTACCTCTAGGACTGTTTCTCTTCTGCTAGATCTTCTTTTTCTCCTCATTGCATAAATGTAGCTTCTGTCTTCTGCTCTCTTCTATATTTGTGTGTCTTTCTTCTGTTGTCCTGATTTTACCACTTAACACTTCAACAAATCTCATTTTCTCTGCAGTCTTAAGCCTCAGCTCTTAAATCCAATGGCTGAATACTCTTCACCAGGCACCAGAGGCCTTACCCGCACTTCAGACATAATGTATCCAATATGGACATGCTTCTGCATTCCCCAGTGGTCTCCTCCTCTTCTCTTTCCTGTACTATTTGTGGCCCCGCCATCCACAAACTCTCCCAAGCTAGACATTTCGGAATCATTCAGGAGGAAGTGGAAAATATTTGGACTCCAGAGCCAGACTGGAGCGAGCTTGAATCCTGGCCCCACCACTTGGTAGCAAACTGTTTGAACCGCTTTGTTCCTCAGTTTCCTCATCTTTAAAATGGGGCGGCTGTGAAGATGGGCAGAGAGAATGCATACTTAGAAAAATGCCTGGCACAGAGCGAGTGCTCATACATCTTTGCTGCTGCTGCTCCTGTTACTGTTCCCTGTACTCTGGGTCTAATCCAACAGGAGGTGCTCTCTGTTACTCCCTCTGAATATCTTTTGAAGCTGTCCCCTCCTCTTCACCCCCACCACCATAGCTTCATGCTTTCGTCAGCTCCCTGCAAAGGCAGACAGCTTCTTATCTAAGCCACAGGGCCCCAGCCATGTTCTTGTCTAAGGTATCATTCACATCGCCAGCAGAATGATGTTTATTAATTTTTAAGTTTATAAAATAAGTGGCATTAATAAACTATTATTAAATAGTATTTGAGAATCCAGTACCTCCTAAGGGGGTCATATCGAAATGCAGTAGTCCTCTGCCACTTGCAACTGTTGTGGCCTAGTGGAGGGGGCGGGGGTCCTAATATTTACCGCTGTGTTCCCCTCTTCCGTGTTTGGGTTGCTTTCTCCTGAGCATCAGCAGAGAGAATCTCTTGTCCTACTGTTGCTGTTCAGTCGCTCGGTTGTGTCTGACTCTGCGACCCCATGGACTATTGCACACCATGCCTCCCTGTCCATCACCAACTCCTGGAGTTTGCTCAAACTCATGTCCACTGAGTCGGTGATGCCACTCAACCATCTCATCCTCTGTCATCCCCTTCTCCTCCTGCCCTCAGTCTTTCCCAGCATCAGGGTCTTTTCCAGTGAATTGGCACTTCACATCAGGCGGTCAAAGTATTGGAGCTTCAGCTTTAGCATCAGACCTTCCAGGTGGTCCAAGTATTGAAGCCTCAGCATCAGTCCTTCCAGTGAATATTCCTTTAGGATTGACCAGTTTGATCCCCTGGCTGTCCATGGGACTCTCAGGTGTCTTCTCTAGCACCACAGTTTGAAAGAATCAGTTCTTTGGTGCTCAGCCTTCTTTATGGTCCAACTCTCACATCCATACATGACTACTAGAAAAACTTTAGTTTTGACTAATATATGGACCTTTGCCAGTAAAGTAATGTCTCTGCTTTCTTTTTTTTTTTTTAATTTCAATTTATTTATTTTAATTGGAGGCTACTTTACAATATTGTATTGGTTTTGCCATACATCAACATGAATCCGCCACGGGTGTACACATGTTCCCCATCCTGAACCCCCTGCCCACCTCCTTCCCTGTACCATCCCTCTGGGTTGTCCCAGTGCACTAGCCCCAAGCATCCTGTATCCTGCATCGAACTTAGACTGGTGATTCGTTTCTTATATGATATTATATATGTTTCAATGCCACTCTCCCAAATCATCCCACCCTCGCCCTCTCCCACAGAGTCCAAATGACCATTCTATACATCTGTGTCTCTTTTGCTGTCTCGCATACAGGGTTATCGTTACCATCTTTCTAAATTCCATATATATGCATTAGTATACTGTATTAGTGTTTTTCTTTCTGGCTTACTTCACTCTGTATAATAGGCTCTAGTTTCATCCACCTCATTAGAACTGATTCAAATGTATTCTTAATGGCTGAGTAATACTCCATTGTGTATATGTACCACAGCTTTCTTATCCATTCATCTGCTGATGGACATCTAGGTTGCTTCCATGTCCTGGCTATTATAAACAGTGCTGTAATGAACACTGGGGTACACGTGTCTCTTTCAGTTCTGGTTTCCTTGGTGTGTATGCCCAGCAGTGGGATTGCTGGGTCATAAGGCAGTTCTATTTCCAGTTTTTTAAGGAATCTCCACACTGTTCTCCATAGTGGCTGTACTAGTTTGCATTCCCACCAGCAGTGTAAGAGGGTTCACTTTTCTCCACACCCTCTCCAGCATTTATTGCTTGTAGACTTTTGGATCGCAGCCATTCTGACTGGCATGAAATGGTACCTCATCTGCTTTCTAATATGGTGTCTAGGTTGGTCATAGCTTTTCTTTCAAGAAGCAGGTATCTTTTAATTTTATGCCTACAGTCAACATCTGCAGTGATTTTGGAGAAAATAAAGTCTGTCACCATTTCCATTTTTTCCCTATCTATTTGCCATGAAGTGATGGGACCAGATACCATGATCTTAGTTTTTTGAATGTTGAGTTTTAAGTCAGCTTTTTCTCTCTGCTCGTTCACTTTCATCAAGAGGCTCTTTAGTTCCTCTTCATTTTCTGCCATTAGGGTGGTGTCATCTGCATATCTGAAGGTTATTGATATTTCTCCTAGCAATCTTGATTCCAACTTGTGATTCATCCATCCTGGCATTTTGCATGATGTACTCTGCATAGGAGTTAAATAAGCAAGGTGATAATGTACAGCCTTGACATACTCCTTTCCTAATTTGGATCCAGTCCATTGTTCCATGTCTAGTTGTAACTGTTGCTTCTTGACCTGCCTACAGGTTTCTCAGGAGGCAGGTAAGGTGGTCTGGCATACCCATCTGTTTAAGAACTTTCCACAGTTTGTTGTGATCCACACAGTCAAAGGGATTAGTGTAGTCAGTAGAGCAGAGGTAGATGTTTTTCTGGAATTCTGTCATTTTTCTATGATCCAGTGGATGTTGGCAATTTCATCTGTGGTTCCTCTGCCTTTTTTAAACCCAGTTTGTACATCCGGAAGTTCTCGGTTCATGTACTGTTAAAGCCTAGCTTGAAGGACTTTGAGCATTACCTTCCTAGAGTGTGAAATGAGTGCATCTATACAGTAGTTTGAGCATTCTTTGGCATTGCCCTTCTTTGGAATTGGAATGAAAATTGACCTTTTCCAGTCCTGTGGCCACTGCTGAGTGTCCCAAATTTGCTGGCATATTGAGTACAGTACTTTAACAGCATCATCTTTTAGGATATGAAATGGCTCAGCTAGAATTCCATCACCTCCACTAGCTTTGTTTGTAGTAATGCTTCCTAAGGCCCACTTGACTTCACATTCCAGGATGTCTGGCTCTAAGTGGGTGACCACACATCATGGTTATCCGGGTCATGAAGACCTTTTTCGTATAGTTCTGTGTATTCTTGCCACCTCTTCTTACTTAATCTCTTCTGCTTCTGTTAGATCCTTACCATTGCCATCCTTTATTGTGCCCATCTTTGCATGAAAAGTTCCCTTTCCCAATTTGGAATCAGTCCATTGTTCCATGTACTACTGTTACGAGAGTTAAAGAGTTCATGATTTTAACTCTCCTCCCATTCTCTCAATATTGTAGCTCACTATTTTAGTTACGTTAGTAGTCAATGTTTGCGTTACAGTTTTTACATAAATTATTGTTATTCACATGGATCCAAGTAGTATACCATGTGCTTAGTCTCTCAGTCTTGTCCGACTCTGTGACCCCATGGAGTGTAGCCTGCCAGGCTCCCCTGTCAATGGAATTTCCCAGTCAAGAATACTGGAGTGGGTCGCCAATTTCCTTCTCCAAGGGATCTTCCCCGCCAGGGATCAGACTCACATCTCCTGTGTCTCCTGCACTGCAGATGGATTCTTTGCTCACTGAGCCATTGGGGAAGCCAGTATATCATACTTACATTCTTTCTTTTCTTAAGTAACTTTTTGTTTTTCTTCCAGTTAACTATAAAATCATCTCTCTTTTTTTTCTTTTATCTTGCATATTAGTTCTCTAAGTTCCTGTAACCTTCAAATGTGCCTGTTCAGTGTTAAAGCCCCTCTGTCACTGGCCAACCCTGTCAGATACTCTAAGTTCCATTTGTAGACTGAAGATACAACTCTTGGACAGGTAATCTTCCAGCTCCAACCTGGACTGGCAATTCTCTGTCTAGTTCACAGGTGTCTTTCTTAGGGCTCCTCTTCTGACTCTCTACAGTCAGAACCTTTGTTTTGGAAACCAAATTAATCCTTTTTATTGGTTTATTCCTTTACTTGGGCTTCCCTGATGGCTCAGATGATAAAGAACCTGCCTGCAATGTGGGAGACCCGGGTTTGATCCCTGGGTTGGGAAGATTCCCTGGAGCAGAAAATGGCCACCCTCTCCAGTATTCTTGCCTGGAGAATCCCCATGGACAGAGGAGCCTGGAGGACTACAGTTCATGGGCTTGCAAAGAGGCAGACACAACTGAACAACTAACACTTCACACTTCAACACTTCCTTTATTGAAACACATTCTCCAGCAGCTTCCTAAGAAAGGATTCATCATGGAAAGTAAGCCTTTTACATGTTCAGGAATGTCTCTATTCTGTCTTCCACCTTCACATTTAACAGAATTCTATAAAGCCATTTCCCTCCTTTTTTTCTTTTTTAAAACATTACGCCGTTGTCTTGTAGCTCTTCTAGTGCTGCTAAGAAGCATATTGTCATTCTTATTCCTAATACTTTATTCCTTATTCCTTAAAAACTACAATATATATAACCTAGGTTTTTTTCACTCTGGAGAAAGTGATGTATCACAGTGGTGTATCTTAAGAGAGTTTTTTAAAAATTAATCATGCTGTATTTTGATCCACTCTTATCATATGAGAAATTTCTTTGTACTATGGGATACTTTTTCCTGTTTCATTCTCTGTGTTCTGTTTCTAAAACTCGTATTAGAAATGTTCGATCTCTCAGGTTGATTATCTGGTATTTTTTCTGTTTTTATTTGTCTTTTTTTTTTTCCTGCTTTCTTACTATTTTCTCACTTTATCTTTCAACTTTTCTATTAGATGTTTTTGTTATAGTTTTAATTTCCAAGAGTTCTCTCTTATATTCTTATTGTTCAGTTCTCTAGCATCCTCTTGTTTTATGTGTGTGTGTGTGTGTATATGTGCTCAATCATGCCCAACCCTTTGTGGCGCCCTGGACTGTAGCACTCCAGGCTCCTCTGTTCATGGAATTTTCCAGGCAAAAATACTGGAGTGGGTTGTCATTTCCTTCTCTAGGGGATCTTCCTGACCCAGGGATCAGACAAACCCACGTCTCTTGCGCCTCCTACATTGGCAAGTTCTTTGCCCTGGGAAGCCCTTTATGGATGTACTAAATCTTCTTTCTCTAAAGGAATTTATTGTTTTTTTTAAGGTTTATTTTTCCTTCATGTGATGCCTCTGTTTCCTCCAAGTTCCTCTGTTTCTTTTTGTTTGGTCTACCTTTCCTGTTTTAGACTTCCCCCCAAGTATCTGGTAGTCGTTAGCCAAATGGTCATGCTTTAAAGGTGAGGAACTGAAAAACCAGATCACAGACTCTTTGTGGCTTGTTGATGGTATACCTCACAGTAATCAGCCTTCCTTTCTTTAGGGGATTCCCAAATGTCAGTACCCTGAACTCTTATTTAGGACCATTTATTTAATCCAGAGAGAAACTCCCCAGCTTGCTCTTGGGGGCTGTGGGGGATGTGTCTGTAGGTCACAGCACACTGGTTACTGGTGTCCAGGGAGCAGGGTGGGGCCCACCATTGACCATGCTGGCTTTCACTTAATCTCCGTGTTTTCAAGCTCTGATCCTCACTCACGTCTTCTTTTGCACCTGGCATCTCAGAGTCCTGCAGCTTTCTAGTTTCTCCAGGGAACACACGGGCAGGTGACTGCCTCTAGAAGGACTCAGAAATTAGGGGAATTAGAGAGAAATCTGTGAAAAGACTTCGATGCAGTGCTGTCTTCCCTCCTGCCTGAAGCCTGCTGTTTCTGATCTACGTGCCTTCCTGGGACTCGTGTGTGGCTGAGCTGCCCTTGCATCCGAATCCTCCTTTGCAGATAGTTTGTCTGCCGTTTTCTTCATTTGCAGCATTTGCCAATCTTCCATTTTGTGTCTTCCAGAAATTTACTGCCATCACTTATTCCTCCTCCTCTCTCGTCTGATGTTCCCTTTGTTCCTCTGAGTTTATGCTTTAAAAAAAAATTATTTCCTGTTATTTTAGTGTGATTTTTGGAAGGAAAGGAAAGAAACACATATTTCAATTCTCTGTGTTTAACCAGAAATCCTGCACCAATTCCATCTATCATCATTCTTATGAAAGGATTATATCAGCCCTTATATCTCCTAAATTTATTATGCAAGGAGCCAGAAGTACTTTGCTGAAATCCTATGTTCCCCATATGGATGCAGACTAGGTGGAGAGTGACTTGCATACATACTCTTTGTGGATGACTACAGAATATTTATTAAAGACTGGATGACTCTTTAAAATATAACTGTTACAGGGAAAATTACACGCAGTTACAGCAGACTGTCCGTCAGAGCCAATGGTGCACAAAGATTACAGCATTTAATATGATAATCGTAATCAATGAGAGAGATCGAAAACTCAGTAGTTCTGTCTCTTTGGAAAGCAAGTTACACAATGGAAAGCTCTGGAGTAATAACACCACAAGATAGAAAGCATTTACTCCATTCACAAGATACAGTACTCTGGCCATTTAGACACTAATGCCAGGTCGGGGTGAGAGGGAGCTATATGAATCCACTTTAATTCCTCCATCACATGTCAAGTAGAATCTAGATAAGAGCAAATTTGCGGTGCAAAATCATAGAAAGGAGAAGGCTTGATGTCTCCTTGCTTCATCCCAAGTAAAGAAATAAGCCAGCTGGGGTGATACAATGCAGGAAATGACTGTGTCAAAAAAGATGAATTAGCTGTATCGCTCAGCATCCAGGTGACAAATGGACTGTGTGTGTCTTCTGGGTTAGGAATGGCGCCCATTGGCCTGAGAGCAACACAGTCATACCCAGGGGTCGGCATACTTTCTCTGCAGAGGGCCACACAGGAAACATTGTAGGTCTTGCAGCCCAGATAATGATCTATGTCACTTTTAAATATATTTCATTATTAAAGGAGGATATGGTCTGGAGGTGAAGGCAGGCATCAGATGAATCGTCAGTGTGATGATGTTAAGAAAGCAATAATACAGAATTCCCCCCCACAAAAAAAAAATTTTAAGTGAAGCAACTTGTATTTGAAGGTCAGTGAGACCTCGTTGAAGAATTGGCATTCAAGCTGAGACCTAAAGGTGAGCTAGATGAAGAAAACCTGATAAGATTTCCAGGCAGAGGGAATGGCCTTTGCCACGGCAGGAAGGCAAGGTGGGGAGGCTGGCAGGGATACCACAGCAGTGGCCAGGAACTGGGTCAGCCGGGGCTCGGGCATCCAGCACCCAAGTGTCTTGCTCCCGTGAGGCTGTAAAAACAGTGAGTTTCTGTTCTGCCTCCCCTCACTTAATGGAAAGTAGTCTAGGGACCAGGCAGGTGGTGTGAGCGAAGTTGGCCCAGGATGAAGCTTCACCACGGGTAATCTCCATGTAACTAATGGAGCTCATCTTCTCTCTCCACAGGAGTTTTTCGAGAACCCAGCTTTCCGTCCGGACGGTTTGAAACTCTACCCCACCCTGGTGATTCGTGGGACAGGGCTCTATGAGCTGTGGAAGTCAGGAAGATACAAGAGTTACTCCCCCAGCGACCTGATCGAATTGGTGGCCCGGATCCTGGCCCTCGTGCCCCCGTGGACTCGAGTGTACCGCGTGCAGAGGTAGTGTGTTACCTTTCATGCCAGCAGTCATTAGTGACGACAAGTCTGTCTATCCACAGTTTCTCATGAGAACAGTGTCATTGAAAATTGATGGGTTTGAATCTTTTTTCATTACAAATGGGACACCAGGAATGCTCTCTGTATACCGAGGGTCTGGGAACAAATGGGACATCAGGAATGCCCTCTGTATGTAGAGGGGTTGGGGATGCGACAGGTGTCCAAGCTGCTTTGCTAGTGCCACGTGTGTCCATGTGTTCACTCCTCCACTCATTCATGAGCCAGGAGATGGACGGAGGGTGATGGCCAGCAGTGTGGTGTTGGGCTGCAGGAGCCTGTGATCTCAGTCAGCGTTTCCTCTTCTGGATCTGCTCCCACCCAGATCCTGTACTGACTGTGAGAGGACACACTATGGCCATGTGTGTTTTATCCCTGTTCTAGAGCCTCTGAAAGAATAGCAACAGGCATTCTTCACTGATGTTAACGTAAGTATGAGGAAAGACTGACCTATTCCTGTTGGCATGAAGGAAATCATCTGTACTGTTTTTTCTAGGAGAGAGAATCTGAGATCTCGTTTACAATCATGGTGTTTTTTTTTTTTTTTTTTCTTGTCTGTGTTGTGAGGCATGCGGGATCTTAGTTCCCTGATCAGGGATCAGAACCATGCCCCCTGCAGTGGAAGTTTAGTTCAGTTCAATCACTCAGTCGTGTCCGACTCTTTGCAACCCTGTGGACTGCAGCACGCCAGGCCTCCCTACCCATAACTGACTCCTAGAGCTTGTTCAAACTCATGTCCATCGAGTTGGTGATGCCATCCAACCATCTCATTCTCTGTTGTCCCCTTTTCCTCCCACCTTCAATCTTTCCCAGGCTCAGGGTCTTTTCCTATAAGTCAGTTCTTCGCATTAGGTGGCCAAAGTATTGGAGTTTCAGCTTCAACATCAGTCTTTCCAATGAATATTCAGGACTGATTTTCTTTAGGATTGACTGGTTTGATCTCCTTGCAGTCCAAGGGATTCTCAAGAGTCTTCTCCAATACCACAGTTCAAAAGCATCTAATTCTTCGGCGCTCAGCTTTCTTTATAGTCCAACTCTCACATCTATACATGACCACTGGAAAAACCATAGCCTTGACTGGACGGACTTTTGTTGGCAAAGTAGTGTCTCTGCTTTTTAATATGCTGTCTAGGTGGGTCATAGCTTTTCTTCCAAGGAGCAAGTGTCTTTTAATTTCATGGCTGCAGTCACCATCTGCAATGATTTTGGAGCTCAAAATATAAAGCCTGTCACTCTTTGCATTGTTTCCCCATCTATTTGCCATGAAGTGATGGGACCAGATACCATGATCTTAGTTTTCTGAATGTTGAGTTTTAAGCCAGCTTTTTCACTCTCCTCTTTTACTTTCATCAAGAGGCTCTTTAGTTCTTCTTCGCTTTTTGCCATTAGGGTGGTGTCATCTGCATATCTGAGGTTATTGATATTTCTCCCGGCAATCTTGATTCCAGCTTGTGCTTCATCCAGCCTGGCATTTCGCATGATGTACTCTGCATATAAGTTAAATAAGCAGGGTGACAATATACAGCCTTGACATACTCCTTTTCCTATTTGGAACCAGTCTGTTGTTCCATGTCTAGTTCTAACTGTTGCTTCCTGACCTGCATACAGATTTCTCAAGAGGCAGGTAAGGTGGTCTGGTATTCCCATCTCTTTTAAGAATTTTCCACACTTTGTTGTGATCCACACAGTCAAATCTTTAACATAGTTAATGAAGCATGAGTAGATGTTTTTCTGGAACTCTCTTGCTTTTTTGATGATCCAGCAGGTGTTGGCAATTTGATCTCTGGTTCCTCTGCCTTTTCTAAATCCAGCTTGAACATCTGGAAGTTCACAGTTCACGTACTGTTGAAGCCTGGCTTGGAGAATTTTGAGCATTACTTTACTAGTGTGTGAGATGAGTGCAATTGTGCAATAATTTGAACATTCTCTAGCATTGCCTTTCTTCGGGATTGGAATGAAAACTGACCTTTTCCAGTCCTGTGGCCACTGCTGAGTTTTCCAAAGTTGCTGGCATATTGAGTGCATCACTTTCATAGAATCATCTTTTAGGATTTGAAATAGCTCAACTGGAATTCCATCACCTCCACTAGCTTTGTTCATAGTGATGCTTCCTAAGGCCCACTTAACTTCACTTTATAGGATGTCTGGCTCTAGGTGAGTGATCACACCATTGTGCTTATCTGGGTCATGATCTTTTTTGTATATTTCTTCTGTGTATGCTTCTTTATATCTTCTGCTTCTCTTAGGTCCATACCATTTCTGTCCTTTATTGAGCCCATCTTTGCATGAGATGTTCCCTTGGTAGCTCTAATTTTCTTAAAGAGATCTCTAGTCTTTCCCCATTCTATTGTTTTCTTCTATTTCTTTGCATTGATCGCGGAGGAAGACTTTCTTATCTCTCCTTGCTACTCTTTGGAACTCTGCATTCAAATGGATATATCTTTCCTTTTCTCCTTTGCCTTCCGCTTCTCTTCTTTACTCAGCTACGTGTAACGCCTCCTCAGACAACCAGTTTGCCTTTTTGCATTTCTTTTTCTTGGGAATAGTCTTGATCACTGCCTCCAGTACAGTGTCACAAACCTCTGTCCATAGTTTTTCAGGCACTCTGTCAGATCTAATCCCTTAAATCTGTTTGTTACTTCCACTGTATAATCATAAGGGATTTGATTTAAGGTCATACCTGAATGGTCCAGTGGTTTTCTCTATGTTCTTCAATTTAAGTCTGAATTTGGCAATAAGGAGTTCATGATCTAAGACACAGTCATCTCGTAGTCTTGTTTTGCTGATTGTATAGAGCTTCTCCATCTTTGGCTGCAATGAATATAATCAGTCTGATTTTGGTATTGACCATCCAGTGATGTCCATTTGTCTTCTCCAAGAGTCTTCTGTCCAAGAGTCTTGATGTCCAAGAGTCTTCTGTTGTGTTGTTGGAAGAGAATATTTGCTATGACCAGTGTGTTCTCTTGGCAAAACTCAGTATTTGTCCTGCTTCATTTTGTACTCCAAGGCCTAATTTGCCTGTTACTCCAGGTATCTCTTGACTTCCTACTTTTGCATTCCAGTCCCCTGTAATGAAAAGGACATCTTTTTTGGGGTGTTAGTTCTAGAAGGTTTTGTAGGTCTTCATAGAACTGTCCAACTTTAGCTTCTTCAGCATTACGGGTTGGAGCATAGACTTGGATTACTGTGATCTTGAATGGTTTGCCTTGGAAACAAACAGATCATTCTGTCATTTTTGAGATTGCATCCAAGTACTGCATTTTGGACTCTTGTTGACTATGAGGGCTATTCCATTTCTTCTAAGGGATTCTTGCCCACAGTAGTAGATATAATGGTCATCTGAGTTAAATCCACCCATTCTAGTCCATTTTAGTTCGCTGATTCCTAAAGTGTTGATGTTTACCCTTGCCATCTCCTGTTTGACCACTTCCAATTTACCTTGATTCATGGACCTAACGTTCCAGGTTCCTATGCAATATTGTTCTTTGCAGCATTGGATTTTACTTCCATCACCAGTCACATCCACAACTGGGTGTTGTTTTTGCTTTGGCTCCATCTCTTATTTCTTTCTGGAGTTATTTCTCCTTTCTTCTCCAGTAGTGTATTAGGCACCTACTGACCTGGGGAGTTTATCTTTCAGTGTCCTATCTTTTTGCCTTTTCATGCTGTTCACGGGGTTCTTAAGGCAAGAATACTGAAGTGGTTTGCCATTCCTTTCTCCAGTGGACCATGTTTTGTCAGAACTCTCCACCATGACCCGCCCGTCTTGGGTGGCCCTAGTTTCATTGTGTTAGACAAGGCTGTGGTCCATGTGATCAGTTTGGTTAGTTTTCTGTGATTGTGGTTTTCAGTCTGTCTGCCCTCTGATGGATAAGGATAAGAGGCTTATGGAACCTTCCTGATGGGAGAGACTGACTGAGGGGGAAACTGGATCTTGTTCTGATGGCCATGCTCAGTAAATCTTTAATCCAATTTTCTGTTGATGGGCGGGGCTGTGTTCCCTTCCTGTTGCTTAACCTGAGACCAAACTATGGTGGAGGTAATGAAGATAATGACGACCTCCTTCAAAAGGTCCCCTGGAGGCACTGCCACACTCAGTGCCCCTGATCCCGCAGCAGGTCACCGCTGACCCACACCTCTGCCAGAGACTCCTGGACACTCAGAGGCAAGTCTGGTCAGTCTCTTGTGGTCACTGCTCCTTTCTTCTGGGTCCTGGTATGCACAAGGTTCTGTTTGTGCCCTCCAAGAGTCTGTTTGCCCGGTCCTGTGCAAGTTCTGGCGGCTCTGTGGTGGGGTTAATGGCGACCTCCTCCAAGAGGGCTTATGCCACAGCCAGGTCTGCTGCACCCAGCCTCCCTGCCCCTGCGGCAGGCCACTGCTGACCCGCACCTCCCCAGGAGACACCCAGACACTCACAGGCAGGTCTGGCTCAGTCTCTGTGGGGCCTCCTGGTGCACACAAGGTTTTGTTTGAGCCCTTGGAGCATCTCTGATGTGTATGGGGTTTGTTTCTAAATGCAGTTTCGCCCCTGCTGCCGTCTTGCTGGGGCTTCTCCTTTGCCCTTGGACGTGTGGTATTATCTCTTTTTGGTGGGATCCAACATTGTCCTGTCAACGGTTGTTCAGCAGCGAGTTGTAATTTTGGAGTTTTTGAAGAAGATGAGCACACGTCCTTCTACTCCGCCATCCTGTAGATATACTGTAGTGGAAGAGTGGAGCCCTAACCACTGGACACTCAGGGAATTCCACCCCCGCCTTTTTTTTTCTAACTAGAAACATAACACTGAAGATAAAATTTAAAAGCCATAAAGTTACCTATTTACTACAATCCTAACAAAGCCATTCCTGCATTTCCTGGTTGTTAAGGCACATTTCTACCACCCTGCTCAAAACCACCCAGATTCTAATATTACCAGTAAAAGGCCAAATGGGATTAACAAATGGATGTCCCGTCAGCTATCCTGTGACGAGTACTCTGCTGAGCGCAAAGACTGTGCTACTCATAACATACAGCAGAACTGTCAACTATGGGAAAATCATCAAGGATGTAAAATAATGGATTTGCTTAAAGGTCAAAGGGTGTTTGGGCTTCCTAGGTGACTTGGTGGTAAAGAATCCACCTGCCAATGCAGGAGACACAGGTTTGATCCCTGGTTCAAGAAGATCCTCTGAAGTAGGAAATGGCAGCCTACTCCAGTATCCTTGCCTGGAGAATCCCATGGGCAGAGGAGTCTGATGGGCTACAGTCCATGGGGTCGCAAGAGTCAGACACGACTGAGCAACTAAACAAGAACAACATCAAAGAATGTTTACACATTTCTGCCACAACATATTGATTTCTTAAATTTTTCTAATTGTTGGCCCACCATAAGGACCAAGATTGCTTAATGATTTTTTTTTTTTTTTTTTTTTTTTAAGTACAGTTAAAAATACAAAGGAGAAGGACTTCCTTGCTTGTCCAGTCTTTAAGACCCTGTGCTCCCAGTGCCAGTCTCCATGCTCTATGCTCCTAAGTTCGATTCCTGGTTAGGGAACTTGGATCCTGCCTGCTGTATGATGTAACCATAAATAAATAAATACACAACAGTTTCTTTTTTAAAAAATTACTAAGGAGATAGTGATGAGAAAATTCAGTTATCACAATTATTTGCATTCTCCTCCTTCTCTTTCACCTTTCTGGAACAATTCAGCCTAAGAGACATTAGGAGGTACTGAGCCGTGCAGGCGTCTGCGTGGAGATCTAGGGAGCAGTGGGACCCAGAGCACGGGGAAGAGGGTGTTCTTGTGGAGGAGTCGGTTGCGGGGTTCAGGCTGGAGCAGCCCAGATGTGAGGGGGGACATTCTTGCTGATGCCTGCCCTTGGCACCATTTGTCAGCAGGGCGAGGAGAGTGTGTCCAGGGGATCCAGAGATGAGGACAGAAAGAAAGGTCAGTAGCATGCAGGAGGTGGATCTAGTAGGTAGACAATATTAAGGGTAATGGAGCTGGGTTTTTGTTATCTGAAAAGGGAATTTGTCATTGTTGTGCAGTTGCTAAGTGATGCCCGACTCTTTGTGACCCCATGGACTGTAGCCCTCCAGGCTGCTCTGACCATGGGATTCTCCAGGCAAGCATACTGCCATTCTCTTCTGCAGGGGATCTTCCCAACCCAGGGATCAAGCCTGCTTTGGCAGGCAGGTTCTTTACCACTGAGCCATCAGGAAAGCCTGAAAATGAAACTACAAATATGAAAAAGGAAAAAATTAGAATATACCACATGGTGTTCTGGAATAGGGGATACTGGTGTGAACTTGTGGTTTTCAGCCTGTCTGGTAGATATAGAAATAATTGTAACAGATGATAACAAATACAGTATGTGTGTGTGGCCATGTCCTTTTCACAGTCTATTTAACAGGCATGGTTTTTGCAATTCTGGGCTGCTTGTTGGTGAGGTGGCTATTTGAAATGGCCTCTAAACATAGTACTGGAGTGTTGTATCGTGTTCCTGCATGCAAGAAGGCTATAACTGTGCCTTATGGAGAAAATACCTATGTCAGATTAGCTTCATTCAGACATGAGCTATTTGAGGCATGAGTTCAATGTTACTGAAGCATCTCTCCATCTATTGAGAGAGAGAGAGCACAAGACCGTAAATAGAAACACAAATTTTAAAAAAGTCATGTTTGATCAACTGATGGGAATGCTGGGACCAGAGGCTCACAGGAAGCTGGGATGGAGTCTAGGATTAGACAGTACTAAAGTGCCACTGTAGTCTCTGGATTTTGGTGGTTGTATTATGGTTACATAAAAGAATATCCTTGTAGACTGAAGCGACTTAGCAGCAGCAGCAGGAGGTACTTAAGAGTATTGAGGAGTATAGTTATTGGTACCACACTTGGGAATTTTTCTGTGACTTTGAGATTGTTTTTAAAAAAAATGTGATAGAAAACAAAGATGCAGTAAGTAGTGTTAACAGCAAAAGAAAAGTTTCCATTGCATTTAACTGACTGGGGCCACCGGAGAAAAACGAATACACTACTTCTCAGCAGTCAAGCGAGGGAACAAGTATCAGAGTAGACATTTCCCAGCCACGGTCACCAGTTTGCTTTTTTTGCCCTTTTTTTTTTTAATTAGCCAAGAGTAACAAGGCATAGCATGGGAAATCAGATGAAGAGTTTGCATCCTCCCCACTGTATTTATCTTTAAATTCCTTAGTGCTGTAACCAGTGAGTCTCAAGCAATGAAGACATTGCTAAAACATTAAAAGCTTAATTTTATAGGTTTTATGAAATATCACTGAGGGACACTATCCTGGCTTATCCTCAACTGAAAAAATAAGGGCTTTGAGAAAACAGGAGCAGCAAATATAATCTCTCCAGTAAAACTATAAAGGGGTCATGACAGAAAGAATTAAGAGTATGTATTTCAGACAATCAAAAGGGCATAGGAGGAGAAAGCCTTGATATTATGCATGACTAACATGAAGCTGATTAAAGAAACATCTATGTTCCCAGTTCTCCTGTCTCGACCCGATTACAGCTCTCTGCAAAATCGAACAGTAGAAGAGGCCCCTGCCCCCTTCCCGCCCCCAACTCTAATCCTAGAGGCCAGACTATCAGAGGTGTTTCTCTATCAGTACATCGCTCACAGGGTTTATGTGGAACACGTAGTACACGGGGGTGTAGCATTAAGCTTTTGAAGTGACACTCCTATTACTTTACCAATGTGTGAGTGAATTAAAACCTGATAGACTGCTGTGAAACAAGAAGTAAAATCTCTTTAAAAATGCCCACTTGGTAATGTCCTCAGTGAATCTCTGGACAGTTTCTATTTGAAGACAGTGATGATTCAGTGGCCAACAGTGAAGACCTTTGGTAGAGAGTCATCTCGAGTTTAGCTGTGTGGTCAGATTTTCATGCTTTGGGACTGATAATTTACTTTTTAATTTATTTTTGATTTGGAGGAAGGTTGCTTTACACTGTTGTGTCGGTTTCTGGCGTACAACAACACAAATCAACCATCAGTTCACTTCACTCGCTCAGTTGTGTCCAACTCTTTGCGACCCCATGAATCGCAGCACTCCAGGCCTCCCTGTTTCTTCACAGTCCAACTCTCACATCCATACATGACCACTGGAAAAACCATAGCCTTGACTAGATGGACCTTAGTCAGCAAAGTAATGTTTCTGCTTTTCAATATGCTATCTAGGTTGGTCATAACTTTTCTTCCTATACATATATCCCCTCTCTCCCTTGCTTCTCTCCCCCACAGAGAGCCAGGCTGGGCTCCCTGTCTTAAATAGCAACTTCCCTCTTAATTCTGAAGTTGATTATTTTCTAGTATTTTTAATATAAAGATAAAATCTTTGTCATTTTATTTTTACATTTTTGTGTTTTTAATATAGCTATGATGTTGTTTTTCACATTTCCATTAGAACTGTGGACTTCCCTGTAGCTCAAACAGTAAAGAATCTGCCTGCAATGCAGGAGACCAGGGTTTGATCCCTGGGCCTGGAAGATCCTCTGGAGAAGGGAACAGCAATCGTCTCCAGTTTTCTTGCCTGGAGAATCCCATGGTGGGCTACAGTCCATGGGGTTGCAAAGAGTTGGACACGACTAAGTGACTAACACAGATATATTGTGGAATTCATTCAAGTTTACAATATCTTGCTACTTGTTTTTTAACTATTTTATTTACGTATTTTCTTTGTATATACTGCATAATATGATTCAAGTTTATTTTATATTGACTTGCTTTTGGGTATCAATAATCACTGAAATTCTTGACTAGGCTTTTGTGGTACTCGGGTGTAGGGTGTAATGTGGCACCACTGTTAATTGATCCCACTACATTTCTTTTTGATTATGTGATTTTTATGCTTCTTCCCAACAAAGTTTGTAGAATAGTTTAATTATCAGAACTTATATTTTCTTCTCAATTTTCAGCCATGTCTTTAATTTTTCTTGCAATATAACTATATTTACATCAACAGAATGATATTTCATTTATAAAGGTACTGTAAAATCACTTTCAATATATGTGGTATTAACAGGCTTACATTATTTTTCTAAAACTTTCTTTGTATAATTGGGATACAGTACATTTTGTTATTGTTGTTCAGCTGCCAAGTCATATCCACTCTTTGCGACCCCATGGAATGCAGTGCACCGGGCTTGCCAGTCCTTCACTATCTCCCATATTTGCTCAGACTCAGTCCATTGAGTCCATGATGCTATCTAACCATCTCCTCCTCTGCCACCCTCTTCTTTTGCCGTCAGTCTTTCCTAGCATCAGGGTCTTTTCCAAATATGCCACCCTTCGCATCAGGTGGCCAAAGTATTGCAGCTTCAGCATCAGTCCTTCCAATGAATGTTGGGGTTGATTTCCTTTAGGATTGACTAGTTTGATCTCTTTGCTGTCCAAGGGACTTTCAAGAGTCTTGTCCAGCACCCCAGTTCAAAAGCATCAATTCTTTGGCACTCAGCCTTCTTTACGATCAACTCTGACATCTGTACATGACTCCTGGAAAATCCATAGCTTTGACTATACAGACTTTTGTCAGCAAAGTGATGTCTCTGCTTTTTAATATTCTGTACCTTTGCCATCCCTTTTCTTCCAAGGAGCAAGTCCTTGAATTGCATGCCTGCAGTCACCGTCCACAGTGATTTTGGAGCCCAAGAAAAGAAAATCTCTCATTGCTTCTGCTTTTTCCCCATCTGTTTGCCATGAAGTGATGGAACCAGATGCCATGATCTTAGTTTTTTGAATGTTGAGTTTTAAGCCAGCTTTTCCATTCTTTTCACCCTCATCAAGAGGCTCTTTCGTTTCTCTTCACTTTCTGCCATTAGAGTGGTATCATCTGCATATCTGAGGTTACCACCAGAGTAAATCTTCTTAGCAGGTGGCAGGTTTCCTACTATTGCTACCACTTCTAGTATTTGATGCTTCTCTTTATACTATCATCATCACTTCACAGTGTCTTGTGTGATAGTACAATGAGTTCTCTCAATTTAACAGACAGTAGGTCTGTACGGTACATTTTATACACTGGCAAATAATGCTTTTTGAATTCTATTTCTTGTCAATGATTTGAAAAATAATCTTCATAGTTATCATTTTTAATGGCAGCCTGGTAATCTAGCATTTTAATTTGTCTCATTCAGCAAATTGTTCCCTAATGTTAGACATTTAGGTTGCTTCTTGGTTTCTTCATCTCTCTTTTTTTTTATTATTATTATCTTGGCCTCCACTCCATGAAAATTCATGTGCATAGAACTTTTTACTTCTGTTGAAGTACCTGTTAGAGTAGTAGAACCCAGGAAAAGGATTACTTGTAAAAAAAAAAAAAAGGACCTAAGCATTGTTGTTACTATTCCTATTAACATACTTTCTGGAACAAGGAGCGTATAAATAAATGAGTGTTCCTTTTTGGCTATGTATATTGATATGGTTTTCCAAAGGAATTATGTCAGATTAGAGTAAATATGCGGTTTCTGGTTTTATCACAACCTCTAAAGAATTAAATGGTTGTATATTTTATTTTATTTACCTAGGGGTTTTAATTTGCATTTCCCTAGTTATTAGGATTAACATTTCTCCCATGAAGCTGATTATTATTTGTGTCTTCTTACATCAGTTCAGTTCAGTCGCTCAGTTGTGTCCAACTCTTTGCGACCCCATGAATCACAGCACGCCATGACTCCCTGTTCATCACCATCTCCCAGAGTTCACTCAGACTCACGTCCATCGAGTCCGTGATGACATCCAGCCATCTCATCCTCAGTCGTCCCCTTCTCCTCCTGCCCCCAATCCCTCCCAGCATCAGAGTCTTTTCCAATGAGTCAACTCTTCGCATGAGGTGGCCAAAGTACTGGAGTTTCAGCTTCAACATTAGTCCTTCTAGTGAATACCCAGGACTGATTTCCTTTAGGATGGACTGGCTGGATCTCCTTGCAGTCCAAGGGACTCTCAAGAGTCTTCTCCAACACCACAGTTCAAAGGCATCAATTCTTCGGCACTCAGCTTTCTTTATAGTCCAATTCTCACATCTATACATGACCACTGGAAAGACCACAGCCTTGCCTAGACAGACCTTTGTTGACAAAGTAATGTCTCTGCTTTTTAATGCACTGTCTAGGTTGGTCATAATTTTCCTTCCAAGGAGTAAGCGTCTTTTAATTTCATGGCTGCAATTACCATCTGCAGTGATTTTGGAGCCTAAAAAAATAAAGTCTGACACTGTTTCCACTGTTTCCCCATCTATTTGCCATGAAGGGATGGGACTGGATGCCATGATCTTCGTTTTCTGAATGTTGAGCTTTAAGCCAACTTTTTCACTCTCCTCTTTCACTTTCATCAAGAGGCTCTTAAGTTCTTCTTCACTTTCTGCCCTAAGGGTGGTGTCATCTGCATGTCTGAGTTTATTGATATTAACACTTAACAATTTGGTAGCTGTGTTTTGGTAAAACAGCTTCATATCTCTGCATGAAAATGTTATACTCCATTTACTGCTGTTTTTAAAGTTATGCTCAGATATAGCTAGAATACGATATATCTAGACTTCCAGAAAGAAATTTTTATCAAGGACTCAGTGGTCAAATTTTGAAAGAGAAGTGCTAAGGGAAGTGTTAATGGGTGATTCAAGCATTACATGCAAATGTGTACAAGAGAAGGCTGAGTGTTTAGATGGTGTTAAGTGGCTGAGAAACCTTCTGATTTGGGGAAAGAATCACAGGGTTTTCACTCTGCAGTGTTTCTTCTAGCTTTGGTTTTAAACTCTTAAAATAGTTCTGAAAACGTAGAAAACTGATATGGTCCAGAAGTACAACTGAGCATCCTCACTCTGTTCATTTGGAAGCGGTTGGTTATATCTTGCTGTAAAGAAACCATTGGCAAAGGAAAAAGTCTCCTCCCAGGGTGTTTAATCCAGGGGATTTTATTAATTATAGTTTGTTTTTGTTTTAAATCATAGCAAAGGAAAATTGTGTGTCTTTGTGTTCTGTGCCTTTAGAAAATCTGGCTTATTCCTCTGTAGGTTCACTTCGTGTCAGTTTCTGCTAATTACAGACAATTTGCTTAGTGTTGACTTGTGAAGCTAAACTCATACATGGTGAAGAAGTTTCTAGGAATTATTTTCTGGACAGGTATCAGAAGAAACGAACAAAGGAAGGAAAGTGGGGAGGAAGATATTTCAAGTAAAAACAATGTTTTACACTTTAAAAAAAAAAAATTACAATTTCCTCACGCCACCTGCCCCTCCTTTTCTTTCTTAACTATTTTACACTTTAAATTTTATGACAGTTGAGTCAGTAACATCTAACTGGGTGTTTTTATGAAATAGCATCCCAATGAATCATTCTGTATTGCAGCATGGAAGACTGGAGGCAGTGATTAAATGTAAAATTCTCTCCAAACACATGATGGAGCCACATTAAACTGCCGCTGCCCACAGGCTATTTGACAGCTGTCTGCCTTGATGTGACTTTTAAATCAATGTGAAGCATTAGAATAGAATACCAATTTGCAGCCAAAAGATGTTTCTGAGGTGTGAGGAACTTCAGACCAAAAAAAGCTCTAGACATCACTTTGAAAGACTTTAGATGAGCAAATTGCAAATATTAGTACCTCTAAGCTTGACAGGTTACCTGTTGAAATAGAAAAGTGAATATTCCTGAATGGAGTATCTCTTCAAGCCAAGAAAGTGAAACTAGACTAGACTAGAAAAACCTAAAAATAAATGAAACCCCCACCTAGATGAATGTAGCAAAGTCAGAGGGTCTATAATCTTACCTGGACTTTGAACTCCTGAGAGTCTGGAGTAGTGTCTGTTTATATATTCCAGGTTGCTTTATATACTGTGTTGCACATAGAAGATGCTCAATGTATATAGAACTCTCTCTCTTCATTTTCAATGAAAGTAAATTTTTATCTCTGAAAGTGGAGATGGCCACATTTCTATTCTGTAATGAGGAAAAACTCCCTTCTGGGACACTCCAGGCATTTCACTGCCAAAGACCATTAAAGCCGTGTTGCATGTTGTAGTGACGGACATGAATGTAAGGACATTTATGAGCTGTCAGAATCCTTGTAAAGCCCTGCGTTACCAGGTTCGCTCTGACTTGTGCTGTGGGGTAGCTAGCCCCAGCTTCAAGGCATGTGCAGCCTTGTAGTCTCATGGATCTTTAACTTGGCTTAATGCTCTGTTCTCATTACCTTGAAATCATTAATGATTTTTTAAGAAGAGACCCTCTGTTCTCATTTTGCACTGCTGCTGCTGCTAGGTCCAGTCGTGTCCGCCTCTGTGCGACCCCATGGACGGCAGCCCACCAGGCTCCACCGTCCCTGGGATTCTCCAGGCAAGAACACTGGAGTGGGTTGCCATTTCCTTCTCCAGTGCAGGAAAGTGAAAAGTGAAAGTGAAGTCGCTCGGTCGTGTCTGACTCTTCACGACCCCATGGACTGCAGCCTACCAGGCTCCTCCATCCATGGGATTTTCCAGGCAAGAGTACTGGAGTGGGCTGCCATTGCCTTCTCAGGCCCCATAAATGATTAGCTAGCCCTGCTGGTAATTCTGTGTTTCCTTCTATCATATAGTTCTGCTTAATAACACTATATGATAAAACCTACTCCTCAGAAAATTTACTTGTATTGACCATTTTAGGATGTCTTTTAAAAGTACTGGTACATTATTAAAAATATTTTGTAGAGCCCCTCTTCCTTTGCCTTCACCTCCCCTTCCCACCATCGCCAGCGGAGGCAATGCCCCAGAGCTGTTGACAGCAGCATGCCTGACACTGGAAGAAATGGGCAGTGAGAGCAGCGAGTGCAGAGGTGGCAGATAGGGTAGTTGCGAGGTTGGTTACATTGAGCAAATGATTGTTGTTTGATTTAGCAAACACATAAGCATACTAAAAATAAGAGAGCCAGACTTCTTACTGAAGGGATTTACAAGCATTGAAAAATAGAAAGCTGAAAACAACACTGAGCCCTGGATTAGAATTGTAATTATCAGCACGATCTCACAGCTTTTTAAATTGATATATAGAAACAGATATATGTATTGTTGTTTTAGTTGCTAAGGTGTGTCCAACTCCTTGTGACGTCATGAACCTCAGTGCACCAGGCTTCCCTGTCCTTCACTGTCTCCCGGAGCTTGCTCAAACTAATGTCCATTGAGTTGGTGATGTCATCCAACCATCTCATCCACTGCTGCCCCCTTCTCCTGCCCTCAATCTTTCCCAGAATCAGGGTCTTTTCCAGTGAGTCAGCTGTTCACATCAGGTAGCCAAAGCACTGGAGCTTCATCATCAGTCCTTCCAGTGAACTCAATTCCATTGAATTCTAATCAACTTAATTCAGAGTTGATTTCCTTTAGCATTGACTATTTGATCTTGCAGTCCAAGGGACTCTCAAGAGTCTTCTCCAGCACCACAATTTGAAAGCATCAATTCTTTGGCACTCAGCCTTCTTTGTGGTCCAACTCTCACATCCATATGTGACTACTGGAAAAACCATAGCTTTGACTATATAGACCTTTGTCAGCAAAGTGATGTCTCTGTTTTTTAATATGCTGTCTAGGTTTGTCATACCTTTCCTTCCAAGAAGCAAGTGTCTTTTAATTTTATGGCTGCAGTCACCATCCACAGTGATTTTGGAGCCCAACAAAAGAAAATCTGTCACTGTTTCTTTTTCCCATTCTACTTGCCATGAAGTGATAGGACTGGATGCCATGATCTTAGTTTTCTCCGTGTTCAGCTTTAAGCCAGTTTTTTCACTCTTCTCTTTCACCTTCATCAAGAGGCTCGTTAGTTCCTGTTTGCCTTCTGCCATTAGGGTCTTGTCATATGCATATTTGAGGTTATTGATATTTCTCCTGGCAGTCTTGATTCCAGCTTGTGATTCATCTAGCCTGGCATTTTGCATGTTGTACTCTGCCTAGAAGTTAAATAAGCAGGGTGAAAGTATACAGCCTTCACATACTCCTTTCCCAGTTTGGAACCAGTCTGTTGTTTCATGTCCAGTTTTAACTATTGCTTCTTGACTTAAGTACAGGATTTTCAGGAGGCAGGTCAGGTGGTCTGGTACTCCTGTTGCTTTAAGAATTTTCCACAGTCTGTTGTGACCCACACAGTCAAAGGCTTTGGCATAGTCAGTAAAGCAGAAGTAGATGTTTTCCTGGAACTCTCTTGCTTTTTTGATGATCCAACAGATGTTGGCAATTTGATCTGTGATTCCTCTGCCTTTTCTAAACCCAGCTTGTACATCTGGAAGTTCTCGGTTCATGTACTGTTGAAGCCTGGCTTGGAGAATTTGAGCATTACTTTGCTAGCATGTGAGATGAGTGCAATTGTGCAGTAGTCTGAACACTCTTTGGCATTGCCTTTCTTTGGGATTGGAAGGAAAACTGACCTTTTCCGGTCCTATGGCCACTGCTGAGTTTTCCAAAGTTGCTGGCATATTGAGTGCAGCACTTTCACAGCATCACCTTTTAGGATTTGAAACCGCTCAGCTGGAATTCCATCACCTTCACTACCTTTGCTCAAAGTGATGCTTCCTAAGACCCAGCTGACTTCACACTCCAGGATGTCTGGTTATAGGTGAGTGAGCACACCATTGTGACTATCTGGGTCATTAAGATTTTTTTTGTATAGTTCTCCTGTGTATTCTTTTCACCTCTTCTTAATATCTTCTGCTTCTGTTAGGTCCATACTGTTTCTGTCCTTTATTATGTCCATCTTTGCATGAGATGTTGCCTTGATAGCTCCAATTTTCTTGAAGTCTTTCTCTAGCCTTTCCCATTCTGTTGTTTTCCTCTATTTCTTTGTATTGTTCCCTTAAGAAGGCTTTCTTAACTCTGCTAGCTATTCTCTGGAACTCTGCATTCAAGTGGATATGTATCTTTCTGTTTCTCGCTTGCCTTTCACTTCTCTTCTCAGCTATTTGTAAGGCCTCCTCAGACAACCACTTTGCCTTCTTGCATTTCTTTTTCTTCGGGGTGGTTTTGGTCACTGCCTCTGTACAGTGTTACAAACCTCTGTCCATAGTTCTTCAGGCACTCTGCCTATCAGATCTAATTGCTTGAATATATTTGTCACCTTCACTGTAAAATTATAAGGTATTTGATTTAGGTCTGACCTGAATGACTTAGTGGTTTTCCCTACTTTCTTCAATATAAACCTGAAGTTTGCAATAAGGAGCTCATGATCTGAGCCACAGTCAGCTCCAGGTTCTTGTTTTTGTTGACTGTATAGAGTTTCTCCATCTTCATCTGCAAAGAATACTGTCAGTCTAATTTTGGTATTGACCATCTAGTGATGTCCACGTGTTAGGTCATCTCTAAAAGCAATGATACCTCAGTAATAATGAGCACAGTGAGTGCCCAGATCTTGGTTTTAAATACCATGCTCCACTGAAAGGAAGCAGGACTGCCTGGGTAAATGGCCAGTTCTAGGGTTGGGGCAGCAAACATGTAAGAAAAGCCTAGAACATCTCGTTGCAGGAAGTAAGGAAATACTCAAAGAATGTTGCAGATATGTCAGAAGGACCCAGAAGCCAGCCTAAATGCATGCCTACTGGCCACATCTAATTTAAGCAACAAATTAATGTTGATATCAGACTACTGCAACTGGTCGAATAAAATAGGAATCTCTGAGTTTATAAATTAGAGAAGGGAGCATTCTTCCTTGAAATACAAGCTCAACTAACACAGAAGAGATGGTAGAAATAATCACCAGTGATGCCTGTTGCAGGGCAGGTGGTATAGGATTCGTCAGCAGATGCTAGACTGGTGGTCGGAGGGTCGGTGAGGAACAGGATACTGGCATGGTATTTGTACTTGTGTCAGCTCTCATACTGTAACAGGTATTCTTTAACAATCCACTTATTAACACATTTTTCACATTTTTGTGCTTTTTGTTGATTTTACTGTTTAAAATGTCCCAGACATCCCTGGCGGCTCAGACGGTAAAGCATCTGCCTACAATGCGGGAGACCTGGGTTCAATCCCTGGGTCGGGAAGATCTCCTGGAGAAGGAAATGGCAATCCACTTCAGAATTCTAGATTGGAAAATGCCATGGATGGAGGAGCCTGGTAGGGTACAGTCCATGGGGTCGCAAAGAGTTGGACACAACTGAGTGACTTCACTTTCTTTCTTTCTTTTTTTTCATGCATAGTGTTCCTAAGCACAAGAAGATTGTGATGTCTCTTACAAAGAAAATAAACGTGTTAGATAAGCTTCATTGCAGCATAAATCATAGTGCTGTTGGCCATATACAATGTTACTGAATGAATTCTGTGTTAAATAAAGTGTCTTTGAACAGAAACACAGAACAAAGTGATGTGTTGATCAGTGGAAGAAAATGAACTGAAAGCAGATAGGAACCTAACCCTCTGTTTTTCATAGGAGCAGTGCTTCCATATTTGCTCATTCAGTGTTCATGGCACATTATCAGACTTCACTGCAGTGAATAACAAGAGTCAAGTGAATCTCACATAATGGGTACTAACTGGTTGCCATTGAGATTATCAGATTAATTTCATATCACTATAACAGTGTTATACTTTGTTGTGAAGCTACATATATTTGTGAGTAATTTAATAGAATGTTGTTCAGTCGCTAGGTTGTGTCCAACTCTTTGCCACCTCATGGACTTCAGCACGCCAGGTTTCCCTGTCCTTTACTATCTCCTGGAGTTGGCACAAACTCATGTCCATTGAGTCGGTGATGCTACCCAACCATCTCATCCTGTCTCGCTCTTCTCTTCTTGCCTTCAATCTTTCCTAGAATCAGGGTCTTTTCCAATGGGTCAGTTCTTCCCATCAGGTGGCCAAAGTATTGGAGTTTCAGCTTCAGTCCTTCCAATGAATATTCAGGACTAATTTACTTTAGGATTGACTAGTTCAGGGTTAAAAGAGGCATTTGGGAGATTTTAACTTTGGTTTATGTAATATGAAATAGTAAAAGACTTAAAACAGTTTTTTATACATTCCTTCCTAAAATAAACTGTGTTTTCCTCCATCACCTAAAAGAATACCCTAATTATCTGTGTAACCAAATAGAATCATAAATTCTATTATGCTTATTGGGGATATGAGCACAAAAAAAGAAAAAAAAAAACCCTGCTTTTTCCTTCACTAGCCTTCTTTCAGTTTTTTCTGATTACTAATTTAAGGTGTACCTGGGGACTTCCCAGGTAGTCTGATTGCTAGGACTCTGCACCTCCAATGCAGGGGTCCTGGGTTCTGTCTCTGGTCAGGGAATTAGATCCCACATGCCACAGCTCAAGATCCCTTGTGCTGCAGCTAAGACCCAGTGCAGCCAAATAAATATGTAAACAAAAACAAATATTTAAGATATATCTAGTTTTCAGTTCAGTTCAGTCGCTCAGTCATATCTGACTCTTTGCGACCTCATGGACTGCAGCACGCCAGGCCTCCCTGTCCATCACCAACTCCCGGAGTTTACTCAAACTCATGTCCATGGAGTCAGTGATGCCATCCAACTATCTCATCCTCTGTCGTCCCCTTCTACTCCTGCCTTCAATCTTCTCAAGCATCAGGGTCTTTTCAAATGAGTCAGCTCTTTGCATCAGGTGGCCAGAGTATTGGAGTTTCAGCTTCAGCATCAGTCCTTCCAATGAACATCCAGGACTGATTTCCTTTAGGATGGACTGGTTGGAAGGAATTACAGTTCCAAAGAAAGAAAGTTTATTTTACTAAAAAGTATAAGTAAACCACAGATATTAACTAATCACTCTAAAGTATATTTTTTTATGTCACTTTGAACTCCCTGGTATGTCATTCCCTTAAAGAATTTTGGCTTATCATTGCTTTATAGTTGCTTCCAGAGTCTATTTATTATGTGTAGTTTTTAATGTAATTGATTAGCTTTTGATACTTTTGAAAGTGAAGGTGAAGTCGCTCAGTCGTGTCCGACTCTTTGCGACCCCGTGGACTGTAACCTACTAGGCTTCTCCGTCCATGGGATTCTCCAGGCAAGAATACTGGAGTGGATTGCCATTTCCTTCTCCAGGGGATCTTCCCGACCCAGGGATCGAACCCGGGTCTCCCGCATTGGAGGCAGATGCTTTAACCTCTGAGCCACCAGGAAAGTCCCTTGATACTTTTGAATGAGTGGGGAATATCTTATTAGAATCAAATGGTGAATTAGCTAATTATATTTACTTAACATTTGGAGGGATAAGTAAAAAGAGAAGGAAAACACTTCTAATCCACCAAGTATTAGACAAACTGGGGGCTTGTCTTTAAATAGGAGATGTGCTAAGCATATTCTTACTTCAGATTGTTTTTTTAGCTATTTTGTGTTAAGATATTGATTTTTCTCTAGAAGGGATGTTGAGGGCTACTAAAATGAAGCTCGCAATTTCAACTTTTGATCAAAATTTCCTTGGTGCCTGGCACTTATCACTATCTTAATGCCAGGAAATAAATTTTATCTACTTCATCTTTAAGCAAGTTCTTATTCCCTTCTAATGATGTTGTGCCCAGTCATGCAGTCGTGTCCAACTCTGCAACCCCATGGACCATAGCCATTCAGGCTCCTATGTCCACAGAATTTTCCAGGCAAGAATACTGGAGTGGGTTGCCATTGCTCCTCCAGGGGATCTTCCTGACCCAGGGATTGAACCCGAGTCTCCTGAGTCTCTTGCATTGGCAGGCGGATTCTTTACCACTAGCACCACCAGGGAAGAGTCACTTCTAATTTAGATTTTTAGGAAATGGGGGTTGGCGGGGGGGATATATTATTTGAGACCAGTTGTCATCTCGGCCAGGCTTTTAAGCTTCCTGGTTACTTGTCATTCAGCAACTCTATGGGAAAGTGTTTATAAGCTATAAATAAGTGCATTAATAATTTTTATTCTCTTTTAAACAAATTGGATTTTGTAAAAACAACAACAACAAGAATTGCACTTCCTGTTTAGTACAGGTGTCTCTTCAGCCAAAAATCATTATAATGGTTATTGGATATTTGTTTTGTATTTAGTAATCTTATAAAGTGATTTCATCAGGTATTTCTTAAGAAAACCTTGTGTGATTAGTGAAAATCATAATTTCATAGATGGAAAAACTGGGAGGTAGAAAAGCTGTGAATCTGCTTTCCAGTTAGAATATTCAGCCTCTGTTTTCTTGGTCTGTTTTGTAGGAGTTTTTTGAGGGGGGAAGGGTGGTTCTCCTTTTGTAAAAAATATCCCTGCCTTCCTGTTTTAGAGAGTGACTTACATTTTGCAATATCTGATGTTTTTCTCCTGCAGAGATATTCCAATGCCATTAGTCAGCTCAGGAGTGGAGCACGGAAACTTGAGAGAGCTGGCATTTGCAAGAATGAAAGACCTTGGAATACAGGTAAGAGCCTGACCGTAACTGCAGAGATCAAAGTACTCTCAGACATGCGATCACCTGATAAACTTACAGGTTGGGTCAAAGAGCTTTCATGCACTGAAGCCCTTCTTTCTGTACAGCATGTTGAAGCTGAAGTAGTGGCTCCACCATCTGCATCCCATCCCTGCACCCCTCTGCTTTCTCCTAAAAGAGTATGGGTTTGTCAGTTTAATGGTTGTTTTCTCTTGCCTACTGAAATTGCCAACTATGTATTCAGCTCCTTCTTTAGAAAACCTCTTTTCTTTTGAAATACTGGGTGTTTGATTCTTGACCAGTGGTTATAGACAAATACGACCTTTGAAGAAACAAGGATGATATGCTGAAATAATTACCGATGTTATTGTCCAGATATACCACTCTCCCTTGCCCCACCTTGCCCCTTCTTTTCATTTGCTTTTTTATTTCATAAATATTTACTAAGCACCTCCTTTCTGCTTTCCCTGGAAGTATAAAGAGCCCGGGAACCTGCAGATGATTTTGAAATCATGATATGGTTTAAAACTCCGTGCCCTAGGAGCTATTTCTCAGAGCTGCTAGGAGGAAAGGCCAGGGAGTGTCAAGGCCTGAGCCTGCATGCTGGCCTCTGCCTTGAGCTTCTGCTTCACTTGGTCTGGTGCAGAGCTGAGGGAGGTTCTTGCACACAGTGCAGACATGGACCACTCTTTGAAAAGCATTGTTTTAAGGACTACGTATCATGTTTGTGGACATACCCGAAACATTGTGTTCTCTTAGTTGATTTGTTATAAAGAAGTTTTTCTTTTCTTTTTTTCAGAAAACAGTCTAGAGTTTGTGAACATTATTGGCTTATTCTACCAAAATAATAATAATAATAATTTAAGTTCTAGAAAAACAGCAACTGTATGTACAGTAATTGTTGTTATTTAGTCACTCGGTCCGGAGAAGGCAATGGCACCCCACTCCAGTACTCTTGCCTGGAAAATCCCATGGATGAAGGAGCCTGGTAGGCTGCAGTCCATGGGGTCACTAAGAGTCAGACACGACTGAGCAACT